>JAWNGG020000234.1:0-374415 GCA_036937485.2 Tetragonisca angustula | reverse complement strand
AAAAAAAAAAAGAAAAGAAAGTGTAAGAAAAGATTCGAGCTTCACAGTTTGATCGATAATTACAGCTCACGCAGAAATCCGCTCTATTTTCGTTGCAGCATGCCCGCCGGGCACATGGGGTTTCAAATGCGAGGAGAAATGCAACTGCGCCGGGGACGTGCCTTGCAACCCTATCGATGGACACTGTGTTTGTCCACCGGGATTACACGGGCAAATGTAAGACCACATCTGTAAATCATATCTCTGATAGACGAGCGTAAATTAGAAATTATTAGTTTTCCAGAAGAATGTATGGTAACAAAGTCCACAGTAAGATTAGGTGGCTTGACTTTGGACGTGAAAATTGGCAATTTCGGGTTTCATCTCATTTCCCTTGCAAAATGTACATCGTTCTGTTGAAAATGGCGTGTGTTAGTTCGAAATTTTATTTATATTCTGTTCCATTCACTGGGAATGTATCGCTCCGTTAGAATACTGACAGATTTTAAAAATTGAAGGAGATTGACACTTCTCTTGCAGTTAGAGCAGATTGAAATACCATTAAATTGTCATAATATATGGAAACATTGAGAAATATTTTTTACGACTGAATCCACGATGGATTTGAAACTTTGAATATAGAAAATTCAAGAGATCATAACATTTCGTTACATTATATTCGCCCGGTATTCAAAATTCAATAAATTGGCGATAAAAAATAGATCGTACAGCAAATTTTGAAAGATTGAAAATCGCAAAGGAAAGACTTGAATCTTCAAATCCATTGTAAATTCAATTCATGAAAAAGAATCTTTCGACAGCCCTGTATACTATAACAATTTACAGCATTTTCGAAAAGAAAAATGTTTTCGCATTATCATCTGCTATATCTTATGATAAAATGAGCGATGCATTTTGAAAGAGGAGCTTTAAAACAAGCTCTGGTTCATTACCGCATAATTTCTTTTTACAAAATTATAGCAGTTTCGGCACTTAGCGTTGTATTAATATCAGTCACTATAGTATAATACATAAAAAGATATAAATACTATGGACGTGATACTATACAATATGTGCAAAAATACGCGTAATAATAAAGTATTTTCACGCACACGTGTCCTCGATTCCTTAATACATGTTCAAAACCGCGACCTCCGGTCAAAAAACCACCTTCGTGGTAAATAAAAAAATATTTTAAAAAACCACGAAGAAGAGAATTGTCACGATTCTCATCGTCGATTCAACAAGCTCTGATTGATTTCTACGCATCCTGTTTATCGTACAATCACATAAACGCACACTGTGATTGCAACCTGTTGATTGAAACAGATGGCCTAATAAGTGCCCCTATAATGCATAACCTCAGCAGACGTTTACCACGCGTGGCACATGTAATCACGGTTTTCACCTTCAGATGCAATAAGCCGTGTCCGAGCGATCGCTGGGGACCTGGATGCGCTTTCCCATGCGACTGCAAGGATCCGATCGGCGACTGTCATCCGGAAACAGGTCGATGCATCCACGACGATCTGGACAACACCGTTCCCGTGCAGAACGCCAGCTACTCGCGGAACGTGAACGAGGAGAACAGCGTAACTGTGAATTTCACGATCATTCAACTGGACAGAGAATCGTCGCGGATTTGGGAAACAACAGAGACCAGCACGCCAGGTAATAAATAAAAATCTCTACGCGTTCAGTGAAGAATTGAAAGAATGCAACAATGTATAAACGCGTAATGTGTGAAATCTTTCAAGCGGAGTGGTCCGTCAAAGTAATATTGAACGAGAACCGAAAATTTAACACCAGAGTCGTCGAAATGGCTGATTCTTAATTTTTTATTTGACACATAACGCTTGTGCATTTTAGAATATATTTCAGAGTCAAATTATATAGTCAATATTCAGTCAAATATAATACATAAATGTGAACGCTTCTGCTCTTTATTTCATTATCAATTTTTTTTCATACTCTTTGCGTTTGAATCTCTCTGGTACACAAGTTTGATACCTTGGTCGATTGGTAATTTAAACGTTGAAGATGGAGGAAATTATTATTCATGAATAATTTTTATGAATATATATATATATATTTCAAAAAAAAATGGGATCCAATTGGACGATATTAAAGTATTTAAGTGTAATTAAATATTTAAAATATTGAAATGTAAAATATTTAATTGTAGTTGAGTTCGTCATTGCCTAACTATAATTGTTTTGCAAATATTATATACACCCAGTACATTTTTGCATTCACATTCAAATCTGTTTAGTTAGAAATGCGACGAGCTCGCGTGTTCGTGCGAGATATTTATTCGCGCGTGATGCAACTGTTGACCGAGAGCCGCGAGTATTAAACGCACGTCAAACAAAATATTTTTAATTCGGATGAGATGAAACTCATGGCAAACAGGCTCGCGCGATTTACGTAATAATCGTCGTTTCGTTTGACGAATTGTTGGAAGATGTGCGCGAAACAGCTATCACGCCGGATAATCCTGGCGTCAGAACAACGAGTCCGGAAACCAGCAGCGTCTCGACCTCGGATGAGAGGAAAATTAGGACACAGGCCCACGAGGATGGAAACTCGAGCACCGCCAAGCCTGTGATCGTTTGGGTTTCCGTGCCGGAACGAAGAAGAAACCTGGACAAGGACCGAGGGAAATTCGCGATGAAAAATCCGTTCGTGAGTCATGTCGATGACAACGTTAACCTGCAAGACATTGGCTCATCTAAAACTGATTATGTGAAAAATATACACAAGGGTGCGTATATCTCTACAGAGAAACGTGACCGTCACTTTCGATTTCAAACGACGATTTTATACAATTGATCCATTATGAATCGAGCAGTAATTTATTATAATTTCGATTCATGACCATTTTGTACAATTAATCCGCTATGAACCAAACACTGTCATAAATATTGTACATTAATTTAATCGTGACTACTTGCAGCAATTCTGTCATGAACAAATGTACTGAACCACATTTATGATTTCACAATGTCGTAAATACCTGCTTGATATTCATAAGATTGTAAAATCTTGGGAAAGTATTACATTTACAGAGACGTTATAAATACACATGATGCATGCACGTGATATAATAAAATAATCTTTATATCACGTAGCGAATGAAACAAATCTCGATTTCATTGTGATTTCCATTTCTGTAGTTACGTTTATGAAGATTTGCTCGCGATATGATCATTTCATTAAAATCGGCAAAATTTACGTTACAACCTAATACGTTTATAAAAATTTTATAAATACCCATAACATACAGAGATGCATCAAATATATAAAATAAAATCATCCTTATACTCTTGATGACTGAGAGAAGCCTCATTGTTTCTATTTCTGTCGTGTTCACGAAGATTTGCCCACGATATATTTTCATTAAATGTTTATCTGTTGGTTAAATCGGCAATAATGACGCGGATTAAAATTTTTTCTTAAACATCCGTAGACTAATAATAATAACAACTTTGAACAGACATTCAACCAGCACCGATCTCCCTGGACATTGCTCTAATCGTGGTAGCATCGATCGTGTCGTTGGGCCTAACCTCGGTAGCAGTGGTGATGGTACTCCACATGCGTTCAAAGTTATTGGAGGCAGCGAGGATCTCGATATACGAAGAAGGCAAGACGAAGAGCCAAGAGAGCACGAATACAACGAAGATCTCGTCGATAGTCGCCGGTAGCCTACCCCGTGAGTACTACACGCGTTTCGCGAAATCCTCCTTTCTCGCAGCCAGGTGAAATCTGTCTGTCCTTGACCTCGATTTCGCACACGTAATCTTATCTCGATGACCATCTTGAACCCACACTTCAAGCGTGGATTACTCGCAGGGAATTAGAACGGTATCCGGCAACGCGTTTTCCCTTTTTTTTTCTCGAAGGCCGCTGCGTTCGATTTTTCGCTCGCACTGGTGCAACGTCGTACACGTTCAGTAATCGGTGAGTTTCGTAGAGAAACCAGCCTATGGAGGCAAAATGGTGGATCGAGTAGTTGTAATTGAACGTTTTAGTTTCTTCAAGAACTCTGATATTCTAATATTTACGAACGATCGATCACAGGGATATTAATTGAAAGAAAGAAAAAAATTCAGGACTGCGTGAGAAAGAATTGAAATGAAAACTGAAAATCGTTACAATTGAAATCGAAGATCTGAGGAATCTGGGTCGTCTTCAAAGCGAATCTTCTATTTTTGCTCGTTATCCCCTCAAATGTTTGGTTCGAGGTTCGATCGTACGTCAAAGTGGAGATTTCAATTCTCCGAATTGTTCAGATTCGAGTAGTAGAAAAATTACAAAAGAATCTAGCGGAGGGTTAACGTTTGTAAAATAATTTGACATAAATTATCTTTCGCGGGAGAGAACTTGCTCGATAATCAAGGTTCTATTTAAATCGAAATCTCGTAACAATTCAACCATTTCACCGTACGTCTATTATAATTCTATTATAGAAACGCCAATTCGCTTGGTGCCACTGTTTGCTTCCACCCCAGAGCACAGAGTGATGCCATCCATGACTAGCAACGATCTGACGAGCAACTACGCCAATGGAGCTGCCACGATTGGTCTACGTATATCTGGAAATCTGCATGGTAAACACATGTGCCAATATTCCTATCATTAATCATCTTCGCACCTTCCTTTCACGAAGATTTATTCACGTACACGTGTACGTCCCTCCCTTTGAAAGAATCTATTCATCATGCCGCTACTTTTTATATTTTTATGGTATTTTCTTACTTTTTCTCGTTTTACTTTATGTTTCCCAGGTCTTTTCCAAGAGGATCATTACGATCGACCGCCAGCAACGCGAGTCCATCTGCAAAACGACTTCGATCTAAACACGGAACACGTTTACGACGAGATTCCTCTGCAATCGAGTCCTTTAAATTCCCGTAAGAGCGCGTGATTTAAATAAATAAACGAGAGTTCGAATGGAAAACTACGGTCGAACGAATGAGCACCCTTGTATTTCGATCAGCGAAAGAGAAAAATACAAATCGATCGACAGCGGAGTTTAATTGAAAAATCTCGACGTCTTTGGAGAAGTGAAGCAGGGTGCTAGAGGAAGGCTACGAGTTTCAAAGAAACCCTAACTATTTAGCTAAATACAACTCTGACATCTCAATGAGATATAAAATGAAATCTGTGAATAATGACTTGCAGCTCAATTGGCGACACGTTTGGTCAACAAGTCTGTAAATATATGAGAGAAAAAGTAGATCTTGTTGCATAGAAGTAACAATAAGCGAAACTTTGAACCTCATTGTCTAACCTGACGATCGCTTTGATCGCCTCAAAGTTAGAGAGAACTGGCAAACCACCTGGCTAATTCGATGCCAATGAGCCGTGTAATTAAAAAATGTGCTCGAGCGTTCGAAGGAAGAGAGCGAAGGAAGAAGGTGAAGATAAAATTGTCGGGGATGTTTATGCGCCTATTGTTCAAGTGTCAAGCTCGAGCGCAATTCCGAAGGCGGATGTGAGCCAGCCAGCTCGTCTACGGGACGAGGAAAAATCCAACTGAACTGGTTGTCGACCTTACGCGGGTCTCGTCTAAGTGTGCAAGGTCTGAACGTGACTGCAATCGGTCCTCGACCAGGCAAAAAGAAGAAAAACATTCGCAGCTCCGGGGCGTGACAAGGAGACTTTTCTTTCCTCGGCGGCCCTCTGAACGCGCTTACGTCAACCACGGACAATTCGACTGCGTAATTCGACCAATACAGAGTGTCTCGAAGGAAGTTTTTCTTTTTTTTTTACTCTCGATTCTTTTTTTGCGGGCTTTTAAGAAATGTTAAGGAACTTTGGGCTACTCGACAGAGTCTTTCTTATATTGTACAATTAATTTTTAAGTTTTTAAAAGGTTTCCTTTTTTAAGGAAGAGTAGTTGTAAGCAATTTTTTTCTCTTTTTTTTTCTTAAGGAAGAGTATATCGTACAGTTTTCAAGTTCAGTTTTCTTAAAGAAAGTGTAAAAATTTGCTTCGAAGAAATTTCACGGGATGAAGTATCTTTTGAACGAAATGGGAATTGAAAACATTTTCGCGGCACGCTGTGTTTATTCTGCAAGCCACGAGTCACCAGTTACCAATACTAATCAATTCTCGTGTACGTTCGAGAACAGGTTTAACGATAATAAAGAAAAAAAAAATGATTTGCAAGCAGTAGAATGATGAAAAACTGTTTGTGTAATAGTTTCTGTACTTGTCACTTGTTAATTCAATAACATTATCAGCACGGTACTGCGTAGGAGATATTTAATAGAATAATAACGCGTAGATATAGCTTAGGAAGTAATGAATGTGAAATATCTGCGTACTCTATCGCAATTGATCCAATTTTTGCCAATTAGTGCGTTAAGAATGTACGAGGGAGTTTTAAACCGCGTTTTCCGAAAATACTTGAACGAACAGCGTGTATAATACTGATAATTATTAAGTGATAAATATTAATAATTATTAAGTGATAATTATTAAGAATGGAAATTGTTGATCGATTTAAAAGATATAAATATCTTTTAAAGGCCTGTAAGGACCAGTGACGTCACAATGATATCATTATTATGAGAAATTTACATAATCGAAAAATATACAGCATGTAGACAGAATATCTAATCCAATCGTCATAGTGTTAAAGATAAACCCAACGATTTCAAGTTTGAGAATCAAACAGCGTGATCTAAATTTTACATTTAAGACTCGACTATGTAACAACGTCTGTGCTACACTTACACATGTCTTCACTTGACATCACCGATAATAATAGATTACAGTTACAAATTTGTGTCACGCGTTTAACGTCGTAGCGATGTTTGGTAAGAAGGAGAGAAGAAAAAAAAAAAGAAAAACAGATAAGTCGTAATTAGGATAGTGCTTGCATAATCATATTTATATCAGCGCGTTTAATCCCTCAGCTTCGCCACGCTAAACCGATAATTTCCCCCGTAATCGTTGCACTCGTCGTAATCTGGTCCACTTCTCGTTCAATTCTTCGAGAATTTTGTGATAAACTACATAGACGAAAGACCTTGGTGTTACACGATTTTATTCAAATACCGAAATTTCATTAAATGAGTTATATGTTGGAAGGCTTTGTATAAATATTCTTTCTTTTTTTTTTCATTAAAAACAACTTGCGTACTGTGCAAATTCTTTCATTGTTAGAATCTTCAGTTGATGGAAGAATTCAACAGATTATAATATAATCACTGTACTGTTCTATAGACTGAAGGTTTCGATATTTATATAGCCATTTTTTTAATGGTATACTCCTTTTACAGAATTATCATTTTCTTTTTTCTTTTTTTTTTTTTTTGGTTTCTGGTCAATCCACAGTAAATCATTCACAAGTTATCGCGGTACGAGTTAAAACGTACAGTTTATCACATACTTAAAAATAGGACGGCATCGCGCCTCCCGTTCGCTTGTTTTATCTCGTTTGTGCACTGGCGCTGCATCCTCTGTGAAGCAACGGTATCGATGGATTACATAAACTGGCAATATGTGAGTTTCACGCGTGCCCAACATTTTCATTGTCCATAGTCGAACACATGTAGATGTTTCTTGTGAATGTATTATTTTGGAAGTATTCCAAAATTTCATTTTTAGCATTGCAATAAGATTTTGGAAGTTTAATACAGACGTGTTCTATTTCATAGAAAAGACATAAAGTTATTTAATGTTTAAACAGTCAATATTATTGATTTAACGCGTTTCAATATTCGATCATTTCTAACGATTCAATTTAAGATGGCTATTCATGTATTTATTTCTTTTCGTTTTCCCGATATTTCTCATGTTGTTAAATTCAGCTCGATACGTAATGACGAATAGGTTTTACAAATGAACTTCGCAATTAAACTCCGGAAATGTTATCTAATTAGGAAAAAAAAGGAAACAATTATGGTAAATCGAAACGATATGCAAAATGTTGAAAAAAGAAGGTAGCCGATATTCAGAAGATGAGATTCTATAGAAACGTCGACGCAACGAGGAAAATCCGTCTTCGACAATACAAAAGTATCGAGTGTTTCTTTTTTCTTTTTTTTTTTTTTTTCTCTAGCTACAAGCAACTCTTAGAAACATACACACATTGCTACGTCAATGAATCAATGAATCAACTTTGCAAACCATCTCTCTATTTCACTCGTTCTTGCTCCGTAGAAAAATTAAATACAATCAAAATTCTATCATCCATTTTCTTTTGCTCAGAGCGAGAAACAGAAGATGCGAGCGATATACACAAGAAAGTCAACTGACCTACAGCAACCTGCCAACGTAATATATGTATTTTTAGCGTTAAATTGAAAAATGTGCCTCGAACGTAAATCTTCTACACTCAACGCCGATGTCTAAGATCGCGCTCAATTAACAACGTAGCGTGCTCCACTGTCTTCGATTATTTTAAAAAATAATCTCGACTGGCGAGTGGGAGGGTGGAGGGGGGGAGGAGCGTAAAATTCGCTGAATTCCGATACACGGATGCTGGTCGCGTTCATAAACACTTCTACGAACAGCTACGTAATCGAAAAAGAGACGCGGTGGCTCCGTGGTGACCCCACGATGTTATCAGAGGAGATGTAATCCTGCGCGCCGAGAAAATAAGAAACCAGTAATCCATTGGTGCTCGCGGATTCAACATGTCAAGAACATTGTTCGTCTGTTCGTTTATTTGGACGTTGCTGGTGTCCGACATCTTGGCTATCGAAGGTGTCAAGGGCCGTCGCGTTCATCACGATCGATCGAATCTCGCCTTGAACAGCACCGTGCAGGCTGGACTCTGCTACAAGAGGATACGGTGAGTGAAAAACGAGAGGAAACTTTCGATAATGAAAATGAGCAACGACGCGATGACGGTCATATCTTGGCAGTCGAATCGCAAATATGCGAACGAACAGCGACCTTTCAACGACGGTTTATCGTCGATACGCTCACCAAATTCGTCGTCTTTCTCTCTTTCTTTTCAGTTACGCGGATGCGTTGCAGTTGAACGCCACGGGTCAATTCCCTCACAACACGCTCCCCTCGACACCTCAGGAAGGCACGGTAAATACACAGATTAAGCGACGAAGAAGAAATATTGACAGATATTATCTTTTAACGCTAGAACTACCGCGGTTAAATGGTCAAAATGACCAATTTATAATTTTTGTTAGTTGGATATTTTGACAGATGTATTTTCAAAGATTTAAATGATTTTTCGTAAAGTGTGTGAATAAAAGCTCGTGCACTTTATTGCGTCATAAAGTTTCCTATTTTTCTTTTTTTCTTCCTCTGAAGAAAATTTTACATTTTAATTTTGCTAGTAGTTTTAGCGTCAACTTTTATTTCAATAATATTAACACTCTAGATATGGTTAACGATACACATACACGTTGCATATTGCTCAAACAAGTTGTGAAATGGTCAAAATGACCAATTTATAATTTTTGTTAGTTGGATACTTTGACAGATGTATTTTCAAAGATTTAAATGATTTTTCGTAAAGTGTGTGAATAAAAGCTCGTGCACTTTATTGCGTCATAAAGTTTCCTATTTTTCTTTTTTTCTTCCTCTGAAGAAAATTTTACATTTTAATTTTGCTAGTAGTTTTAGCGTCAACTTTTATTTCAATAATATTAACACTCTAGATATGGTTAACGATACACATACACGTTGCATATTGCTCAAACAAGTTGTGAAATGGTCAAAATGACCAATTTATAATTTTTGTTAGTTGGATACTTTGACAGATGTATTTTCAAAGATTTAAATGATTTTTCGTAAAGTGTGTGAATAAAAGCTCGTGCACTTTATTGCGTCATAAAGTTTCCTATTTTTCTTTTTTTCTTTCTCTGAAGAAAATTTTACATTTTAATTTTGCTAGTAGTTTTAGCGTCAACTTTTATTTCAATAGTATTAACACTCTAGATATGGTTAACGATACACATACACGTTGCATATTGCTCAAATAAATTATCATTTTTAATTTGTCATTAGATATGTAGTGACGAAAGAATTTTTGAAAAAAGAAGTATGGTGATATTCGATATACAATACATTCAGAAACATATATTCGTAACAATAGTAACAACCAATAGATGTTTGTTAGTACAAAAGGAAAGAAATACTAATTTCTAAATAAATTTGCAACTTGACAGATTAGAATACCAAGAAATAAATTATCATTTTTCAATTAGTTCGAATAAATAATCGAAATCCTGTATTTGTTTTTATAATGTAGAATGTTACGTGCAACATTGTAACCATTGTGTATTTTATCGTAGACATGATTTTACACAAGGACACGAATATAGTTAAAGAGACGCAGCGTTCGAGTATCTTCCACGAGATAAGCTTAACTTTCAAGGTTGCTTCATTATAGTTTCTGATCCTAAACGGCCTTGCACGATAAAAGTCGTTGTACCCGTTCCGACATTTCACAAATTTTCCACATCAAATTTTATTCATACCACCGTAATTTATGCACCTGTAATTTTGATATTTGCCGATTTGTCGTTGATTAACAAATTAGAAATAACAGTATTTATTTATGAAATGTATTGAAGAACATAGAAACATTATATTTCACTATATACACAGTGGTATTCATATATCTAGCATTTATATTATATAAATATCAACTTTGAAAGTCTTATTTAATTAGGAGAACCCTTTAAATTTAACCTATAATTCAAAAATTTAAATGAAAATCCTCTACGATAAGCGTTTAAACGTTTTCATTAGTCACTGTATACGTTTTCCCCTTTCGACCATTTTTAATTAGGAAATCATTAACTTGATGTACAATTCAAAGATTCAAATAAAAAATATAACAACTATTCAAATACTTTCGCTATGTATGTACGTCTCTTCTCTTTTGGATCATTCTTAATTAAAAGATCATTAATCTGACTTGCCAATTGAAACATTCAGATAAAAATCTGCAATAGGTGTACAAATACTTTCGTCGATCGAGTATATGCACACGTTTCCCATTCTCGGTTATTAGAAAGGCGGATGGATCACGATTTTGGACTGCTGCGACGGCTACGAGCGTAATCTCAATTCAAATGGCTGCGATCCACGATGCGACGAGGGATGTTTGGGTGGGAATTGCACCGGGCCAAATGTATGCACTTGTTCGCCAGGCTGGGTGCCTCAGAAGGGCATCTGCATGCCATACTGCGAGCAGCCGTGCCAAAAGGACGCTTATTGCTTCTCGCCGAACGTGTGCACTTGTAAACTAGGCTACGAAGAAGAAAACGCCGAGTGTAAACCAATCTGCCCCGGTGGCTGTAAGAACGGCGAGTGTGTGGCACCCAGGACATGCAGATGCAGGCCAGGATACGTGATTCAACCATCGCCGGATAGCTCGACCGGCATCGAGGCGAAAGAGTGCGTGCCCGTGTGCGAAAATGGCTGTCGGAACGGAGAATGCACTGGCCCCGGAGTGTGCACTTGTCACGAAGGGTAACTCGATAAATCGACGAACGATTCGTCGAAATAAATCTTTTGAATTCAACTTGTTCTTCTGTGATGTTCGTTTAACACGTCGTAACGCTTTTAGTATTTTTTCAATTGACCTTGTCGACAGCACAACAGATTCGTTGTTCCATTACAGATTCGTGAATCCGTCGGGTGACAGGGAGTCGTGCGTCCCTAGCTGCCCTTCCGGTTGCTCCAACGGCGAATGCGTGGCGCCAGGTGTCTGCGAGTGCAAACCAGGCTTCATCCTCGACGGGAGCAGGTGCGTCGCGGAGTGTCGTCAAGGCTGCGTCAACGGAGAATGCATCGCGCCCAATGTCTGCAAATGCCCAGTAGGCTTCAACCTCGACTCCACCAACAAATGCGTCCCCGAGTGTCCTCGAGGTTGCACGAACGGAGAATGCGTCTCTCCAGGCGTCTGTCAATGCAAACCAGGCTTCACCCTCAACTTCAACGACAACAAATGCATTCCAGAGTGTCCCCAAGGTTGCGCCCATGGCGAGTGCCTGGCCCCTGGAATCTGCGACTGCAATCCAGGCTACGTTCCAGATGACAACCGCGCTTGTGTCCCGCATTGTCCACAAAACTGCGGCAATGGCGTGTGCGTCGCCCCAGGGGTTTGCAACTGCAACACTGGCTACGCCCGCGACACTTATGGCAGGTGCGTCGACACGCTGCAAGCCGAGTCGAAGGTCACCGAATGTCAAGTCGATTGCGGCCCAAACGCCCGATGCGTCGGCGTGAACAAATGCACGTGCAACATGGGCTTCCGCCTGGACCCGGATACCAGAAGATGCGTCCCGTTCTCGAATTCTTTCGAGTGCAGGAACGGCTGCGGCGCCAACGGCCTCTGCGTCGGCCCCGACATGTGCATCTGCAACTACGGAATGGCCGTCGACCCTGTCACTGGTAGGTGCCCCGAGTCTAATCAACAGTCGAATCAGCAAACCGAGTCGCAGTGCCAGCCAGACTGTGGGCCAAACGGCAGCTGCGTAGGCCCGAATCGTTGCCTCTGCCACCACGGGTTCGCGGTCGATCCCGACACCGGAAGATGCGTCCCTCAAAGGGGGAGCCAAATATCGGAGCCGTTTTGCGAGCTGCCGTGTCTCAACGGAGACTGCACCGGCCTGAATCAGTGCACGTGCAAACGTGGCTACACCATAAGCCCCTCCGACGTGACTCGAACTAAATGCGTGCCGGTGTGCATGGGCGGATGCCATAACGGCGTCTGCACGGCGCCGAACCTCTGCATCTGCAATCCTGGTTACAGGAAAGAGTCTGGCGTCAAGGGTAGACAGAGATGCGTTCCGGTTTAACAATTTATATCTTTTTTTTTTTTTTGTTGTTGCTTTTTGTTACCGTTTTGTCGTAGATATAGCCGAGCGCGAATAAACTATATATGGTTGACAGGTGCTTCGTGTAATAGACGAAATAATAGTTGAGGCTATCAATTTTTGGAATCTGCTTCCATGGAACGTAGGTGATACTATCTCGATCGACGAAGTAAAATTTCTGGATTTACAGTGGCGGATATATTTGAAAGTTTTCTCAATAAAATTGCATTCGAATCTGGAGCACTAGACCGTTCTCTCTATTTTGTTCACTCGCGCCTTCGAAGCGAATTCAAAGAATTGAAAACGTTCGTCTATTAAACGAGGATTGCTATGCTCATTAATTCTAATCCTAATAGTACGATTGCGAATTACGTATGCGTGTATCATTGATTCGAAGCAGCGATTCGCCAATGTCCTTAGCTCCGGTCTTCGATTTCTAAGTAGAGTATACTGTAACCTTTGTACGACCATTCGTAAATAAAGACGATGTACACGGAAACAGCGTGACGTGTGTTTTCCCATAATTCCTAATTATTCGTCGGGAAACGATATCGCTTCCGACGCATCCTGTTTCATTTGATACGCTCTGGAGAATTGTCGCGTTAGTATCGTTCATCCATTGATACACTGCAGACCGCGTCGAGACAGATCCCGAAACATGACTCCTTTTCACGTTGTATTTTTCGTTGTTCTTCCTCAACTAACCGGAATCGTGCCGACGACGTTGGCCTATACCATTACTTATGGAAATTGCGACAAGCAAGTCAGGTATGTTCGCGTATTGTCACTAAGAATTAAGAACCGCAAGAATCGATTCAATCTTCGTGCAAATTTCATCTCAGTTACAGAGCGACGGAGCTCGTCCCGTACATGGAGACCTATCGAGTCAGAAAATGGGGGATCTTTTACGAAACGAAAGTCCGATGGAACTACAGAAAGGAGGTAAACCGTTTGATTCCCAGCGAAAAGTTTCCATTTCCATCGAGATTGGTCGAATCACTGATACAAGCTGTCGTGAAAGAAAAACATCTTTCTTGTCATTTAGTTTCCATTAAAATTTTATGAATTATCAGTTAATTATTACCACGTAATTTTATCACCTCGACAACGTGTTAGTGTTTTAAAAGTTTATAAACTTTGCTAAAAGTTACTCCCCTCCTCATCGAACTGTTCTCCATAGTGAAATCTTGTTTATCCGACTACGTAAGAAGACAAATTATCCGTTTGGATAACGAAGTTCGGATAATAAAACTTTCTTCGCTGCTCTTGCTTGTTTGAATAATAATAATAGTTTGGTGAGGATAGTAGAAGTTGAATAATTATGAGCTCGTATATCTGAGACTCGGCACTAACTAGCCCGTGTAAACGAGATTTTACTGTACTTGAAGGAAAATGTTCACGACTAAGCAATTAAAAGAAAACATTCGTAAGAAAGTTCAGGAAATATATAAAAATGTCATAAAGGGGCATGCGTTTGATTGATATTATATTTCGTATACAATTAAAAAGCTAAGTAAGCTATTGATAAAATATACATTTATCTCAGTTTATTTAAAAATTATTCACAAATTATTCACTTGTTTCACGGCATGCTGTATTTATGTAAATTTATATTTTTATGCACGAAACAAAGATCACAACGAGATTATAATATTTAGAATATTTTATAGATTTATTTACTACTACAGGGTGGGCTAAACGTTTCTTTTCATCTATTTTTTTTTTTTTTTTTAAACAAAACATCAAAATATAAAGAGAAACTAATTCTATTAATTTCAAATTAAATTCAAGTTCAAACATGATGTTTTTCATCATGTTTTAAAAATTATTTCTTTCAAATGTTGATCGCCAGATATAATAAAAGAATTACGGATTTATTTTAGTAGGAAGTGATTTTTGACCCACTCTATATTACTATTCATCTACTGTATTACTATTGCTTGCCATTTGAGTGACATATATTTGAAAACAGACTATTTCTAGAAATAATCATTTTCTCGTTTGTTTTATACATTCCTCCATAATACTTCGTTATCGAATTGAAATAACTCTCAACTGCTTTCTCGTTCTTTCAGTACTAAGGTACTCAGTACAACTAAGTACAACTAAAGTACTCTGTTCGTTAAGTCTCTAATAACAAGATATTAAAGTTGATCCAACTCAAACAAACTCATTCGTCTTCTCGTAACATTTCTAAATAAATAGCTTCACTAATAAAACTTTTGGAATAACCTGACCCAAACCCGTATATATATATTTGAGCATATGACTCTCTTCTCAACTACATGAAACATCCGTTTTTATCTGAGTCAGATTAAAGTCAGATTAAAAATTGATTGAAATGCGTACGATTAATCATTTTCTTTCTAGTATCACACCGCCTATCGCACCGAAAGGGATTGCTGTTCTTCCTATGAAATGAGGAACGACATTTGCGTGCCTGTCTGCATACCTGAATGCGTGAATGCCCACTGCGTGGAGAACGTTGTCTATGGAAAAGATCACACTTGTGACTGCAAGAACGGCTACAGGCCAATTAATTATTACGTCTGCGAGCCTGTTTGCGACGAGTGTCACAACGGAGAGTGCGTCAAACCGAACGTGTGCGAATGCAATTGGGGATACAAGATGAACGAAAACGAAATCTGCGAGCCTGTCTGTAACCAGGACTGCGAAGCGATACACGCACGTTGCACCGCCCCGGATCAATGCTCGTGCATAGAAAATTACGAACCTACGGACGATCGCGTTGTGCGTATGAGAAACCATAAACACTTAAAATTCCACATTTATCATTTCTCAGCTTACAAAACAAATTGTGCAATCGAGATTGCATCTATTCGTGAATCGTTGGTCTCCGCGCGGTTCCAACTAATTTTCAAATCAATGATTCCGTTGATATCATCATTCGAAGATTCGAAGATTCGATGATCTATCATGGTCTGAGTGCTGCAAAAAAAAATTGATTTCTATTTATCAATTATAAATGTTTATTTATACGAAATTCAAATGCACAGTATTCAATCTTCTCTGTTTCAATCGTTTGCCCGTGAACTGAGTAAAAATTATCAAATTTTCGACTCTAAACCAGTTATTGTATATATATATATATATATATATATATATATATCCAGGATTGCACAATTTATATTAATTTGCTTGAGATCACACCGCGTTTGTCACAATACAATGCACAGCTGTCATTTCCATTGCTACTTCTCATTATTGTCATTCGTTTTCTTTGCCCTATATCATGTAACACAAGACTGACAGAAGAACACAGTCTTTTCATTTCTAATTCCAATGAATTTCACAGACGTGCAAGCCGATCTGCCGTGTCACGTGCCAAAATTCAGAATGCACCGAGCCGGATGTTTGCACCTGCCACGACGGCTACGAGTCAGATCCCGAGGACGTGTACAATTGCGTACCAAAGTGCGAGAACGGTTGCCAGTTCGGCACTTGCACGGCGCCGGGTGTCTGCACTTGCAATCCAGGATACCAAATGACAGGAAACAACTGCGAGCCGATCTGCAGCGTGCCCTGCGAGAATGGCTATTGCGGAGCGCCGGAACGTTGCATTTGTCACGAGGGCTACGGATTGCTCAGCGATTACTCTATGTACGCCTGTCAGCCAGTCTGTGAAAGAATTTGCGTGAACGGGGTGTGCACGAGTCCCAATTACTGTGATTGTCACGACGGTTACGAAAGGACAAACGACTACGAGTGTAGGCCAATTTGCGAAATTCCATGCGAACCGTACGGAGAGTGCACCGCTCCCAACACCTGTACTTGCATTGAGGGCTATCAATTCGATCAGAGCCACATTGCGGTAAGTGCGACGAAAAGTTACGTGATAAAGGGAGATGCTAAATCTAAGTTGAGATAATTAGAATCTCGATTCTAGATAATTTAAATACTCTTGTTCGAGTACATAATCTAGATCAGTGGTTTCCAATCTTCTTCTGATCATGACCCATTTGAGCATCTCTAAAATCCTGATGCCGTAAAATCCCACCCCTGTGACACGTAGTTCTTACTATTCAAAAAGTGAATTTTTGACGTGGAGGAAGTCTAAATGACCATTGTCTTGGTGTAAACAAGCTTCCCAATCTTTTTGATCGGTGGTTGCAAACTTTTTATTGACCATGCCCCATCTCTAAAATCCTGATGCCTCACCTGTGACACGTAATTCTTGTTATTCAAAAAGTGAATTTCTGACGTGGAGGAAGCCTAAATGACCATTGTCTTGGTCTAAACAAGCTTCCCAATCTTTTTGATCGGTGGTTGCAAACTTTTTATTGACCATGCCCCATCTCTAAAATCCTGATGCCTCACCTGTGACACGTAATTCTTGTTATTCAAAAAGTGAATTTCTGACGTGGAGGAAGCCTAAATGACCATTGTCTTGGTCTAAACAAGCTTCCCAATCTTTTTGGTCGGTGGTTGCAAACTTTTTATTGACCATGCCCCATCTCTAAAATCCTGATGCCTCACCTGTGACACGTAATTCTTGTTATTCAAAAAGTGAATTTCTGACGTGGAGGAAGCCTAAATGACCATTGTCTTGGTCTAAACAAGCTTTCCAATCTTTTTGGTCGGTGGTTGCAAACTTTTTATTGACCATGCTTTATTTCTAAAATCCTGATGCCTCACCTGTGACACATAATTCTTGTTATTCAAAAAGTGAATTTCTGACGTGGAGGAAGCCTAAATGACCATTGTCTTGGTCTAAACAAGCTTCCCAATCTTTTTGGTCGGTGGTTGCAAACTTTTTATTGACCATGCTTTATTTCTAAAATCCTGATGCCTCACCTGTGACACATAATTCTTGTTATTCCAAAAGTGGATTTTTAACGTAGAAAAAGTCTAAAAGGCCATTAACTTCAAGGTCTGAACAAGCTCCCAAAGAACATGACATCCACGAAAGAAAGAAATTAGAAAGTAAAATTTTCATTTAAAGAAATGCAGAAAATTTTTCTTTCTCATTCTCGAATTATCCCCCGTGGGCCTACTAGACTCTAGATATACTTAAGCAACAAAGAAACACGACGAAAGAAATTCTTCTTTTTCTAGTTTACGGGATTTTTTTCCTCCACGTCCGCCTGCAGACCTATCTGCGAGCAGACTTGCGAGAACGGGTATTGCAGTGCACCAGGGGAGTGCAGCTGTTACCCAGGCTACGCTAAATCAAAGAACCACGAGAATGTCTGCGAGCCAATCTGCAACGAAGAATGCGTGAATGCGTACTGCAAGGATCCGGATGTCTGCGTATGTTACCCAGGTTACAGTCTGATGGCGAAAAATTACTGTGAACTGTGCACAAGACCTTGCGTGAATGGTCTCTGTGTCGGTCCCAATGAATGTGAATGCACGAACGGTTACCATCCAAATCCAGTGGATCCCTTTATCTGCGAACCGACCTGCGACGAAGAATGTCTGTTTGGAACTTGTTCAGCGCCCAACGAGTGTTCTTGCAACGACGGATATCGGACGAAGAACCAAACCGTGTGCGAGCCGATTTGCCACGAGCCCTGCATCAATGGATACTGCAGTGCTCCTGGAATGTGCAGCTGCAACACTGGCTACAAATCGTCACACGACTTTGATGCCGCTTGCGAACCAATCTGTGACCAGTCGTGCGTCAATGGATTCTGCAGCGAGCCGAACAAGTGCAAATGTCTGGCAGGGTATCGACAATTGGAGAACAACTCCAGCGCCTGTGAACCGATCTGCGAGCAAGCATGTTCAAACGGATACTGCACCAGCCCAAACAAATGCACCTGCAAACCAGGCTATCAATCATCGGAGAACAGTTCGAATATTTGCGAACCTGTTTGCAATAATCCTTGCCACAATGGATTCTGCAGCGCACCGGAGACATGCAGTTGCAACAAAGGTTACAGTCCATCGAGAAACGTTTGCGAACCTGTATGCACGATACCGTGCGTTAACGGGACCTGCGTTGCACCAGACACCTGCAAATGCAGAGATGGCTACGAGTTGGTAAATAACGGAGCGACGTTCGTCTGTGAACCTGTTTGCGACTTTGATTGCGGGAATGGTAGCTGCACGTCTCCGAACGAGTGCACCTGCCACGTGGGTTACGCGACGATCGCTGGAAATCATTGTCAACCGTTTTGCGAATCTTGCGACAATGGAACGTGCGTGGAACCTGAGCTCTGCGTATGCAACGTAGGTTTCGACTTGTCCGAGAAGGAGAATCGAACCTTTTGCGAACCGCACTGCGAGATTTGCTCCAACGGTGTGTGCGTGGCGCCCGGTGACTGTCGATGCAACGCTGATTTCGTCAAAGAGGACGACGATGATTCGAGGGACTGTGTCAGCGCGTGTACGAACAATTGCAACGATCGTGGCACTTGCGACGTCGAGAACAGAACTTGCCACTGTTTCTACGGATGGGACGGGACGCATTGCGAGGAACAGCAATTTTGCATCGTGACGATGAACTACACGAACGAACGTCTGAACGCGTGAGTATTGAAATTGAATTCGATTTTACTGTATTAATTAGTAGACTGTTTATTATCAGCAAACTTTCCGTTGTCGTATTTTTCCTTTCCGCGGCGATAAAACGACGAATGTTTCCTCGTGAAATTCGCGAAAACGTAAATTCCGTTTGTTTAATCCGCACAGTGAAATTCACAACGTTGCGAGATTATCCGGATATAATCAGGTTGTAATCAGGTATAATCAAGTTAAAATCAAGCGACAGAACTTTCCGATCGACCGGATGTTTGCAATGTGTCTCTTTAATTTTATTCATCTTCGTGTAGATCAAACATCGAACACGAGGTAAATGACACGATTGGTTACGTATTTGCCAATAGTCCACCGTGCTACCGCGATTGTTTAGGCGAAATCAACAACGAGACCTTGTGTTTTGGGAAGTATGAAATGGACGACACAGATAACGACACGATCGCCTGTCTAATCAGCACAGGTACGAGAAAGAACAATCTTTCGAGAATTCTTAACTAATATTATTAATAATAATCTCACAAGTTGCAAGTACAAACTCTCTTGCGCAATAGGATTAATAAAATAGCGAGCAAATCATGTGTCATAATAATCTAAATAATTATGCTGATGTATACATAAGAATGTTGATTAACTCCTTCTTCTTCATTTTTCGAACAATTTCTTATTTTGTTGTGAATATTAATTTTGTTATTAATTGAGAGATCCAACGCAAGAAGCAGCTAAGCTAACGTTATAGGATATTAACACTATCGGTGAAACTATAGCATAAAATTTCCAACCTCTTCAGGGACGAATTTTTAATTTCAGTTCACATAAGAAGAAATTTAATTTCATTGCATTTTATTTTTGGTAAATAAAGAAAATAACAGACAAAGAGAAATTAAGCCCACATTTCAGAATTTTAAAAAATGACTATTTTTGTAAAGGTGGAAGCGAATGGAAGTAACTTAGGACGCTAAATTAACTATCTACGTAGGTTAAAGTAAAAATATTGGAAAATCTATATAAGACGATCAATTACACGAACTTTTATTTGTATATTTTACGAAGGATCATTCAAGTCTGTCTCTCATCTACAAAATTTCTAACTAAACTTATAAATTAGTGATTTTGACTATTTTGGTAATTCTAGTAGTATAAGTAAGTCATGTTCCATTAAAATTTTAAGGATACTACCTTTTCATTCTGCCACGTATTTATAAATTAAGAGAAATGCCAGAATTATATAAACATTTCATTTCCCAACATTTTTGTGACACAGCTTGCTCATGCCCATCTCTCGATTAATCGATTAATGGCGTTCTTCGTCGACTTCGCGCGAATTCTCTCCTTCACACTTTTAAAATTATTATTTCGTTCCGACACTGTATTACAGATACGAATTGTCATCGAGCATACGTGGAACGCCAGAAAAGCCTGAGTTATGCAACAATAACCGGAATCGTGTGTGCTACAGCGATTACAACTATTAGCGGCGCCATGGTCTATTCGTTGATACGGAAAAGCAGGAAGAGAAACTTTTCTCTCGGTAATTAGTGTATCGCTGCGCCGTGAATATAAAATTACGAGTAACGTGTAAATTCTGAATTATCTTTTACGAAATATAGGTAACAACGCCGCAACAACGTCGACTCAAGGACAACCAATCCTGTCGTCCGAAGAAGATAATAGCCTTTAACTGCAAGATGAATCTTGTTTTACAAATTTTGTTAAATTATTAGACAATGCTCTTTTTTTCTTTTTTCCTTTCTTTTTTAATAAAATTTCAATCGTCATACGATCGACCAAACTAGTAATAAGTTTCACGCGATTAAATGCATTTCTTCGAGAGATTCATTCATTTCATTAGATCTAGATTTAGATTCAGAAGAATTGTCAGATCTGGAATTCAGAAATTTCCAGACTTTGGAGATTTTACATTTCGTTTGCTTAACAATCACTGTTAAAAGAATTTACACTTTTTTTTTCTTTTCTTTCTAACGAGACGATTAACCTTTTCTAAATTCTAAACTCATTTTCCATCGTGCCACTCTTTTCCAAATCCAAGCTCAGATAAAAGAACCACTTGAATATTCTGGCACAACAGCTAATAATAAAGTTTTCAATATTTAGTATTAGAAATATTACACACGATCTACGGTAAACTTCGTCTTTGCAGAACTTTACAGACCTAATCATTATCGTTCAAAAAAGTACAACTATTACAAAGTGAAATCTTTTTGAAAAATCCATGGAAAAAAGAAATTCCCGACGATCTGCATCTCCAAGATGAACAATGAGGAAAATTATCTGCGATGTCGAGCATCCTGTCTCGTATTGATAACGCGAGATGTTCATATATACATATATACGCGCTGTCGAGTTCGTCAGTTGGAGGTTTACAATAGCGAATCGTACGCGCGAGCAAAAGAACGGGAACCATGAGACACGTTGGCAGCATAGTTCTTATAAACTCAATCCTCGTAACGGTTGTACAAACGATGATGTCGACATTCGACATCGAATCGGGATGCACCATGACCACCAGGTAATACACTGAAAGTGTCAAGTTCTCTCGTGTGCAAACTTACGACGTACGAACATCATCGTTTCAGACGACTGACGGAACAATACGTTCCCTACACGGAAACGTACCGGGCTCGAGCTTGGGGCATTTTCACTAAAATAAAATCCCGAACAAACTACAAGATCCAAGTAAGAAGTCGAACGTGTGATATAGAAATTATCTCAAGGCGTGTGAAATTAATTTTTCCAAGCTCAACGTGCAACGTTCATCACTGTCGAATGTTGTCTAATTAATTATTTATACATTTCCTTCTTCTAATTCTCGAAAATAATCGTAAATTTGTTACAAATCTCGTCGCATCTAACTTTCAGCACAACTGGGTGACCGAGAAAACGTGCTGCTACGGCTGGACAGTGCAGGGCACAGCCTGCGTGCCAGTCTGCCTGATCTCTTGCGTGAACGCAAACTGCGTGATGCCAAATACGTGCGAGTGCAAGCAAGGATTCGCGTACGCGCCGAATCAGGAGAAGTACGTATGCGAGCCGGTGTGCAATGGCAACTGCACGAACGGCGTTTGCGTATCGCCTGATCGTTGCAAATGCGACAGAGGCTACGAACTGTCCACTAACGGGTCGCACTGTCAGCCGATCTGCCAGCAAAACTGCGAACAGCGTAACGCGCGTTGCGTCGGGCCGGACACATGCGCCTGCCAGCCAGGATACCAACAGGACAACCACACCAACAGTTGCGAACCGATCTGTAGCGAGTCCTGCGCGAACGGTAGTTGCGTGGCGCCGGAAGTGTGCAACTGCAACCCAGGCTACGAGTTACTGGCAGATTCCAAATACGTTTGCGGCCCCGCATGCGAGAACGCTTGCGTGAACGGAAACTGCACGGCGCCCAACGTCTGCTCATGCCACAGCGGCTACAAACTCGGCGAGGGTGACGCGACGATGCGACGCGAATGCCAGCCAATCTGCGAGAAACCATGCGGAAATGGTACGTGCGTCGCGCCAGGTGTCTGCAACTGCACGGAAAGTTACTGGTTCAACGAAGAGGAGCAGACGTGCGTGCCAAGTTGCAAAATTCCTTGCGAGCCTCGCGGAGTGTGCGTGGCACCTGACACTTGCGCCTGCTTCGATGGATATCGAATGATTGATAGGAGCGCGAAGGAGAACGAAGTGAGTAAAATCGTGGCCATTTCTCGTCACGTGTCTTTTTAACCATGAATCCTCGCTCCTGTCGACTGGCGAGGCTACGCACGTCGATGTAGAGTGGATTGCCCACGTGTAGGCGTTTTTAACGCAGAAAGATATACATTCGCGAGCACGAAGATTTTTCACCGTTTTAATAGAATTGAGTAATAGAACAGCGTCCATATATGATACGTGATTTTCTAACATATGAGAAATATATATTTGTTATAAATATATATCCATATACCTGTTTATATTTAAATTAATTTTATTTATATTTATATTAAAGTTTTAATTAATATTATTTATATTTATATTTAAATTGATATATGAGGCATGTCTATTCATATAAATTAATATCTATTATAAATATATATCTATTTATATAAATTAATATGCGAGACATATCTATATATCTATTTATATAAATTAATATATGAGGCATATCTATTTATATAAATTAATATCTATTATAAATATATATCTATATATCTATTTATCTATTTTCTCCTCTTTCCAAATATGCAGGTATCGAGTAACATCACGGATGAGTATACATCAGCTTGCGAACCAGTCTGCGAGCCAAGTTGCAAACACGGTAAATGCACAGCGCCGAATTTCTGCTCCTGCATCGGCAACCACACGCAAACCGTGGACGGCCAATGCGAACCGATCTGTCCCTCGTGTGAAAACGGTGTGTGCGTCGAACCGGGTGTGTGCCAATGTTTGAAAGGTTTCGTCAGGAGATCCGAAGATCGCTGTTCGCCATTCTGCGAGAATGGATGCGAGAACAGCGAGTGCGTCGCACCGAACGAGTGTCGATGCAACGCTGGTTTCGAAACGAACGCGAACGGCACCTGCGTCAAACCGTGCACACGCGTATGCAAAGGCCACGCATTGTGCGTGGAAGATAAGTGCGAATGCTCTTACGGATGGGCAGGACCAGACTGCGACCAACCCACTGTTTGTATTTTAACAACGGACTCGAACAATACACGTCTCGATGGGTGAGTAGAATGGCAATTTCACAGATTCGTCGAATCACATGGATTCGACGAACTTTTTAATAGAAAGGTGTTCGTAGACTTGCGGTCCACAACGAGACGAATAGCACGTTAACGAATGTCAAACGTTACGCACCGTACTGTTACCAATGCAACGAGACAGCCAGCAATAAAAGCCTCTGCTTCGTTATAACTTCCAACGATAGTCTGTCGACGCTTGGCTGCATCGTCGAAAGAGGTACTATTTGATTCTTTGTTACTAAAATGTAACTGTTCCTCTTTAGGAAAGCTGTTTACTTTTTACGTAAGTATACCGTTGGTTCGCACAACTGTTGGTTGCGTTTATTAAAAAATTCTAACAAATTCTATTTTATTTTTTTACAAATAACCAGTAAATAATAACTTTACATAAAATACACTGTCGCGCAGCTATTCATTGTATCGGCTGAAAAATTTTGACAAATTTTACTTTATCCAGAATTTCACATTGTAAAACACGTAACGCTGCGAGTAACGAATAAATGATATCTTTTTTACATAAATACACTCGCGCAATTGTTCGTTGCGTTTATTGAAAAATTCCAACAAATTCTGTTTCACCTAAATCCTCACATTATAAAACACGTACGCTGCAAATAACGAATAAATAATATCTTTTACACAAATTTGTCTTTAGAAAAATAATATCTTTACGCTATTGGAAGTACACTAAAAAATATTTTAAATAACAACATCTCCTACACTATTGGAAATACATTATTTCCAGTATGCTGGAAATAAATAACACGTTTCATAATTACACAGCAAGAGCAGTATCAGAAGGTGAGCTAGTTTATGTTTGCTTCAATCTCACTGCTTTAGCCATTTCATTTAGTCGGATAGAAGCAAAACAATCGAGACACATCGAAAGTTATCTATTACATAGTTCTATGTTCTGTTTCAAGAATCGCCGTGTTATCCATCGCCGTATCATAGTAGCACCGACGCAGTGTCCAGGATGGCTGGAACGTTTGCAGCAGTTGCGATCTTAATAATGGGGGCTACGACGGCGGCGGTGTACTTCACAATCCAGAGACATCGGAGAAAAAAGATGCACGCAGGTATTGCGACAAAAGTGACGCTACAGTCATGAGAAAATAATATAAGAATTGAAGCACTTGAGAATTCTAAAAAAAAAAAAAAAAAAAAGACCGGACACTCGAGA
Organism: Tetragonisca angustula; assembly: GCA_036937485.2. Lineage (NCBI taxonomy): Eukaryota > Metazoa > Arthropoda > Insecta > Hymenoptera > Apidae > Tetragonisca > Tetragonisca angustula. Next base: position 349,207 of record JAWNGG020000234.1, on the reverse strand, counting down.
TAAGATAAACGTGACGCTGCATTTCCGTTTCTCACTATCGTGGCAATTGCTGTTTGTTTGCTCGCCAACAAACAAGATAATGGTGTATCTAATCGAAAGTCACAAGTAACACATGGTTTCATAGCCGAATTTCCTACAATTAAGCAGAGACTTAACATAAAAACTAATAATAAGCGTTTTCTCTTCAGCCACCATGCAGACTGCGCTGTATCCAAAGGCTGTCACACACGAAGCGAACGAATGTCTCATTTCGGAGGAGGAAAGTCACGACGCACTGCTCACGTTGAATTTGAACGACATCGGGATAAATTAGAACGAAGGAGGAAGAAATACTTTAAAAAAACTCTCCGAAGAAGCAGATATCATCGCGTGACGGAACGAAACACCTCGTAACACGAGTGTTCACTTTTTATTATTATAGAATGTACGAAAATATTGTACGAAAGAGAAACAACAAAGAAAAAAAAAAAGAAAAAAGAGGAAAAAGAAGGAAACTGTGCTCGATTAACCATACCAATATCCTACAGCGACGTCGAACGAAGCGAAACGACTTCTCCCAATGCGACACACGATCCTCCATTACCCATTCCACACAGTCGTGTAGTACAGTACAACATCAACATCAACGTCGAGTCAGTACGAGTCCTCCTAAAAGCCATCCACGAACGAGAACGATCGCGAAAGCCATCGTATATACGTGCCTGAAGAATATCACCGAGATCTTTCTAGATCCTGGTTCCTGATGGACAGAAACGGAGAAAGAGAACGAAAGGAAGAAGGAGAGAGAGAGAGGGAGGGAGGGAGAGGAAATAGACGAGGCACAATATCGGGAACTGGGTACCCCCGCCGAATGGGGGTGCGGACTAACCGAAGTATCAGCACGCACGATCGCATACATATATAAGTAATTCTGATCGAGTTTGGTTTCAAGGTAGCCGGCTGGAAAGGTAACAAACCAATAATCCTTCACCCCCTGGTGGCTAGAGGTTGGACGACGACGAGAAAGCGAGAGAGAGAGAGAGAGAGAGGGAGGAGGGAGCAGCCCTGATCTCGATCGACGCGGTACGAAGGGAGGAAAAAGGAAGGGGTCAACGAGTGGCATCGCGCAGCTGCAGTCGCGGTGGTCGACCGGCTAGCGGAAGGAAGGCGTCAGTGAACGGGGGAGCACGGAACCGAGAACCGCGGTGTGGTACTCTGCCGAGAGTGGCAGCCAGACAGTCACCGTTGGGCCCGTTGCTGGCTACGTTGTCGCCGTCGTCGAAAAAACTAGAGACAGAAGGAGAAGGGCAGAGAGAAAGGGGAAAGGAGACGGGGGACGGACGACGCGTGTCGGGGTATCGTGCGTGTGCCGGAGACGAGGAGGCGAGCTGCTGGTGGTGTCGTCGGTGTGGCCACGGTGTTTTACAGACGGTTCGACGCGATATAACGCGCTTATCAGAGGCGTCGAGGGCGAGAGGGCGTGCAGGAGGGCGGGTGGGGGGAGGGCAGGCGACGGGGAAGGATGTCGATGCGCCGCCGGTGGTCGGTTTCGGGGGTTGACTCGCGCCGCGGGGGCGATGAGCGTACTTCCCTCCGCCCTGAAACTGACCTGCTGCCGTTCCTGGCTCCTGCTACTCATCTGCTTCGTTTTCCTGGTGTCCGGCTGCAGCTGTGGCGCGCGCCCGGATCGCCTGAACCGCCAACTACTGGCAGGTGATGACGTGCGCGGATCCAGCTACGACGACGACGACGTTGACGACGCCGACGACTATGACGACGAGCAGGACTATCTCGAGCACAACATCACTGCGGGTGAGTGTTTCACCCGCGGACAAGGAACGATGGATATTCCAGATACGATCGATTCCGACCGCGAGCGCAACGATGGCCGATGGTTGTCGAGTTGCTTCTACGAAACACTGGTGACACTTTGTGAGAATCGTCGACGTTTCCTGAGACGAGATTCGTGATGGTACTGAATTGTGGGGCTATTGAATTCTGTTGGGGCTCTTACTGGGGGTTGATAGGCAATGCAGAAGAAGTGGTGCAGTGGAACGAAAGACTAGCAACAGATACTAGCGAGGAACTCGATAACGTGAACGATACGTCGATCGTTGATAATGTTTTCTTTCCTCCTTTTTTTTTTTTTTTTTTTTTTTTTTACTACAAAACCTACTACATACTTAAGTGGTTTACACTACTCAAACAAAGATATTAGTCTCCGATCCTGTTGCATTTCTGTATGAAACCGATCGGAGATACGCGTTTGAATATCCAGCTCGTCCCTGGATCGATACGATAGTCCTCATTGAGGAATCGTTTTCTCGCGAAATAAGGACGATCGAAGAAACGCGTGTACCTCGGGATACCTTGCCTCGCCTTCTTCGCGCCTGCTCGATACGCCGTTGTGCAAACACTTCGCTCGACAATCTTCAACCAGGGTGCAAACACACTTGTTACTGTCGTTGTTGTCGTCATCTAGACGGTCTCCCTTCGTCAGGCGATAAGTAGCTCTCATCTGGCTCGTTAAATCTGACGCGAGGATAGGAGGAGGTAAATGTTACGGAAAAATCTCAGCGGTACATTTCTCAAACCTTTTCTAAAACCAACCGTCGAATCTTCACGAACGATTCGCGGGCAAATGTTCTCGTACGAACGAACGATGAGATCTATGTTATTCGATATTTTCTCAATCGCCTTGAATTCCTGAAATTCTCTGACGCGATCTCCTCGCAACCTGTATGTCGATCATCGTAGTGTCGAATAGAGTCAGAAGTCGAGGAAAGACCGTAACGTATCACGCTTTTGGAATTCGCGAGTACGCCTGCGCGCAGGCACAAGGCAGAGGAGGTACAGGCTCGTCCTTCTTGATTTTCGCGCCAACCACGCTGTCGGTATTGATTTTAATGGATGCTGCAAGCTCTCTCGTTGTCTGCATGTGGGAGTTTGCACACCGCCTGCAGCTGCGTAAGATTTCAAAGAGAGAGATCTCCCTCTTCTCCACGCTATTCGCCCCCTTCTTCGCGAGCGCAGAACGGCCGAGAAGGAGAGACGAGGAAACGAGAAAGAGGCTGAAGAAGGCGAAATATCGTGCGTCATTCACCCCTGGTTCCCTTGCCGACCCATTCACTAGAAACGCTCCCCGCTCTGGAGAGTAGGAGAGCTTGATGAGCGATGAAAAAAAGAACACATACACACACGCGAGCGCGCGCACGCAATGTCGAATCGAGGCTTAATGATCGCGCGCCGTGAACTTTCCAACGAATCAGGTCAAAAAAGCACAAGCATTCTGCGTGCTCGATTATTTACACGACGCAGCCGTGCTCGACCACGTCCCCATTCATCTGCAGTTCGAAAAATCGATCGATCGGTGGTTGGAACGCGAGTCTCCAGACCTCGCGACGAACAAGCCTATTTCTAGGTGAAAAGCTCGTGCGCAAGATGTTCTCCATTGCACCAGTCTGTGTGTCCTCGATGGAAGGTTAATTAGGGTACACGCGAGGACGCGACACGATATCTCGGCGGTTCGGTTATACGTTCCTGAACGTTTGCCAACGCTCGCTGATCGCTGTGATGCTATCTCCTTGAACACGGTCCACGCTACGGAGACATTTAATAACGATATAATGCGATAATTAAGGGAAAATCGATAATCGTCTGGCTCGATGCCCGCGCGCTGATGCGAACGGGCGCAATTATCCCGAGAAAACTTCGCCCGTTAATTTCCTCCATTAATTTCCCTCGGCTGGGAAACAGGTTTTATTAATCGTCCGGTTACCGAGTAATAAAATTATGTGATTTAGTTGAATTTATAGTGGAATGCCTCGTCGTTAGACGCCGACGTTTTATATCCACCGTGGCGCAAATCAAATCAGAGAGATTCTATGTATAGGCTCGTGAGAAGGAAATCGCGTTGATAGAGTCTCAGGTCTCGGGAAGACGCGAGAAATGTCTCTGAAGATTTCATTTTAAAGAAAACTATATATCAAGAAATTTATCCTAGTACTCGCGTATACACACTAAATACATTTTCAACTTCATTTTCTCCAGATTGATGGAATTTTATTCCAAGAACGAATCGCGCAAATTCGTCGTACACTCAACGAGCTTTTCGTCTTATATCTGGCAAGGAAACCTCGTCGATTTCGTTCGTACGCCATTCGCGTTAAAATCACTATATATATATATATATATATATAGAATCACTGGAAAATCGACGACGTGGAAACGATCTCGATGTCTCGTCGTCGTCTATAGAAGCACGCCAGATATCAAGCATCTTTTGATGCGAGAAAGTGGCCTGGATAGAGTGTAATAACAATGGCTTCTTTGCTTCATTAATCGTTCAGAATGTACGCGCAATTCATGGCTCGACAAACAGACGCCCGTGACAACGGACCTAGGCTACACGTCAAAGCCAGGACAAAGACGTGTATCGAAACCGAGAATAATAGTTGAAAGAGCGACGATGCCTTCATCGGAGAATCAAGTAGCGGCGACAATAACGAAAAACCGAGTACGCTTTTTAGGATGAATAGAAAATTTTACTCTTGGTAGTAATATATATGTGCATCGCATGTCATGTATGCAACAGCTATTTATTTTATTAATTATGCTGAAAATTTTCGATAGAAAGAAAAAGACTCCCAACGTTTCAATGAAACCTTCTTCGCGAGAAGTTAGAATTGTCTATCATGTCTTTTTCGAATTTAAGAACAACAGAGTGTAACGATGGAATAACACGACAATAACGATAGAACAATACGAGTCAGTTGAAGAGACATTTTTCAGGGATTTAAGAGCGTTGAATGATAGTGAAGCGGTCGTTCGAATTCAAGTTAAAATATTTGCCTCCAAGGTTTCGAGGTGAAAATCTCGATCACTGATAGGATAAATCACTGATAAAGCTAAACACATCCTAACCTAAACGAAGTTCGAAACAGCTAAAGTTACCTAAAAAAAAACAACAGTTCGATAAAAATTCTTTTATCCCAACGATAGGAAAACACGATCGGTGTGAGAATGAGGGGGAAAGATCACAGGCCGGAATTAATTCAAATAAGATAAAGGTTCGAAGCGGGCGAGACTGTAATTAATGGGTTTCCGATGCTCGAGTTAAAGGCAACCATGAAACGTGACCCCGATATGATAGTCTTCCGCTAACACTGGCCGCACGCTATTTAGAGGAACAGCCTATATTTCATCCGCTATCGAGAAACGTCGTAGATAATCTGGCATGCTATCGATTTCGTGTGTTTTCAGCGAAGGGGCAGTACCTGGGCTCGCCGTGCGACGTCTCGTGCAATCCGGAACTGCTGCACGTGTTCTGCGACACGGTCACCGGTTTCTGCGAGTGCGAGAAATTCTATCCGGTTCGTCTTGGGCCTACCAAAGGATGTGCCAAACGTACGTAAATCGCACACGTTTTTCACACGCCGGTCCCCGCGTTATTCCCGCGTTGTTCAAGTAGGTCGTTCCGATAGCACGTAACAACCGCTAGCGGTGACGAGGACAGCTGTGAAGCGGTGAAAATAAACGTCGATTGTTCGGTCCAATCGTGAAAGACAATGTTCCACGCGTTTCTCCGAGTTCTCCGAGTGTTGATCACGCGAGATTTTACTCGAGAACTCGGCTCGCCGTTTTAGTACGTGTCCCTTCGCGTTTTAATGAAAATCAATCGGACATCGATTTCCCCCGATTTCTATTTTTAAACGATGCATATTTTATTGGTTCGCGCGCTACACCCTCGAATCGTCGATTTTGCACTCGTTTTCTTCTTCTTTCGCTCTCGAATCCCACGGAGATCGCTGTCCATTCGCTCGTATCGTTGTCTCACTCTCTATTTCCGATCGCATCTTTACTCGAAGGACGCGAAGCATCGCGCGGAATAACGATTCGCGTCGCCGACTGGGAAATCAGAATCGGCGTTGCGAATCGTAGGAGCGACTGATTGGAAACGGCAGAGAATTGAACCGAGTAACCGATTTTCCAGCTAAGAGACTCGGGGAGCAATGTTTCTATCGCGCGACTTGTACTTTTGCGGATCAGCATTCGACCTGCACCCAGGTGCAACACAACGCCGTGTGCGACTGCGAGGAAGGCTACCATAAGGTCGCCTTATCCAGGCCTAACAAGAAGGTGTTCTGCGCCGAAGGTAGCTTGTTGTCAGTTGTTTTTCGATTGAAACACCACCTCACGTTCAGCCTGCATGCGTAAAATATCTCGGTAACGAGTGAATCCTAGCTATTTTCCATAGTACGATACAACCCCTTAGCATAATATAACCTCACTTGATCAAGATCACTTGACATTTTCCCTTAACGCTACTGCGATCCTTGAATTTCACATATCAGTGTTCACACTCATTGTCGGTTGAACAAGCAAAAGGGATTTCTAATATTTCGAGAAATATTCCAACGTAAAATTAATCGAAGAATCATGCGTGCCTATTGATAGAAAATTCTTTCACATTTCGTTTGAACTTGAGCGATATTTTCTAACTTTAGAAAAATATAAGTTGGTTGAAAGTAACTGAAAAAAACGTAGCAAGATGATACGCGTGGGTATAATATTAAAAGAAAATCGAACAGCAATAATTTGTACAATCAAATGAAATTCAAAAAGATTCGACAGGATTGACAGTTACAGCAAATTCGACAGAGTGAAATTTCTTCAACGACAATGGTTGTATGCACATGTAATAAAATCCAAGATCCACGCCACTGAGAAATCGGTTGACAATTCGGGAATTGAAGCGTTGCGTCGTAATCTGTTGGCAGATCTGGTGCTGATAACGACGGATATTCCGACTCTCCTCTGCATAGCATCGGGAATAGCGGTATTCACAGCAATGATATGCTTCGTGCTCAAGTTATTCAGTCGTGCGAGATACTCAAGGCCACGGCACTATGCCAACGCAAATCACGCACCGCCCATGCTGTTCTCCAGCGACACGGGTGAGTACTCATCTAAACGATCGAGATATATACACACACACTGTGCGATTCACGAAACTATTCACTAAACCATAAAAAAAAAACTCTTACTTATGTAGGTGTGTTATTTCACCGTGTGGCTGTAATTATTTACATTGGTTTTATACAAATTTGCAAATGTGCATAAAAGTCACCAGATATTCATTGCGGATGTTTAATAAAAATGTTTAAGCATGTAATAATTGTTAAATATTGAACAATATCGAACTCATATTAAATTCATTGGACAGTATTATTAATATATAATATAATACTGTGATAAAATACATTTCTGATAATTTGTTTCAAATTTTACCGATACAAACGTGACATGCCACAGTCGTTGGTGAAATTTCCAAGTATTTCGATTAACACGCACAACATGCGTACTAATAAAACACTTGGTGAAATATGCATTAACAAAATATCGACGTTCGAAAACAATTGATCTCGCTCGAACTCCTAGCAGGTCTCGACGATCCTTGGCAATCGTCGATATTTGGAATCCGTGGCGCACGGAAACTGTACTCGCGCTACGTGCCATTAAAAAAGCTACTCTCCCATGCGAAATCAATAACGCCAAACTATCGATAAAGAACTCCACTTTGACAAAGACGTTTATTTTTGTTTCACCCTGTTTCACTCGCCAGTGTCTTGAGAGGAATCCTACAACTTTAGCGATCGCTTAGGCCAGTGTTTAGTCCGTTGAATGAATCCTGTCATGCGGTATTCTCCTATCCCAAGGTCGTTTTCCTTCTCACGTTTCCTTCTTCTTGTCGTCTCGTCTTCGTTTCGATTTCTTAATAGTGTAGGTCGATATTCTTCAATCTAGAGCTATCGAACTCTTACGATACAAACAGGCCGCTGATTTCGATACTGTCTCGCTCACGTTATACGACTTAATGTAATGCGACTTGGCAACGATTGTTCACTTCTTGTTATTACTTGTTCTTTGATGTCATGAGAGCATGTACTGTAGAATTTTGTTTACGCAGAAACACTTTAGTCGTTGTTGTTGTTGGGCTCATCCGAACGTGACTTGATTCATCATAGATAGCGAGTAGAATCAATGAGTTCCTCATTATAATTGTAAAATTCCAATTCCAGTCACAAAATTCCGGTTGTATAAAATGTAATTTTCACACAACGATTATATATAGGATTGTACGTGATTACACGTGATTTTTAATCAACAACGTACACCTTCGTCAAAGCTTTCACGCGATTTTCATTTATAACAGAATCTTAGATCACAAAAAAAAAAAAAGAAAAAAAGAAAATGACAACAATCGAACAACCAAATGTTCCCCGTTTAGTTTTGCATTTCGATTAAGGGAGCAATTGCGAGATTGAAATGTTCAAATGACACGAGGATCGAAATTGCCAGGGGAACGTTGTTTTCTAATGGAAACGATCCAACAGGTATCCCACTGACGCTTCACGGTGGCCGGCCGTCCTCGCGTTCCAGTCAGAGGAGCAGCACAGCGGGACCTTTGACCTACGCGTTCTCCAGGAGGCCTAGCAGCGGCGGTAGCCGCGGTCCACTGGTACCAGCGTCGAGAGCAGGTGCGGCACGTGCCGCCGCCATCTTGCTTATATCGTGTCACCTGCAGGCAACCAAAGGCGGGAACAAGCATCGACGTACCCTTAGCGACGTTGCTGAGGGATCGTCCGACGGCCTCGGTAGACGATCAACGATCTCTTTCTAACTCTTTCCTTATCTGTCTTCTATTCTGTCGTTCTGTCCGTCCGCATCTCTTTCTCTCTCTCTCTCTCTCTCTCTCTCTCTCTTTGTCACACACACAAATTGTACACCACCTGTGTGTTCGTTGCTCTATTCCCATTCTATATTTCTACTTCTACTTACTTCTATCTCTTCTTCTTCTTCTTCTTCGACTCGTTTAAATCGCTCCATCCCCCTTCTCTCTTCTATCGTCATCCGCTGGAACCCTTTACGGTCATATGTCGATAGCACTTTTACCGTTTCAGTTGTAACGTGCAACGAATCATTCTAATTGTACGTCGCGCTGAGTCAATACACCAACTTACGACTTTCTAGCGTCATAGGATCTTTAGACAGACGTGTCTTTCAAAATATTTTGTCACGGGGTGAGTCGCGTTGAAAGTTTTAAAATCCTTACAATGACAATGTCAACGTCGCTATGCTACCGCTATGCTATCACCAGTTGACAAATTTCTCTGAATATTTCCTTCGATTGTATAAATTGATTTCGTATCTGAGCTCAGTACGATCGTAAATGATTGATTGTAGAACGATCACGGTGGATTTTGACGTACACGTGAAAGATATAGCTTCTGGAAGCTACGTCGAAACGGAAATCATTCTCCCGATTAAATTCTCTCCGATCTCTGTTCGATCCTGTGGTTGTCCCATTTCTCACGTCCCTCTTTTGCAATCTTGTATTCGTTCTGTCCTGCACGAGTCGCCTCGACAAAGCGGGCGACACCGATGACGAAGAAGAAGATGGTGGTGGTGCTTTTGAGTCGTGCCATACAGTTGTCGCTGTTGTGTCGTAGTCGTTGTTATTGATATTTAGCACACCCGGTTGTCCAACCAGTCCTCCCGACGTTCTCTGCGTTCCTTCGTTCGTCTCGCTGGCCTGTCGTATCGGTTACCACCCAACGATTTCTGACTACACCGTACAGACGAAATCGATGTCGCATGGGATGCTCGAAGGAACGAAGGAAATGCAAACATCCGCTCACGTTTTATCCTCCAGTACTACACGAACAGCTCCACCCCTTCTTTCTCTGTTGTTCTCCGACGGTCTTGAAAACGTTGAGACTTCTTTCGATTTGCGTCACACTCGCCGAACCCGATGGCCGTGACGGTGACCACCGATCCGGATAATCCCGAAATTACAACGTGCAACGTTGAGAAAGGAAAAAGAGAATAATGCCTGTGTGTATCACTTCTCTCCCAAACCGTGTCTTCTTACACACTTATCCCGAGTAGATTGAAAAAAGAAAAAAAAAAAGAAAAAAACAAAAAGATAATAACGATTTGACTGCAAGAAAAACCACGTACACATACGTGTGGCATATATATATATATATATATATATATATATATGTATGTATATGTATATATCTATATCGTGAATCAGAACACAAATGCTACATTGTCACGTGAGATATGATTCTAATGTGTATCCAATATAATATAAAGCGCTGCACGAGTGTGTTACGAGATAGCAAGATGGCAGCGGCCGATTTCGTTGCTCGTTAACGAACGAACGTTCTCTGGTAAGACGTAGAGAGACACGAAATCTTTACGCACTAGCTAGCTCGCCGCACACGCACGCAAAATTTTCAAGAAATACAGTTCGCCGGTTCGCATGCGAGGGGTTCGCTTTTTTCTTTTTCTTTTCTCTTTCTTTTTACCAATTTTAACACGTCGAATCATTAATGAACGAGGTTGGTTCCTTCTTTCTTTTTATTCTTTTCGTTTTTTTCTTTTTTCTTTGTTTCTTTTTTTTCACCGTCCATAATCGACAGGTGGGACGAGGGGGTTGAATTTTCTAATTAAGCTTTCCGCTGCTATCTTTTTTTTTTATTTGCTGCATTTTAAAACGTCGCTTCTTTCTTTCTTTCTTTCTTTCTTTCTTTCTTTCTTTCTTTCTTTCTTTCTTTTCCTTTCTCTGTCGAGAGCTGCAACGAGAACGAACGCCAAACAGTGAAAAGGAAAATATATATATATTTTGTCCTCTATTTGCCTGTTCGTTGCTTCTCCGCTTCTCTGTTTGTCTGTTTCGATAAAGGACGAATTTTACAAGCATTTCGACGACGATCGACGAAAAGTGACACCGTTAGAGGATAAATTAAATTGCAGAATAATCTGCGTGCTTCTCTGTGGAAGGAATGAAAGTAATTGTGCAAGAGAGGAGAGAATATGCACGGACTTTATACTTTACGCTGAATGCCTCGCTTGCTAGAAATCGAAGGACAAACGTACACGTCTCGAATGAAGCTTCTCTATATGCAACAGGATGCACGCGTGTAACTGTCACTCTTTTTTCTCTGTCTGGCTGTATTTTCTGTCGCCTTTTGTATGCGTCGTCAATCAATAAGAACCCCGAACAAGTTCCCTGAATTAGAAACACTCAAACGACTCGCAAGCATACTCGCATCCTCGCGTATAATCTACTTACGTACATGCATACATACATATATACACACATCTACTTACGTACATGCATACATACATACATACACACATGCATATATATGCATACGCGCGACACGTCGATGGCTCTTACTCTTCGCACAATAATTAATCGAGAAAATTAAATTCCTAACGAGAATTAAAAAATATCGTTCCATGTGTTTTTATTCGCAAGATCCACTCGAAATTAGACGCGAAAAGCTGTATCAGACCGGGGAATTGAAGAGCGTTCGCTTTCGTACATGTGCTTGCCTCACGCTGAAGAGAGCCGCTTGTCATTCCTCTTACATTACATAACACCATGCAATGCTCGCCGTCGATGGACAATCTCCACACGATGACAATTTGCACAGTCACTCGAACACCGAAATCCTAACTTTCGACGGAAAACCGAGACCAACGACCGAACGACTTTGCAACCGCCGTAACACTTTCACTTCGAACCCATTCCCGCTCTCTACGATTTTCTAACTCCTTGTTCACGGCACTCTTCCAAAACCTCGCTCGTCTCGCGCGTGAAATCCTAATTTTGAGTTGCTTTTTTCCTCTTTTTTTTCTTTTTTTTTTTCTTCTTCTTTGTTCGTCTCCCTCCTACATCGGCTTTCTGAGAAATAAAATCGTAGCGAAGGGCGCTACGAAAGTTTCCCACGCTTCGACGATCCTACGAGAAACAAAAGTATCTTCCGCCCCTCCCCCCTCCTCCTCCCCCCGATGCGACCATCGAGCTTGCATATTCCCATTTACGAATAATTAGCTAGCGATCGAGGGATCTCGTTGAATCAACGACCAGCACCAGTAATTACTTAACGCTCCTACATATACCTGGATATCGATGATCGAATAGAAAACGTCGTTTTCACAGTGAGCGAGAGTCACGCTGGTACTAGCCGAGCAGTCGCAATTAGATTTTATATTTCTGATTGATCTCTAAGCCTAGCTAATTGAACTCTTAGCGTAGCCGAAGGGAACGGCCGAAGGGAGGGGGGGGGGGGAGAAGACGTTGTAACGTCCTCGCCGACGGCTCCTCAGAATTAAATTCTACCCTATTGTTTCCCTATATAGGTTCTCGTCGCCCTAGCTTAACGTCGGTTCACAGTTCGACGTCCTCGGCCCGCAGTTACAGCGCGCGACGACTCGAGAAAGAGAGAAGCGAGAAGGAGCAACGGCAGGCGTTGCAAGAGCTGAGATTGGCCAAACAACGGGAGCAACAGCAGCAGCAACAGCAGCAGATCGCCCCTACGCCCAGTCCTAGAACACCACACTCTATGGACGAGCTGTTGCCATCCGTGGAGGAAGGGAAGGAAGTGTTTTACAACGAGGTATTTCGTGAAAAATCGTCAGCATGCTCAATCCGATGTTAATTAGTGCGGGCTGTCAATTAGCAATTTACGCCGTGACATTTGTTTAATTCATTTTGCCATCTCAGAGTCAAAGTAGTTTACCTCGTTCAGTTAATTGGAACTCGTACAAGTGAAATTATATAATTGCAACGTTGTGCGCAAGAAGGAGATATTTCTCAAAAGTGTTCGAGAATAATATTAAAAAGTTTCGCGTAATTTGAGTATATAAATTTCGTGCAAGACTCGTCTCGTGTTTCCTAACAGTACGATCACGAATGATGATTTCTCGATGCCACGAGACTATCAGAGTCAAAATAGAAATTGAAACGATTCAAAATTCAATTCACGCGGCTTTGGTAATAATTGTCCTTTCTCTTTCACGATTCATCATCTTTCTCGTTTCTTCGGTAACAAAGAGAAAAAGATTACGCTAAGTAACCATCAATTCTGAATTGAAACGCGGCGGTACATTAGCAGGTGCCGACGACATCGGACATGACCGAAGAAACGCCAGCGATGACGACGGCCATCACGACAACCAACGTGAACGCGACCAGATTCAGCGAAATGGCACCCGTCACGACCTCGACAACGTCCATCTTCGAAACGAACATCGCGCCCCGCGCCACCGGTGACATTTTCCAAGTGTAGCTAAGGACTAAAAAAAAGTATCGACGAACTTGTAACCCACACGTGACTCGAATCGAACACGTAATATAAGCCAGTGAAGAGACGAATAAGATTCTGTACACGAACACGTAGCAGCACAGTTCCGAATCGTATAAAACAAAAATAATAATAATAATAATAATAATAATAATAATAAAAAAAAAAAGAGTAAGGTAATGTCCCAAGTTTAAGAAAAAAAATTTAAAAAGAAGAGAGAGAAATAATAATAATAATAATAACGATAAAATGGCTAAAAAAAAAAAAGAAAACGCAACGCGCCTAAAATACCAGCGGCTGAGACAAACGTGTAAAATGCTCTGTCACGGACACGGTGCTTGAAAGCGAAAGGAAGAAACTGTACATGAGACAAAGGGTACAAATGATAAAATGGGTTTGCGCTATGTTGTTAAAGTTGAAGTTTTGCTTGAGCCACGCGCGAGGGCCTAGAATTTATTCTAAAACGATGTGTTTTTATTAAACCTAGGTGCGAAGTCGTGTGTACCTAGATGTTGAGCCAGCTTTGAGTATAAGAAAAAAAGAGACAAAAAACGAAAAAAAAAAAAAATGATGGTAAAAAACGCGAGATCGTTCGACGCATAAAATATGTAAGATTCAGGAGTATGTACGTATACCTGAAAGCTGCGGGCGTAGGTGCGGGTATATGAAGTTGTACCTGAACGTAGGAGCGGTACCTGCTGTGTATTTAAGAGTTCAGAGATTTCGCGGAGAATTCTGATCCAGCAGCGAAAGATTCGTTGTCCGTAATGGTTACAAAATTCAGATGACATCTCCCGTGCATCTTGGATCCGCGCGATAAATTCGAAAAAGAACATGGTTTTCCAAATGACGAGAAATTTGTTTCGCGAGCGCAACTTTCTGACGTAATTTTTTTAATTGCGAGATCCTTACAAGAATTCTCATCGAGTATCTGTATTTGGGCCTTCTCTCGGCAAGAAACGGAATGATGAAAAAAAAAAAAAACAGAAAAAAGAAACGAAATGCAACGTTTCACATCAACCGTAATTCGTTTCGAATTTTTGTCACTTTACGGACAAAAGAAAGGGCGGAGATTTGACGTGTCAGATGATTTTTTACGGCTTAAATTTTTTAAGCATTTACGAATCATTGGTTCGACGATAGAATTTTTTACAAAGGTTCGAACGGATGTTCGTAACGGGTGCGAGTAAAAGCGGTTGATCGAACACGGGAAACAAAAAAAAAAAAAAAAGAAAAATAAAAAAAGAGTCGAGCTTCGAGTCGAGCTAGAGTCAACAGTTCGATGCCTCGAATCGACGCTTCGGTGCATCACGATACTCCATTACGATTTAGGTACTTTACATATCAGTAAATTGTTTTCTCAAGTCACGAACAAAGATTTTACCGATTTAGTAAGCGCAATGTTAAAACTCACGCAGTTCTTATTCGTTTCGTTATATATTTTGTCGACAACGTCTTACTATCGATTTAATTACATATCAACGACGAAACAAAATAATTCAAATTTTAAAACGGATCGTTCGAGATTAAAAGATATTAAAAGATGAAAGGATAACTAATCTATTCTCGTAATTGTTCGCGTATACAACCACCGCTCACAGTACCCGGACTCTGTAACTATTTTATAACAATAACACGCGAATTTTAGCAAAATACCACAAGTTAATGAGAAATCAATGACTAAAAGTAATACATGTCGTTTTCTTATAAATTTTGTTCGCAAATTACACAACGTATTGACATTAAGTTAAACGATACATCAAGGCAGTGCTTCATTTCAAAAATGAAATTGGATAATCTCTCCCAGAAAGTTTTCTTGGAAATTTTACAAAAAAGGGTCTGCGCATATTCCTTTCTGAGAGTGAGATTAAAAGAATCACGCTTTAAAAAAAATTGAAAATGACTCAAATTCTGAAAATCTTCTGACCGACACACCACTCATCCGCAGTTTCAACTTGCGACTCTAATTAAATTACCGAGGATGTGAATATGTATCCAGATACTTACGAGCGGTCGTGTGTATCCGCACAGCAGTATTCCATAGAAAGGACGCCGAAATTGCCATAAATTGTTTCGCGTGAAACTGAACACCGTGAGGCGTGTGTTTAAACGCCACAGAAATGAAAAAACAAATAAATAAATAAGGAACACGCCGTGTGCATATTTCGTTTCACGTGAGGAAATATGAATATATCCGATGCGTTCGATCGTTTCGTTTGCTCGAACGGAATTTACTGCGATAAAAAAGCAATTGGCAGGGCATTCTCGAGTGGGGTCGAGGCTAAACATACCTCTAATCTTAGGTAAATTACTCTGCGAGAGAACCAAATAGGGGGAAAAAAAATAATAATAATAATTAAAAACGTGCAAAATAACGGGCTGGTGCTTGGACGAACCCAACGATGTGGCACCAGCAAAAATCGTGCAACAAACGTTTAAAAAGAGGAAACAAAAAAAAAAAAAAGTAAGAGGAGGTGCAAAAAAAAAAAAAGAAAAAAACTGTGCTACGACTATTGCGATCTCGTTATCTCGCTTCTCTGCGACCGAAACTGCGTGAAGCACGAGCGGTTCTCCTCCTTTTTCCGTCGCTTTATTTCCGATGGACGCGCTTTGACCAAAAAAATTCAGTCGGAACACGCACGCGTCGCGAGAAAACAAAATTAAAAGGGAAATTTCGTTTCGTCACGCGTTTCACTCTCCGATATCGATACAGGTGTATCATTTATGTTGTTCGAGATGTACATATATATAAATATTTGTCGTTTCCGTTGAACGATACATACACGATGGTATCGCTACATTTTATGGTATACGATCACGAAACGTGACGAAGGAAATAATTTATCTTCACTGCGACGAAGAAACGAATTTAAAAAAAAAAGAGAGAGAGAGAGAGAAAAGAAGCGACGTGATATGACTGTTAAATCTCTGTTAAATCGATTGTCGTTGAATTTTGTTATTGTTTTTCAAATGTGAATTAACTCGTCGCATCGGTTCATACGATCCTCCCTACGAGTCGCTCGGCTCCCCAAAATGTAAATTGTAGAGATAAAGAAAAAAATCGTTGAAAACAAATTATATATATATATATATATTCTATATATACATATTCTATATATACATGTATATACGTAAGAAAGCGAACATGCACGAGGGGCTGTGTTGCACATTACCGAAAGCGGGATTGGACAACCAATAGGAAGTATAATGAGAATGAAAACATCCCAGTCTACACGGAGCGAGAAAACAAGTAAATTGAAACAATGGAGGGAAAAAAAGGAAACGTGAAAAGACATGTATCGACGTCTCGTGTTCGAATAATTACGCTGCCTTTCCAGATCAAATAATAACTAAATAAATCTAAAAGAAGAAGAATCGAAAAGAGAGAAATGGAAGAAGAAGCCAGTAGAGAAAAGAACACAAAACAGATGAAGAATATAAAGATGTAGGAACGAAAGTCTTAAGAACGTTTTATTTTTTTTTTTTTTTTTTTTGCGACTACGCGATTCTACGTTGTAAGTTCTTCGGCGAATGAATTAATTCATTGTTACACACATAACACACACACATATACAAAAACAGATATACAAATCACGAAAAAAAAAAAGAAAAAAATACAACATGAAACGCAGAAAAGGCAAAGTTTGACGACGATTGCATAGCTGATCTATCGAAATCGAATCGTGAACGAGTTCGTTGTTGAAACATACCGAACGGATTTCAATTCGAATAAATTATATCATCACAACCCCGCGTATTATTATCATTATTATTGCCACGATTACTATGATCATTATGATTATCATTACTATTATTACGAGATGATATCAACTCGACCCGCCGCCTAATTTCTAAAAGCCAAAAAGAAAAAAAAACGGAAACAGAGAAAATGAAACAAAAAAAGGAAAAAAAAAAAGAAAAAAAATCGATGGAAAAAGGTCGATGTTCAACGTTATCGTTTTATTCCATTTTAAATGTTTACTGTATGATAAAATTGTAATATAGTCGTTGGGCAAAATAAAGCTCGTTTTTCGATATATACACACACATCACGAAATCACTGCTGGATCTTCTGCCCGCCATCGTATGTTTTCTCGTTAATCACTCCCCTCTTCGACGACTGTAGAAAATTCACTCGTCGACTTAATTTTCCTCAAAACAATTTAACGACAGAGGAACTTTCGTGAAAGTTTTATAAAAGAATTTTATTGTTAAATATATTTGTTATTGCTGAGGCCTTTAATTTCTTTTAATTTCATCAAGCGAAAGTATTACGCGGTGACACGCACAAATCCCATTGAATTTTACGAATCTTCGCATTATCTGATTCGAATTTACTGGCAAATCGTGCGGGTCACGAATCATCAAATTGAAAAATTCAATGGTCCACGTCACTTCTGAGGGAGCATCTCGTTCGAGGAGGAAATTTCGTTCTTACTTTCCTACCAGTTATAAACTTTCGTTCGGTTAGAAAGAGTTAATTATCATGGAAGAGCAGACAGACGTTCGAGTGGATGATAATCCAACGAAACCAGAACACGCGTTACGTCCAATAACGTACGTTTCTTGGTTATTGGGTGCAGGAATCGCCAGACCGATGAATTATCCAAAATGGATCACCATCGAGCAATCCACTTCAGCGTGTGCTCGGTGATCGTCGCGTACAGTGCAAATTTCGGCAAAGAATTCACCACCGAGCTATTCGAAATTATATACTGCATGAACGAAACCGTGTGCCATTTTTCAGCCTATTATTACGTTTATCTCACATAATGAGACATTACGATAAATGGCCTCAATTGATGAAGATGTTGGAGTCGTTGGATCAGAATATTGGTAAAGAATTGTCGATCAACGACAGATGGATGAAAATCAGCCAGATCTCGGCCATTTTTATAACACTGTTGTGCGGTCCAGTGTCGCTAATTTTTCACGATCTTTATTATTATTTCATTGCGCCCGACCAAATCTTTGCGTCTGATCTACTTCTCTATTACAATCGCGCAGACTTTAGTGAACAGCTTCGTGTTTAATGTTATCGTGTCCATAGATTCAGAGCAATCAACGAGATGATCAGAACGAAAAACTAGCTGCATGTTGAATCGCCGTGAAGATCAGGAAAATTAGAAGATTGCACAACGGCACGTATATACAGAATGCTGGCATCATTTTTTGGCGCATAAATTCAGAATGAGTGACGTAAGTGAAACAGAGCGTACATCCTTCTAGCTGAAGAACAGAATTTAAAATCCAAGACAAAATTGGCTATTCCCCGCTTCCTCTTCGAACGAAAGAGGAAATTTACTTTTCTCGTTCGTCCCTCACTCTATACCACTGTGATACAATTTTATGCTCTTTGTCTCTATGATTGATTATTATTTCTTGCAGACATGCGTTTCATAATAACGACAGTGAATGAGATTTATGGTGTCGATCTTCTGTTGTGCTCTACGAACGCTTTCATCATGAAACAGTCGCGAAACTGTTCAGGATCTACATGAGCGCTGTAGAGCAAAAGGAGGGCTTCATACTTCTGAACAACGTAATCTGGATAATTTACAGATGTCAATTCATGTTGATGTGCTGGGTGTGCACGCTAGTCCACCGCGAGATAAATAGAATTGGGTTATGCATCAATGAATTTATCCTGAATGCCCAACACTCGATGAAATTTAACAAGCCGATCTGCTTCCAAAATGTTTGTAACAAAGAACCGGAACAGTTAGGAGTCTTTAACAATGAACGTGATGATAACGTTCCCGGAAAGTCTTTTGCGATCGACTCTCGAACGGGACTGCGTTCGAAACGAAATCAACGACTTCTTGTTACAATTCCAGCAGTATAAAATCACATTCACTGCATGCGATTTCTTCGAAATGAATAACTCCTTATTAACAAGAGTAAGTATGACGATATGTAGTGACGACATTTATGCAACGTTGTTAATAATTCGTCTACGCACATGTACCTTCAGTTTGTCAGCGTTATAACAACGTACTTGATCATCCTGGTCCAATTTTATAAACCAGGAAACGAGAAACATTGATAAATTTATTGAAATAAATCTTTCATATGTATGCAAGTAAAGTAAATGTGTGCAAGTAGGTAAAAGTGTGATGTAGAGATACAGATAAAACATACGATTCTTTTGTAACAAATAAATTATGTATATATTACGAATTTAAATATTTTCTTACAGCAAAATAAAGTCTCTGATCTCACAAAATATATACCATTCATGTAAACGAATATGAAAATTAATGATCATGACTGTACAGTTGAAATAAATAAGATGAAGCGTAAAAAGATGTTCAGTTCAGTGGACAGTTGTATTGTATTTAATCAACTTCTTCGATGGTTGGTCCTCCAGCACCTGCGCTACCACCTCCTGGAGCAGCACCAGGGAATCCACCAGGCGCGGCTCCGCCTTGGTACAATTTAGTAACGATAGGACTGCAGACAGCCTCCAATTCCTTCTGTTTATCGGTGAATTCCTCCTTCTCGGCTAGTTGATTCGCGTCCAACCATGAGATTACTTCGTTGCATTTATTGATGACCTTCTGCTTGTCAGATGAATCGATCTTATCTTTGATCTTCTCATCCTCCATTGTACTCTTCATGTTGAAGCAATAAGATTCCAATGCATTCTTGGCGGATATCCTATCGCGTTGTTGTTCATCTTCGTTGCGGTATCTTTCCGCTTCGTTCACCATCCTCTCGATATCTTCCTTCGATAATCGTCCCTTGTCGTTCGTGATTGTAATCTTGTTCTCCTTTCCGGTTGATTTCTCAACGGCAGAGACGTTCAGAATACCATTAGCATCGATATCGAATGTGACTTCGATCTGAGGTACGCCCCTAGGCGCAGGTGGAATGCCAGTAAGCTCGAATTTGCCGAGAATGTTATTGTCTTTGGTCATAGCTCTCTCTCCTTCGTACACTTGGATCAAAACACCAGGTTGATTGTCCGAATATGTGGTAAAGGTTTGAGTTTGCTTGGTCGGTATCGTTGTGTTCCGTTTGATCAAAGTTGTCATCACACCGCCAGCTGTTTCTATGCCCAGAGACAGTGGCGTAACGTCCAGTAACAGTAAATCTTGGACTTCTTCAGACTTGTCGCCGTGCAAGATAGCAGCCTGCACAGCTGCACCATAGGCGACAGCTTCGTCGGGATTGATCGACTTGTTCAACTCTTTCCCATTGAAAAAGTCTTGTAGTAATTTCTGAATTTTTGGTATCCTGGTAGACCCACCGACTAGAACGATACTGTGAACGTGAGCCTTGTCCATTTTGGCATCTCTCAGAGCCTTCTCAACCGGTTCCAATGTGCTTCTGAATAGATCCGCGCAAAGTTCTTCGAATCTGGCTCTGGTGATCGATGTGTAGAAATCAATGCCCTCGAAAAGAGAATCTATTTCGATACTGGCTTGCGTTGACGAACTCAATGTTCTCTTGGCCCTTTCGCATGCGGTTCTCAATCGTCTAAGCGCCCTCTTATTCGAGCTTAAGTCCTTCTTGTACTTCCTCTTGAACTCTTGAACGAAGTGATTCACCATTCGATTGTCGAAGTCTTCACCACCGAGGTGAGTGTCGCCTGCCGTCGATTTGACTTCAAAGATGCCATCTTCAATAGTCAATATAGAGACATCGAAGGTGCCACCTCCCAAGTCAAAGATCAACACGTTCTTCTCTCCTGATGACTTTTTGTCTAAACCATAAGCTATCGCCGCCGCGGTTGGCTCGTTGATTATTCTCAAAACGTTTAAGCCTGCTATTGCTCCCGCATCTTTGGTGGCTTGTCTCTGAGAGTCATTGAAGTACGCAGGAACGGTGATGACAGCATTGGTGACAGTCTTTCCCAAATACGCCTCTGCTGTTTCTTTCATCTTCGTAAGTACCATCGAAGATACCTCTTCGGGGAAGAAGGACTTCGTTTCACCCTTGTACGAAACCTTGATTTTTGGTTTGCCTCCATCGTTCACCACCGTGAAGGGCCAATGTTTCATGTCACTTTGTACAGTTGCATCATCGAAGCGGCGACCGATCAATCTCTTCGCGTCTGTTCAATAAAAAAAAATAACACGTTATAGAAATACATCGAAAATAAAAATACTCAAAGGATAAGTTAATAAGGATAAGGAATATGAATAGATTCATGAGATAATGAGATGTATAATTACATGATGTTTCTGTTAGTTTCTTCTATGCTTCTTCGTGATGCCACTTCTCATCAAACAAAACTAACACTCGCGAAATGTTTCATGAGAACAAGAAACAAAAAAGAAATAATATTTCCAATTTAAATAAAATATCGAAAATATCTAAAATAGTAGCATAAAGTAATAACATAGCTTCAGTCGCGCAGTATGTTCGATATTATGTCATTATATTTCGCATGACGAAAAGGAAATAAACATAGTAGGATGTAGTATAATATAGTTGCACAAGGTCAGTAACGAAACCTAACACTAATTGTGAGTATGTCGTACAAGTCTGCATCTTCGTACATAAATATTGATAAAGCAAACTTCCTTTGTATTATGCATACATAGAGCACACTGAATACACGCAAAAATACAGAAGATCGATTTAGCAATATAATTATTAAGTATTATGTAACAGACATGAACAGGTATGTATTGATCTAGTAAAAAAGAAAAACATTTCCGTGATGCGGTAATACAGATTGAAAGAGCTAAAATAGAAAATGATGTAAGCGCCAGACATTATGGCCCTCGATGCGAACAGGCAAAGAAATTATAATTTTCGTCCTACCTTACGATAACTTTAAAAATACTTAGTATATGAAATTTAGTATTTAGTATAGAATTTTTATCCTCTTCCATCAAAAAAAAAATCATTTTCTCCATTTTGGTACTTACATCGTTTGCCATTGAAACTCTACAATTGTCACGATAAAATGAGAATTACGCATGGAGCTTAAGGAACAGAAATTAAAAAATTTAAAAGGAGTGAAAATTGGAAGAAAAGGAATTGGTAGATTCTGGGTTAATATCACTTACCGAAAATGGTGTTGTTCGGATTCATCGCGACCTGGTTTTTGGCCGCGTCGCCGATCAGTCTCTCTGTGTCCGTGAAGGCGACATAACTCGGTGTCGTTCGATTTCCTTGATCATTTGCAATGATCTCAACTTTTCCATGTTGGAAAACACCGACGCAGGAATACGTGGTGCCCAAGTCAATTCCAACAGCTGGAGCTTTCGACATGTTTTATTGCTGTAAGAAGATAAAATTAAGGAATAGGTTAATAAAAAATGTAAAATGTTAAATTTATTTATATAAATGTATTTTTATTCCTAGAATAGTCTTGAATCTCTCTTCTACTATTCTCGATTTGTATAGTAGATATATTCAAAGTAGCATGTACGATGTAATAACCACTATTTCAACAAATATAAATAACCTCTTATTATTAAATTCTCTAATTATAAAATGTATGCTCGAAGCACAATATTGAATATACAGCAAGAAAGATGATAAACGTTACAAATGTACCAACTATAATTGCGTGTAGTGGTTATTTATAACTAATCCAAGCTACATACTTGAGTTAAGATTTTCGTTGAATTAAGCAGTGAATTACTATTAATTAGCGAGTTTGTGTAAAACCGAAATGCATTGACAAATATAGAACCCGACACGAATCTTGCTACCAGAAATTCAACGGTAAAACTTTCGTCACATAATTTTTAAATTCGTGAAAAAAAGAAAGAAATAACAACTGAAATAACTTTGAGACGTATATATATCGATACTTCGTCGATATGATGCAACTTCAACATAGTCTTCCTAGTGTTAATCGTTCCGAACACAAAGAATTTAATAACTAAATAAACTATAATAAGCTAATAAACTAAAACTAAAACAACTATAAGCACACTGTCACAATGTATTCAAACACTTACCTTTTGTATCGTTCGTTTCGTATATGTAATAAATCGTAGTCGTCTGGTTACTTGCAGTTAAGCACAATGTTCACTGTTCGCTTGCTAAATTCTGTCTGAACTCGGCGTGCGCAGCGCGTTTTTAATACACCAAATCTCGCGCTTCGAGAAGTTTCTGTGGATGACCAATCGCGGCAGCTCGGTGATTCAATTCGCACTCTCATTGGCTCAGAATTCTAGACGCATCCAGAACGAAAATAAATGTATCGGAACAAGGCATGACGTAGCGAGAGAAAGAGAGAGAACAATCACGATAGGAGAAACACGGGAAGATGCTGGAACGTATTGCATTCAAACTTGCAGTTATATTTAGCTAACTAAATCTTTTCTTGTTTACCGAGACATGACTAGTTAAAATTAAATTTGTCAATAACATCAAGAATATGGAAAAACGTAAATAACCGAGACTTTTAATAATAATTCTTATATTTGTATTTGACTTTTGTATCAAGTGTATGATAAATAAATCCTACAATGAAAAACGCCATCGCTTTTATTTGTATATGCATTATATTTCAATTTTTCTTTTTCAATTTTCACTTAATGAACATTCACGAATGATTGAGAAATTCGATCGAAGTAAAAGTATTTACATATAAATAAATGATAAAAGAATTTTATTCATTTTTGTATATAGAATTTACGTTCTATTTACGTTCGAAATATTCAAATGTAGTAATACATTTTATTCGAAACAGTTCGATGATCGTTATAAAAATAAATTTCTAGAAAAGCATTATGTCTATATAGCACTTTACACATACCTTGCTACGAAATATGTATTCTAATTTAAGGACAGTTTAATTTATATCAGCGAATTGATACATCCAATTTATAACATGATATTACATCACATATGACTGTTACTAATATACTAATAACTATATGTGTATGCGATACTAGAAAAATATTTACGTAAAAATAACTTTGCTAAATACATAATAAATACTAATTCGATCCAATATCAACGCAGATATTTTCTGGATCATTCGTATATCATGAGGAATTTTCTGGATCATTCATATATATCACGAAAAATTTTCCGTCTTGGCAATATTATTAATAAGCAATGTATGTGTATATAACACATAAATAATATATTCTAAGACAAGATATTCATCTATATATTCTTAATTGAAGTTGGCGATCTTTCTTGGTTGATATATACACATATGTAAGAATGTTTCGCTTGTTGATTTAGATTCGAAAGTTGGCGCGAAAACTAATTTAAACAACTTATGTAGTATACACTCTTATTATAAATAAAAAGTATTTGGTCTTTGAAACGAGAACTTTCATTTTCATTTCTTATTATTATAAATATAATTATTTTGTACCATAGACATTCTTTGTTACCTAGATTACTATATAATACAATATGATTTGGTGCAATGTTTAGACTCTAATTTCTCGAGATTTCGATTAAAATTTGAAGATATTAGACATGAGTGTGCCAGCAAAAATTAAAAAATTAGACGAAGTTGTAGTAAATAGAATCGCTGCTGGTGAAGTAATACAAAGACCAGCAAATGCATTAAAAGAATTAATAGAAAACAGGTTAGATATTTTACTCGTGATTGTTACATGTGGTTTACTATAAATTTAAGTCTGTAAATGTTTCAGTCTTGATGCAAAGGCAACTAACATACAAATTGTTGCTAAAGAAGGTGGATTAAAATTATTACAGGTAGATTAAAATTATTATTGTTTCTTTATTTAAATATAAAAGTATTAATCAAAATAGTACTAAATATTTATTATTAATCAGATTCAAGATAATGGAACAGGTATTAGAAAAGAAGATATGGAAATTGTTTGTGAAAGATTTACAACAAGTAAATTACAAACATTTGAAGACCTTCAGGCAATAACAACTTTTGGATTTCGTGGTGAAGCTTTAGCAAGTATTAGTCATGTATCACTTTTAACAATTACAACAAAAACTGCAAGTGAAAAATGTGCTTATAAGTATGTTTATTTCTATAAAATTCTGCAAAAATTGTGAATCTTGTTTTAATGGATATTTTTTTATATTAGAGCATC
Organism: Tetragonisca angustula; assembly: GCA_036937485.2. NCBI lineage: Eukaryota > Metazoa > Arthropoda > Insecta > Hymenoptera > Apidae > Tetragonisca > Tetragonisca angustula. The sequence goes on along the minus strand of JAWNGG020000234.1, from coordinate 324,054 downwards.
ATATGTTGATAGTAAACTAAAAGCACCACCTAAATCATGTGCTGGAAATCAAGGTACTACAATATTGATTGAGAATTTGTTTTATAATGTTGCAACAAGAAGAAAGGCTTTGTCCAATCCAAGCGAAGAATTTAACAAAATTTCAGATGTAGTTACAAAATATGCAATACATAATTCTACTGTGGGATTTACATTAAAGAAACATGGTGAAGTTACACCTCAGGTATTTTATTATGTATAAAAAATCATACAATTGAATGTTATTATTTGTAAATATATCAACATATTTTCAACATTTAGGTCCGTACACAACATAATTCAACTAAGATGAATAATGTAAGAATACTTTATGGTAATCCTGTATTTCGTGAATTATTGGAAGTGGAACTTAAAGATGATACCTATAAATTTAAAATGCATGCTTTGATAACAAATCCAAATTACACAAACAAGAAGATGATATTTCTTTTGTTTATTAATAACAGATTAGTAGAATCTTCTTGTAAGTTTCATAATGTTAAAACAAAAAGATTTTATACTTAAAAATGATCTACAGGTACTTTATTTCAGCTATTCGAAAAATGTTGGAAGAACTTTATACATTTTATCTTCCAAAAAAGAGCTATCCATGGTGTTATATATCTCTAGAAATTAATCCACAAAATGTTGATGTTAATGTACATCCAACAAAACATGAAGTTAAATTTCTTCATGAAAATTCTATTATTGAAAGAATGAAACTTGCTTTAGATGAAAAACTCTCTGGCAATAGTGGTTCTAAAACATTTTATGTACAAGCACGATTACCAAAAGCAGATATTACCAAAGAAGTTTTGAAAGAAGTTTTACCAGAATATGAAAAAGATAAAAGTGACAAAATGAAAAAAATTCATCCTCGAGAAATGATCAGAACTGATTCATCTGATCAAAAGTTAGACAAATTTAATTTTACTATTCATACAGCAATGGAACATGCTAGAAATATTGATGATATTGATTTTGAAAATGAAAAAGTTGAAAATACCAATAGGAATGACGAAAAAGACGTAAATAAAATACAGTGTTTAACAAATGTATCTGACACAGAAAAAAAAGATATATCGATGCATATTAAACCAGCAACAACAGAAAAGTCTAATACTCCTTGGAGCAATGTCATAGATGATACAAGTCCATCTGTGTCAAGCCCCGCAGTGTTTGACGAGCCCAATTTAAATTTATCTATTCAAAATATTAACAAGGAACAGTGTGAATCCAATTGTGAGCAAGACATTTTAGAAATAGAAAATGATATAATCGATGAAAGTGTAGCAGATGATTCCGTCTCTATGAAAGAAAAATGTATCGATGTTATCGCAGATAAAGCACGTAAACAAGTGTATAAATACTTTGGACATAAAAGCAAACTAGAAGGAAAAAATACAGATGAAGATAATAAAAATAACGAAGAAAAAAATATATTTGAAAAACCCAATGAATCCGAAATTGTTACTGAAGAAATACCAAAAGAAACTAGTGAAAGTAAAAATTCGTATGAATTCAAATCCTACTCAATAAACAATTTTAGACGAGAAGTCAAACTGACGAGTGTCTTAAAATTACGTATAGAAGTAGAAAACGCATGTCACGACGGTTTAAAACATATTTTATCAGAATTGAGTTTCGTTGGTTGTATAGATCAATCTTCAGCTTTAATTCAAAGTGGAGTTAATTTGTACCTTTGCAATACACAAAAATTAGCGTAAGTGTCCATACATATTTCCCCATAAAATATTTATAATATATACATAAAATTAACTATAAGTAAAAACATCTTTCTTCTATTTAGAGAGGAACTGTTTTATGAAATTATGCTTTATGATTTTGCAAATTATGGAGTCATCAAATTTTCGGTATGTATATTAATTAAAAACATTATTATTATATTGTACATTACGCTCATTTGCAGGAAGCACTTCCTTTATATGATATAGCTATGTTAGGATTAGATACTGAAGAAGCTGGATGGACAGAGGAAGATGGACCAAAAGAGGAATTAGCCACAAATGTTAAAGAATTGTTATTAGAGAAAGCAGACATGTTAAAAGAATATTTTTCTATTGTTATAGATAAAAAGGGAAATTTAAAATCTTTACCAGTATTATTAGGTAAATATATTTTAATAAACTACCTAAAAAATAAAATATAATACAAAATATTCTTATTTCAGAAAAATATTTTCCATCTGCAAGTGGTCTTCCACTTTACATATTACGTTTAGCTACCGAAGTAGAGTGGTCATCAGAGCAACCATGCTTTCGAACTGTTTGTAGAGAAACAGCAAAATATTACAGTCAAATGAGTCCTACACACGATACTCATGATTGGAAATACATTACAGAACATGTTTTGTATGCTGCAATTAAGGAGAGTTTCCTGCCTCCTAAACATTTTGCACATGATTCAACAATATTACAAATAGCCAATTTGCCTGACTTGTATAAAGTTTTTGAAAGATGTTAGATATTTACGATAAAATTGATGTATTATAGAAAATAAATATTATTTGTTTAATAATAAGATATATATTATGATAAAAAATTATATTTATTAGATTGACTGTGAATTTATATTTATCTTTGTGAATTTTATAATAAATTTTTTACTGAATTAAATATTATCTTTCTATATTATTTTAATGGAATATAATATGGTATAATAAAAGATGTAATATTTAAATACATACATACGGATCTATTTGTCAAACATAAAAATTCAAATTATCACACTTTTTTTTAAATATAATAAAATAATAACAATTTTATTTTTCATAAAATTTGTTCTTGTTTTTTTAAATCAATAATATAATATTTATACTTTGCTGTATTACATTAAAATTTTAATTACAATATATATGTGCCAATATTCCATTCATACCTCTTATGAGATTACATCTAATCCCTTTTTAATTAACAACCATAAACTATCCTTTGGCAACACCAACTAATGCTGGTCTTACTACTCGTTCATGTAATTTGTAACCCAATTTAGATACAACTACAACTGTTCCTGGTTCTTTACCCTCAACTTCCTGCATGAAAATATGCTTCTCGTTATTAACTCAATATAAAACGATCCATATAAATAAAATACCCAAATCTTACCTGTTGAAATAATGCTTCATGTTGATTAGGGTCAAACTTCTCATTCAGAGGATTTAGCGAAATTAAACCATGTTTTCTAAATACCTATACAAATATGTTTCAAAGAAATAATTTATGAGATATAAAACAGTTATATGAAAACATTTGTATATTTTCTTATTTACTTTATGTAGCTGTGCCTCTGTCATCTTCAAGCCTTCATATAATGTTTTCAAATGCGGATTTTTATCTGTTAATTCATCCTTTGGAACACTTTCTGTTGCTTTGCCTAAAATGTCTGCTACTTCTAACAGATCTTTACAAAATCCTTGGATACCAAATATTTTTGCATCTTCAATTTGTTTAATTAGTCTAACTCTAAGATTCTCTCCATCAGCAAGTGCTCTTTTGTATTTATCTTCCAAATCATTTTTATGACTTTTCAGATCTATTAACTCCTTATTAAGAAGTTCAATATCTGCTTTCAATTTCTTTTCATTTTCTGTGAATTCTGGAGGTGCTCCAGTTTCTGATTTTTGTTCTTCAGTAATTGTACTAAACTCTTGCCTTTGCCAAGAAACATGTGATAGTTGGGTTAACCTTCAAATTATGAAAAACGTTTTTAAGGCACCATTCTTTTTCTCTTCTTCGAAAAGAACATTATTAATACGTATTTATAATGTTCATTTATTAACATATATCATAAAAAAATTATTTAATTCTTTTACCAGTAACATAATTAGTTAATTATATAAGGTTTCATTTAAATCTCTGACAGCTTTAAAAAATATACGAGCATCTTTATTAAATATATTACAGTTTCGTTTAAAAAATATTTGTGATAATAAAGTAATAAATAAACATTATCTAGTAATCTAACCTCTATATGTACGTTGCAATGTAAGTTCAATGAGTCGCATGTGTTAATAATACAACGAACTACAAAAAATCTTACCTAAGTAATATATTTTTATTTATATTGTGCAAACTATCAACCGAGACACGAGTGAATCTTGCTGCAACCGGTACCACGAACGATGCCATAGTTCTTAATTTCATAAAAATCGGTAAATGATGAAATACAGCAATACAGCGATCCTCGTGCTTTTCTCAGTGGTTCTCAAACATTTCTTGTAACATAAGAATCGCGATAAAAGACTTTAACCATCAAATATTTCAATGTTACGTAAAACGTGATATCAAACTTCTAATTATAAATGCCCATTAAGTTCGCATAGATTTTAAGATTGAAAATTAAATTCGTTCGTTATAACAATTATTACAATTGAATCGTATTTTTAATATTTTATTGGAATGAAGTGATACAATACAATGAAAACTTCGCGATCATAACTTTTATGATTCTATCTTCTTTTAATACCTGCGTATCTTTTATTTACAAAAACTGAAACTATTATTTAACATGTTAAACAAGCAAGAGATTTTTTAAACAGTAATATTATATCTTGTTTGGGGAAAAAAATTTTGTAGCGAATATCGAACTATTTAGAAACTTTCAATTCTAAAATAAGCAAAAAAATTTCAAATTTCATTTGACGCATGCGATATCCTAACCCGGATAGCATTAAGAATTTGAATTATTTGAATAATAATTATGCTTAATCTGTTTTCTGTCCTGTAGATATTAACTTGTAACACTGTAGTTCCTTACAGTGGGCGTGATTTTTGCAATTTATATATTATGCTAGCATTCATAAACAAGAATAAATTTGATTCTTTTCAAACATATCACATACACTTTTAAAAAGACTTCTTTATAATATAATTTACGATTGCATTTTCATTCTTTTATAGTTGTTCATTCTTGCCATAAGTTAGAAATACTTTTCATTTATCATTGTATAAAATTATTACAGTGCAACTACATTGATTACAAACAGAAAAGAACATTGCATGATATCTGCAAATTTTAATTAGAATAAATATTTAGTACTTTTGAATGCGTGTACTTGAAAAAAGTGAAATATGTAATATGTAATACATAAAAGAGTACCATTCAATCTTGAGAAAAAACAGCAAACAGATATAATTTGTGTCGAAAGTTTTATAAATTGTTCTTCGATTATCAGTAATAAGCATTGTGTACATCTTATCTGGCATACTTATTCAACATTTAATACAAAAATTAATCTATTTTTTGTATCTAGTATTACATTTTGAGTGTGCAAACGTCGATCAACAAATCCTAGTGATAAAATTACTTAATCGCTAAATTTTTCTTTAATGTACATAAATAAACCATTTGTCAATTAACTATGCCTTCTAGCAGAGTAAAGATCAAATTTCACTTGTTTTTATCATGAGGATAGAACGAGGTCTACAAACATTCAAATTTTTATCGGCACGTGAGCCTAAAAAAATGTACAAGTTTCACTAAAGCTTGTACAAAATTATAAATATTTTCATTAACATTTGTCTTTTTCTTTACATATTTTAAGTGAAAATACAGAGTAGACAACTACCTCTTGTTTCACAATATTTAATCAGTGTTTTTTCTTTATGTTTGAAAAAATTGTATGTTTGACGCAATGCCGAAAACAGATCGACCACACTTTATCAATTGTTTGACACCATTTTCAAAGATAACTAAAATATATAGAGGTTAGAATCCTTCCTGATATTGTTTTGAATCTAACTTCGCTTGAATTACTTCCAATTGTCTTTTTGCTTCACATTGTGGGAAGTTTTGTAAATCGTAATATTGTGGTGCGATTTTAAGCAACCAATCAGCTACAAAATATACAATATTTATAATATATGCATATTTATATTTCTTTTTTTTTATATTCAATAAATTCAATAAATTTTATATTCAATAAAAATGTAACTTACGTTTAATATCTGTAACTGTTCTGATATAATTTTTAGTCGTAAGCACGAACTCGTTATAAATTACCCATTCAGGTTTATGATCCAAACAACTGCTTGGATGAAGTTGGACAATTTGATTATCTTTGATAGTCAAATAATGACCAGTTCTTTCTAAATGAGCGACCTGATATATATAAAAAGAACGTAGTGTTATATATACAAGAAAATTTTTTTGCTATAAAAATTATTCTCAGTTTTATTTACCTGCATAAAGAAACCATTCACAAGAGCTTTTCTAATATTGATATAATAATCTTTTGATGTGAAATCTGTGGAAGTACGTTTCAAACAAAATCTATCCATTATTCTACTTAGTTGTTGCCTAACATTATCTCCACTTTTTAAAGATCGGTAATTGACAAAGTTATCGTAACACCATTGTGGGTCTTCAAAATCTATAGAAAAAAATAAATAAATCAAAATTTGTAATTTGACAAATAATATAACCTTTGAAAAATTGTAGACACTTACTTTGTTTAAAAGCATGATACACATTCAATAACGTTAGATGATCTCCGTCGATATGTGCAAATCGCATTTTAGCATCATCCGCAGCTTTTTTTGATTCATTTGGCCTCACAAAACACTGTGGGACTAATACAATATCAATCATCAATTTAAAACCACGTTACCTTACCATGATCCTGACTTAGTAACTTTCGCTTTTTATCATATTAAAATTACTGTATTTCCAAGAGATATATGGGCCTAATAATGTGATAAAAAGAAATGTTCTTAATAATACTGTACCTGACAACATAGCGGTAATGCTCAATATTTCATTACTGCAATTATGATTGCACGATGCAATAAGCATTTTTGCTAACTGAGGATCTAATGGAAATTCTGCCATCACAGCACCCAAATCTGTGAGATTTCCATCATCATCTAAAGCAGCCAAATAATTAAGAAGTTCTAAAGCCCTCATAAGGGTTTCTGGTGCAGGTGGGTCCATAAAATCGAAATGCACCTATAGCGAAAAATATTTATGAAAAGAAATATTTAATTAACAAATAAATTGTTTTCCTGAGAAATCAACAATATACCAAATCATCAATGCCAAGTTTCTTCAACTGCAATACAACACTACCAAGATTAGATCTTAAGATCTCAGGATAAGTATTATCTTGCATCTCATTTTTATATGCCTTTTCTGTGTAAAGTCTGAAACATTTTCCAGGTCTTGTACGACCAGCTCTACCAGCTCTTTGCTGAGCAGAAGCTTTACTTATAGGTGATACAAGAAGAGATTCTACACGAATTCTAGGGTTATATACCTGTTAAATAACATATCAAAAGTTAACAAAATCAAATGTAGATAAAAGAAGAATAAGAATGATCTAATACCTTTTGCTTCGCAAATCCTGGGTCTATCACAAAGACAACACCGTCGATAGTTAACGATGTTTCTGCAATATTTGTTGAAACTACAACTTTTCTACCAATAGCACCATTAGGTTTTGTAGGTGGTGCTGGCTCAAAGATTCTTTGCTGAAGATTTGGGGGCAGTGTGGAATAGAGTGGTATGCACTTAAGTTCACCTACTTCTGGACCTAAATTATCCATTTCTCTTTTGATTCTTTTACAAGCCTCCTCAATTTCCTCTTGGCCCGTCAAAAAAAGAAGTAAATCTCCTGCTACTTCTTCACACATATGAATTTGAATAACTGTCCTGATAGCAGCCTCTAAATAATCCCTTTCAGGTTCAGGTGTATAAAAAATTTCAACAGGATGAGTTCTGCCAGGTACATTCATTAAGGGTGCATTATCAAAATACTGTTGAAATTTTCCAGCATCTAAAGTTGCACTCATAATCACAAGTTTCAAATCTGGTCTCTGTTTAATCACTTCCTTTAACACACCCATAAGCAAGTCTGTGGCTAAAGTTCTTTCATGAGCTTCATCTAATAATATCACTTGATAGGCATCAAGCATGGGATCTGACATGCCTTCACGTAACAGCATACCATCAGTCATGTATTTTAATATAGTTTTTGGAGAACTACAATCTTCAAAACGAATACTATATCCTACTTCTTGACCTGTTTAAAAAAATTATTATGAAAACATTATATAAATATAACATAACTTTTAGTTTAACACGTTTGCTTATCGTAGAGAAGAGATTCCAATCGCAACCTATTATTTATATTTCGAATTTCTGCAAAATGTATTGCAGATTTTATTTTTAATATTGCAGAACTATTCAGATGGTATTAAAACAATAAATAAGTATATAAATCTAGTTTTTCAATGGGACTGTAAACCATACGAATAATTTTATTCGTTTTTATTTATTTTTTTATTCAGAGAAAGCATAAAAATTAACTACTGTCACATGTGTGTGACTCTAAAATTTCAATGAAAGTCGATATATCACAGATATGTGACAATTATAGCAAACATGTTAAGAAGATATAAATTAAAATTAAAAAGAATATACCTAATGCCACATCCATTTCTTCTGAGACTCTTTGTGCAACGGACATAGCAGCTACTCTTCTTGGTTGAGTACAAGCAACACCTTTGTTGCCAATACGCCTTGAATATTCTACACACCATTGTGGTATTTGTGTTGTTTTACCAGAACCTGTTTCTCCAACAAGTACAATACACTGATGTTGTGCTAATAACCTCATAAAATCAGTACGGTACTCAAATACAGGTAAAGTGATTCTTTTTTTATAAAATTCATGATATCTTGGTGTATAAGGTAGGCTAGTGTAAGGATTCAGCTGAACTTGATTTTTTGGTGCTGCCGAAGGCGTAGTTGTGCTATTAGATGTAGCTGAGCCATCTCTATGAAATAACATGTGAATTATAATGACATACATGAAAATTACTTTAATCACATAATAACGAAATAATACATGTATAACAATGACATAAAATAACGAAAGTTGAGAACACTTCGTTGATTATAGAAACGAATTAAATAGAAAACAAATAATGTTTAAGATCATTTGAAAATTCGCTTGTACATTCATAATTATTTATAACACGTGTATTTCCAACATACTGCAGAATAGTACATTAACTTCTTATAAATATTAATATACAACGTACTAGTGGAAAATTAAATCCAGTTGAGAACCTTTTATAAATGAGTTGACTAAACAAGTCAACACCAATAAAAAAGAACTATTTCATAAATTCAAATTACATTTATACAACACATTTGCACAATCTTTTTATTATATTATTGCTCAACAAATCAATCGTATTTTGCATAGATTATTTTCAAGAAATGAAATTTGTTCGAGATGCGCGACAGAATCACAAAAACTTGTAACAATGCACATGGCAAGATATCTCAAAAATTCTTTAGCATTTATAATTAAAGATACAATTAAAAATCGAAACACTCACGCCTTCCGTTTAACATACGGATCCACAACCTCGATTCTCCGTTTTGACATAATTCTTGTTCGTTCGCAGGGAAGCAAAGCAAAATCTGTTTACGAACTTCCACACAAGGCGTCACAAAATGGCAAACTAACAGGCTAAACCTTCCTGTAAACGTGATTACAAAAACCAACGATAGATGGAGCTACGGGTATCGTAAAATGTGTAATTATAGAACAAAAACTTGGAACGCGGGTAAATTTAAATCTATGTAAAGGTGAAAACAATCTAATGAACTATCCAGAAATAAATAAACTTAAGATAAAAAAGATATTTATTTTTGGTATATTACAATTAGAAAAAATATAATTAGGATAATATAGTCATTAAACAGTTATATTCCTAACAACATATATTGCTTCATTATCACATCCAAAAAGTAATGTTGATCTATCAATATCAATACTATTTATTGGCTTGTGCATAGCATTACAAAGCGACGTTACATTAACTTTACCATTTGTACCAATTGTATTTAACCAATGTGTATTTGTAGGATCTAAAAAAAAAAAATGAATAAATTATTAATGTATAATGTATTAATGTAAAATTTATATATTTTGAAACGTACCTAGACTTAGTTTGGAATGTTGAGTATTATTCCAATGCCATAATTCACCGCTTGTCGAGCATGTGAATAGATTTTCAGGTCTATCAGGATGAAAAAGTATTTCACTTACAGCTTTAGCATGAGCATTGAGCTGAGACATTGGATACGTATTATGCCTCAAATCCCAGACTGTTAAGCTGCCATCACCACCACCAGCCACAACAATATGTCTCTGAGTTGGATGATGAGCAATACTTGTAGCTTCTGTCTAAAAAAGTTTATCTTGATTTTGAAATACATAGATAATTTCTTAGGAATAAAATTAAAGAAATTATACTTTTGATTGGTCAGAAAGCATGAACGTTGTAGCGGGAAGATCTTGATCATTTCTTAAATCCCATACTTTCATATGTCCCCTTAAATTTCCTGTAAGTATCTCATTATGTCTTAAGAAATCAATACAATATATAGAACAACTGTCCGCATCATCTAAAACAAAATATTTAGTTATTTGCATGTAAAATCAATAGATAAAATAAACATTGTACACAGAGAATAAATTGTTATAGTACTAATAGATCTAACTGGCTGCTTCTGCCCAGCTGTTAGGAGATTAATTCTTCCATCTTCACCCACTGAAACTATGTCTTGTTCGAACGTAGAGAGTCCAGTACAAGATGCATAATCATTTGTATTGCTATTAAAAAAAAAGATCAATCAAATGTATACTGTATCTGAAAGATACATCTTAATTAATAAAACTCACTCAAATTTATGTATAAATTCCCATGACATGTGTTCCTTAAACTGAGAGTATGGATTTTCATGGATCTGTAACAATCTAACAGTGCCAATGGATGTGGATAACACGAAAAAATCTTTCGAAATAAACTAGAAAAATATGAAAATATTGTTAAAAGAATGGTCCAGAATATTTTTGGTTAAATAAATAAATACCTTTATTTCAGTTACGTCGCCAAGAATCGCGTAAGATGATACAACTGCCGGATAAGATTCACCATCATCGTTCATTTGAAATATCCAATGTGTTACTTTATTGACCTATTATACAATACAAAATTATAATACTATAAATGATTAACATATAATAAGAATCGTACATAATCTATGTATACAAAGATAGGTTAGGTGTGTTGAAGATAACCTTACCGGGTCGTCCCAACTACCGGTTATAAAATTAGTAGCATCTTCAAAATCTTCATGTTTCCATCTGATTTTAGAAATTTTCTCCGACACAAATGTTCCTTGTACATTTTCACTCATTTTGTTACGAAATACGGTTTAATTTGGAATAGAAGCGATAAAAAACAAGATCACCGTTTACATGGACGCGCGTTCAACGCGACTGTCAAAAAACGCGCCAAACGCGTCAAGCGTGATATTTGAAAATAAATTCGCATGTAATATTTTGTTCTTTTACTTAATAAACAAATATATAGAGGAGAAATTATTTTAATTGTTTTAGTTATTTTACATTGTTAACGACGATTATTTTATTCTGATGTAAAAGTTCATTATTTAAGAAAAGTACAATATTTCATAATTTGAATGTTATGTAGTACAGAGAAATTCTCAGATTTAAAATTATTCAAAAAAAGAAAGTTAATCAAATGTTGCTAATAACTTTTACGCATATGTAAATTACGTAATTTATTTGAGAAGAATAAGAATAATATAATGGGGAAGTTGATCACAAAAGAGGTAGGGATTCACCTATATTTTATAATTCATGGGAGATATGGAAGACAGTTACGTAGCGATCAGGTTGTGAACTAGATGTATACCTTATCCATTGAAACGTAAATTATTTCAAATGAACTATCATCGTGCGATCCTTAAATTTTTGAAGAATTCTGACATGTTTATCTGGAGATGCTGTTAAATCTATTTTTACAAGTTTCCGGAAGTTGCGACGTTTTTATTTAAGTGAATAAATTTGAATGATCTTAGAACGAATCACTCCCCAAGATGTCATCGATGGTTTTGTTGTTCTTGTATCTGAATACGCTCTACTTAACTTGTGATGCAAGCAATACAAACAACTCGAAGCTATGTAAGTATTAATAAGAAGATCTAAGATTAATATATTAAACTTACTTGTGTATCGATAAATAAAATATTAAAGAGTGTAAACGAAGTTTTAATTAAAAATTACAAAGTCATCGCAAATGACGAAGATGTCACGGAAACGCAATATGCAACTTGCAAAATCGTTACGGAAGAATTGGTTGCAAGCGCACGTGCCAGTGTCTCGAGAGTACTTACTGGAGCTTGCGATGCTAGTAAGAAAATCATTTCAAATTTTTTTTCCAATTATTCATAGCATTTCTTATTATTGGATTCATCAATATTTAGAAACGCTCGATGAGAAGCTGCAGGCTTTAGAAAAGAATCTGACGAAAGAACTGGAAGAAATCAAAACGTTATTGAATGCAATTTTGGAAAACAAAAGGGACATGCAAAAATTGGCAAAATTATACGACAATTACGACGAAGGCAAAAGCGATGCATTATCTCCAAGACAGTCTGAAATCGATCATTTTAACAATACGCTTCAAAGAACTTCATTATTAAATGGTTTGTACAGGAGTCAAAGATTTTGCTGAGGCTTAGTGATAGATTACATTATTTGACCGAAGAGAAAAAATTACAAGTCAAATATTGCGTTGACACGATATGTCGTTTCTAGTAGATTGAAAAAGGAAAAGTCATAAAAATTTTCATGATGTCTTAATATGTCTTAGAGTCGAACCTTTTCTTTTATTACTGGCAAATAAAACGTTTCAACGAGAAACTTGTCGATTGGAAAACCGCTCGTTCCCTACGCAGCCCGACATTTTACGTAGGCCAGAATGGGTATGCCATGTACATCAAAGTAACGCCGCGATATTTTCCGGACGGCACAGTTTTCATAGGCGTCGGATTGACTCGTGGTCGTCATGATTCTGTTCTGAAATGGCCATTTTCCCACAAGATTCGCCTCGAGGTAAGACAAACGTTTTCAGCTATCTCCTCAGGGTATTTTTATATTTCGATAAAACGTTAAAACGATCGTCACTTTTAGATTTTAGATCATTCATCGGAGCAATCGCGACAAGGTCGTAGATCACGGATCTGGGATCCGTCCACACTTTGCTCAGAATATTTTTGGGGCCGTCCAAAATTAACTGGAGAACCAGATAATCCAGAATGTGTTGGATTAAGCATTCCGCGACAGATCTTTTTCGTTAAATTGCCGGCTGCGATCGGTCGTCCATCGAGAAGCGCCAGATATCTTTGGAACGGAAGTATCACTATCAAACTGACAGTTTATTTTTAGATAATCTTTATTCTAAAGATCCAATTAAACTAAAGATGCATAAACATACTTTCAAATTATTGCAGATGTATAAAATATGTTTCAAACTTCATTTAATCTAGTTTTCAAGCTGAGTGAGATGTCAGCTGTTTATCACAGACATACGTAAATTTCGAATGATATGAATAAATATATTTTTTCGTTTTGATTTGAATTTAACAGAGAACTTGATCAAAGTTATCGCAAGAAGTAAAAAATTAATGTTTTTCTCTTATATAATGTTGAAAATACGATTTAATCAAATTATGTAATAAGGTGTTTAGCTACTTATATACGACAGGCATACACGTAGTAATCCTTTTAGACAACATTAATCTACAATTAACTTTATTCAGGTTTCATTAAATGTACAAGTAATTATGTAAAAGAAAAGTGTTTAGTTGTTAATGAATTAGACTGTATCTTGTATTGTTTAAATAAATTCCTCATTTGAATGGAGCGAGGAGAATGAGGAAAGGAAACAAAGTTCACACATTTTGAATATTTCTTTTCGCGAATAATTCGTATCATCCATAGATTCGAACGATCGTGTTAATTTAAGGACGTTGACGGCATGTCGAATCTCTTATGAAGAGGTATTCTGCCAGATAAATAAACCTGTGGGACTCCTGACTGATAATCATTTATATCACGTTGAATTGTGTTTCGAATATTTTGAGCTGCTGCCCTCAGTAATGCCTTGTAAACGAAAATTGGAAGCCGAATGCTGCCACTTGCCCCCATATCCTGAGATTCTATTGGATTTTCATGGAAATTCCTTTTTCTTCCGCATCCTAGAATCAATTTTGAAATAATCGAGGCGACCTTTATTAATTTTTTAGACAAATATTTGTATTGACGAAAGATTAAAGATGCCAGATGGTATTTTTTCATTTTCTTGGAAAAAGACAAAACGTGTCAATAAGATCCTTTTTTGAGATGAGTTCTTATATAATCGTCGACAGGCTGAAAATTAAATTTTCCTTACCAGTGAATGCATTGCAGAAAGGTCTTTTGATCTTCTGCAATTCGTCTGTTGTGAAAGTGTCTAAGAACTGTTGCTCGATCTAATAGTTTATTTAATCCATTAATTATCAATATAATTACTAGCATTGTTCGCTTGCTAAGATAATGATTTACCTTGTCCTGTGATCCCTCAGAATGTGCCGCGTTCATTAAGCATACGAATATGAAAATACAGCAAACGTTGTTGATTGCCTAGAAATAATTGAAGAATATTTATAAATGTTTCAAATGACACAAATGCTGTTATTCGTGGACTATACTTCATAACAGCGATCGTTAATGAACCCGTAATGAAAACGGTTAATATCCAGAACGAGAATCTCAATAATTATGTATAGGGGCCACGCGTAATTACCAATAAGCATGTTGATTATGTAAGTATCGCACATGAACCTTTCAAACATGTTAACTGTTATAATCTGCTTATGACTTTAATCAGGTTTGTAACTGCGGTTAATTAATGTCGAACGATATTAGCCGGTCGATCCTTCCTTCGAGCGGTACGTTCGTCGTGCATGCGAATAAAAAGCTCTCAACTTTGTTTACAACATAATATACCGATGAGATAGACTGCATCAGTTCGATAATGTAATTAAAAATAATTACAAGTACTATTATATTTAATATTCGCAGCTAAGTAAAACGTTCGTTATTCAATTTTAATCTTTGTTAAAGTTTCTCTGTTGATGATCATAACAGGCAACATCGAATGCAATTACACAGTTAATCGAAAAAGCAAATTAGAAAAAATGCCGCGATCTTTTACGATGCTATCAATTGATAATTAGAAACTTTTTATCGTTACAATAATATTAATATAAATATAATAATATATATTAATCCATGTACACGTCTAATGATTATAATACATGCGTGGAGAATATTTCTACACAGTTCAAGCGTACAAAACCTTATCAAGTGCAATTTTTAATAGAGAAGTATATACTGTGAATATACTGTGACACGCTACAAAATGTAATATTAATAAAACTGTCTTACAATTAAAATTGCATTTGAACAAAAGGAAACTAAAGTGAACCACAAAAAGAAAAAAAATGTTTCAAAGTATCAGTTAATTAAAAAATAGAGATACGTTAAAAGAGTTACCTTCATGCCGAATTTTTAGAGCCTAAACGTCGTTAGCTTAAGAAAATATCCTTGTAGAAGCACGAAGTTACACTTTGTTAGTTGTTGAACTTCCTATGGTCTTTTGATACGTTTCTTGATAGAATCTTTGTTACTCATAGAAGGAGCCAAGTCTGCGTATGAGGGATGAAATCGCGCTTCAGCTCTTCAAATACCACCCCCTCCTTCGGTGGCGCTCGAGAACGTAAATACATGCGCCAGAGGAACGCATGACCGTTCATAATGGTCCACGGAACGGTCCATTTAACGTTCTTTACGCAAAATGTGGTTAGTCTCAGATATATTCCACAGTACGAACGGTGCACGAAACATAGAAATTATGCATTTGCATACGTCTTATTCATATCGTGCACTTCGATCGTCATAACTACTGATGCGTAAAAGATTAAAGTATTTGCACAATATAACGTATACGAAGATCGTATACGTAGTGGTTTACGAAAGTATTTGAATATTCACGCGTTTTCATGTCTTTATGTATGTATCGTGCGTGTTATACGAAATTTAAGAAATGCTTTCGTAAGACATTGCGTTCATATGCAATGCGATATACTAAAACAAAGCATTCTGAGACATTCAAATATTTTGCAAAATGTAATAAATAAACTATTTCTTTCGTATTTAACTTTGATGTTAAGTAACTTCTTTCCTGTACAACAAACGTATCAACAAATATAAATTCCCAGGAAACAGTTGTGGAAGGTTTCAATGATTTTATCCCCTGTGGTGTTCTCCCACTTATATCCACCGAAAGAAGGAACAAACTGTATTTGATAAATATGCAAAGGCTGAAAACGGAAGATCGAAACATAATAAAACAATCACGGTGAGAAGCAGCTTATGAAAAGCTAACCGATAAGAAACTTCGTGTAAATCAAAGAAAAGCAGCCGGGGTTAAGTACTTACAACGTTCGCACATCAGAACCCGCTGAGTTACGTTAAAAGTTGTTCAACCCTTAGCAACTGCCCCTTATTCGCTTTCTTTCATTTCAAATTTTTAAGCTTTCTTATTTCGAATGTTTAGTTTATTGTACGTCGAACGCAAATCGCTATTGGATATAGAAAAATTTAGAAATTTAGAAAAAAATATTAAACAATTCATACGTGAGTGTATCACGTTATGAGTATGAATTGTTCACTTTTATTATAACATACGTCCAACAAAATCTATAAATAAAATTTGATATTAAATTTTTATATCTCTTCCCTTTAAAACACATTTGACCTTTTTTTCAACTTTTATTTAGATTCTGCTTTTCTCTTAAATTCTACGTTATTTTAATATTATGTCTCATATATATATATATATATATATACATATGTTTGATCGTAATCAATTTAATATTGTAAATCACGACAAGTTCCATAGCTTATAAATAAGAGATACGTATTTACACACGATTTTCTGTACGTTTCATGAATATTATTTGAGCAAACATTATATTTTTTTTTTTTTTTGTTAAAAACATCTATGCTGAAATATATTTATTAAGATTGAATAAAAATAAATAAATATTAATAAAAAGAATCATTGAATCCATATATGATATTCTATACTAAAATAAATAAAATAAAACAATTAATTTTTTACATATATGGTGCATTATTTAATTAATTAGAATAATTAAGAAATATATGAATAAAAATTTTTACTGTAAATTTCAGTATCAAAAGATTACAAACAGTCAATTCTCAAGTGCCTGGATAGCTCAGTCGGTAGAGCATCAGACTTTTAATCTGAGGGTCCAGGGTTCGAGTCCCTGTTCGGGCGACTAAATTTTTATTTTATCTATAGATAAAATATTCCATCAAAACTTCTTCATAAAATATTTCGAAACCAAAAAAATAAATAAAAATAAATTCGTAGTAGCAATTATTTTTGTAATTTTTATGTAGGAATAATGAATTGTAAAATAGAAATGAAATACCATATTAAATAAAAATTTCCAATTTTATATCTCTTTAACTTTTGATTTTACATTAAATGACTATTATACAAATAATATATACAATTATTTGAGCACCATTCATAACACGTGTAAAATAAAGATCATCATAAAAACGGAAAACTCATTGTCAGTACTTATTAAGTATTTTAAATATTCCGTTTTTCCACAAATTAAAATATAAGTAGATAAAAGTATCTCAGTCTGTAAAACACAATCTCTTTTAAGATTCACTTGTAGAAAGAATAACATAAAGATATATGATTATAATGAAAATGTGAATCAATGGCAAGTATGAAAATGCATTATCATTTCACATAAGAAAAACTAGGATTTTCTAAACCCTTTTGTCCAAACTTTAAGTCAATAGTACCAATATTATAAAACATATAACCTAATATTTAAATTATATTTTACGACTGTTCTTTGACACTACCATCGGGCATTCCAAAAAACACTTTTTTGGCCATTTTTATAAAAAGTCCTGTTTCGACAACTCCAGGCATCATTGAGATCTCTGTGTTAATTTTATTCCAATTGCTCAGACCTGGTGGAAAGTGCCAATCAAGGATGAAATTACCATTATCTGTTATAACTGGACCCTAAAAAAAGGTGAATAATACAATTTGTATAATACATATTTGTATAAGACATAGAAAAGAATTTATTAAGGAAAATATTTACAGCTTTAGCCAAAGCCATTCTAACTTGTACAAGTCCACCATAATTATCTTCAATTCTTTTTTGAATAGCAGTATATGCCATAGGAACTACTTCAATAGGAATACCTTTTTTGTACTGTTCACCAAGTTGTTGAGAATTCTTCCTAAAATCATTGAATATTGTAAATAAAAGTAAACATATACATCAAACACATTTCATTTGCAACACTTACGTATAATCGGCTATTATAACAAATTGATTAGCACAGGATGCAACAATCTTTTCTTGAAGTAGACAACCTCCTCCACCTTTAATGAGATTCATGTCAGAATCGACTTCATCTGCTCCATCAATTGCACAATCTAACTGTTAATATTTAAGTAATAATGTAAAAATATTTTTGTAAATAACATAGATAAAACATTATTTGTTACTTTAGGATATGTCTCCAAATCACCCAGTATAAGATGATTATTCAATATTAGCTGACGAGCTTGAAATGAAGTCGGAATGCAAACAACATTAAGATTTTCTTCCTTTACACGTTCAACTGAAAAATACAATTTTTCCAAACATTAATTTCTATACAAAACGATATCAATACTCTTGTTTAATATTTTAGTTGTCATGTTAGTAAAATTTCTATGTAGTAATAAAATTTTTAATTTTTGAATTTTAAAGTATACTTGCTGTAATTATACTTAAATCAAATACAATCTTATCTCCTGATGGGGTCAAAGGTACGGTATGACGATTTTATGAAAAAATTAACTATAGATGTTAGTGTCAGCATAAGAGTATTATATTATGAATAATTAAAATTAAGTAAAAGATAATGTTATTACCAAGCCTGTGAACAGCGTATATTATAGTAGAGCCACTACCAATTCCAATAACACTGTTATTCTGTGAAACAATAGTGCGCAAAATTCAAACAATAAAGTACCGGTGAATTTATATAACCTGCAATTACAGTGCAATTTGATTAAAATTGAAATTACCTTTACAAATTCATCAACTGCTTTGTAAGCAGCAACTTTCTTTGCGCTCTCGAGAGGTCCCATTTTTGGCAAGATTCTTGAAAAACTGAGAATATTTGCAAACGCGCGAACCTGTAAACCTCTGCCAAGCACCATGCGCGCATACTGTATTGCTAAACAGACCTAGTATGTACATATTTTCAAAATCATTCTACGGTTATGACTGCTGAAACGATCGAATCACACTATGCGCAAATTTGGCGCGGAAATTTAAATTCAAATAATTCCGTTATACAACAATCGAGAGAAGTACGTTAATTTTTCATTACGCAGGAAGAACATAAACGATGCAATTTAATCGAATTTCCATTATATTTAGCATCAGAGGCGAATAACACAAAATACAACCAAACACAATTTACATTTTAATAATTATTATGTATAAGATTTCACTTTAATTCTCTATTATTACTTCAATAGTAATACTTGTCAACACTTTCGAGTTTAACGTGTCACGCACAATATTTCTGTTTTATCATCATAATTTCTCTCGTTCGCTCTTTCTCTCTCTCTCTCTCTCTCTCTCTCTCTCTTATCTTTTTCACTTTCGTTCATTACGTCCGTACATTTTTTGTGTGTATCGGTCGATTTCTTTATTTTTTTTTAAAAATCAGGTAAAAATCCGCGAACAACCCTCGCGCTGTAATTTCATTATGTATGTATTCTAGCAGGCTTAGGAAAAAATTGTTTAGCAAAAATTCAAATACGTTGATACACTATGCCGTCGGCAGCAATTTTGTCGAAATCAAAAGAACCAAAGATTCTAGATTTTCTTGACAAAATGGATGCTCCTTGACTGCCATGTATCGACGAGCAAGGCCGAATTAAGGTAATCTTGTGAAATGCACAACGACTGTGCGATACCTAATACTATACCGATCACAAAGAGATCAGCCTTGCGTAATACAACTAGGACATTTATCTTCATTCTTTGTCCTTTGAAGATACACGCATGAAAATCTGCTGTTTCTCGCAACGAAGAGTGAACATTGTCTTGAAGCATACATACATAAAGCCATGATGAATGCTTATCATGATTTATTAATTTCTTTAGCTTAGGCAGTGGATCACGCTTAATGCGGCCGTGCCAATAAGTTCATAACTCCGGTAAGTTTGCAATCACTAATTGCAACGCAGGTCAGTGTCTGTGTTCGAAGACGTAGTTTCCATGCTTCCCTTTCTTTTTCTACTTCACTTTAGCCTGGTTGTGGGTGTCTATTTTTAAAACAATCGACGCCTAGTTTTTCTTTTCTTTTTTTTCCCTTTAATTGAGAAATTCGTGAAGTAAAAATTATTTTAACGAAAAAAAGAAAAAAGAAAAAAAGAAAGAAAAAGATAAAACGTATTTTCTCTCTTTCTGTTCCTCTCGTACAGGCACACACATACACGCGTATGTATACATACAATCTTTTTTCTCTCATTCATTCTTACACTACCTCCGTTTGCCCGACGAACTAGAAAGGACTTTGCGTAGGAGGCTTCGTTACATCAACTTTCTTTTTTGATTCTACCCTTCTATCCCGTACACCACCTTCACCCCACGTGAAACAAAATAATGTGCAAGAGAAAAAATCGTTCAGATGGGCCACAAAAGCCGCTACACTGTTTTTAACCCACTCTTCTTTCTAGTGTTACATACATATATATGCGCTTTGCTAGTTCCTACAAATTCTTTTCTATCATGCTCTCCTCCGTACACCACTCGCTTCTTCCTTTGGCTAGGATTACAAGTAAAACCCGTCAAAGTTTCATGAAAAATACCGATCGATCTTGAGCTATTGTAATAGAAACGTTTCAAAGAAAATAACATGCTCGAACTTTTTTTCTTACTCGAATCTCTGCTTTGGATCAAGATGAAAGCCTTAAATCATGACACGATTATTTTCTTCTTTTTGATCAAATCAGTTACGAATTAAGATTTATGCGCAGTTATTAATCGTATTCACCTATGGCAGACTGGAATTTCAAAGTTACCTTATAACTAGTTCTGATTTGAGTTTATTCGACATTAAAAACATTGTCTATTTTTTTTTTTTTTTTTGTTGTTCTATCCATATCGTATTCTTTTCATTGAACAATAATTACTGCAGTATTTTTTCAAGGAAAAGAAAACCCTAACGTGAGGAAGGCAACGCTGCAATGTTCTTGATCGTGCATATCCGTGTATTATATCACAGTACAAAAATACTGTGGAAAATATAGTGTAATGAATATTTTTAATAAAAAAGAAAAGAAAGTTTCCTTTCTCACGTTTACTATTATTTCTTTTTATTGTTCCTTTTTTTTTTTTTCTTTTTTTTTTTTTTTTTTTTTTTTTTTGTTACTTTTCTCCATTTTTTTTTTTTTATCAGATAGCTTCTTAGAGCGACAAAGTACAGTTTTTTTGAAAGTGATTTTTAATTGATTCGCGCGTCGTTAATAATACAACGTTATTAATGTCAACGACACATCCCCTTCGTTAAAATTATCATATTAATAATATGTATGTATGTATATATATATATATATATATATATATATATATATATATATATATATATATACAGTCAGACTCCTTCCCACGTTATTGGGCCACTAGCTACATACAAGCCCTATTATTATTAATCACTAATAATCGATTATAACGATAAGAAACAGTATCGTAATAAGAGCGTAATACAATAAATTATTGAGATTTTTAATTAAATTTAAATTTTTTTTTTTTTAATTTTTTCCCGCTACGATAAGTTGCGTATGTTTGCGTTTCCAATCACTTTCATCTTCGGCTTGTAGCAATTTCTTTTCTATATTTAGCCGCCTAGATAACTTTTAGTGTCTTGATACGTACGATTGATTACAACTAAAACAACACAGACAACTACGCACAAACGCAACTAGTCGTTATTGTACACGTGCGTAGATGTATACACACATTTACGTAAATGTATGTGTGTGCATACATATATATGTATATTTATATATAATTATGTATATAATATATCTATACGGTAGGCAATGATACGTAAAATATAGTTGAATATAAATCGAAATTTCAAATTCGTTAGAAGGAAAATCTCTTCATTGAATAGAAAAGGGGAAAATGTCGTACGCGTTTCACATATTTCCATCATATTTTTTTCTGTCTTTCTTCTTTTATTGTTTTACTCCACAAAAAATGTAACGAGTTTGAATGCCATTATTAATTTCTAATTTTCATGAAATTCAGTGTAGACACTGACTACGTTTTGACTGAACAAGAAATCTATTTTGACAAAATCTTCTCATCCTCTGCTTCTTTCTTTTCTTTTTTGTTAATTCGTCGGGCGTAAAGGTTTCGATTAGGTGAAAATTCACAGAAAATTTCTCTTTCTTCATATTCGACGAGACATAGATGAAGGACGTGATAAAAACAACCGTTTAAGCCACCCAAGAATATTTTTTTTTTCTGCTCGTTACTTCATTCACAAGAATAATTTTTTAATAATTTTATTTTGTTTTTTTTCCTAAAAAGGATATCCAGGAGAATCGTCGAGAATCTTTAGAAACCATCAAAATTTCTTTTCAAAGATGATCAATTTCAATATTTTCTACAATAAATTATCTGAATTTTCTTCCGCTCTTTCCACATATCTACTAATAAAAAAAATTAATTACACAATTAATGTGTGTTATTCAAAAATAAGAGGAACGTGATAATCACGACGATACTCCGAGGTACCTTTTTGTTCTTACAAATAAATATATATATGTGTATATATATATATATATACATATACATGTATATATATATTTATATATAATGTAAAAAGCTGTTTGTTAAGATTATGCTGAAATTTCAGAATGAAACATGACAAAAATCCTAACAATAAAAATATAACGATATTAATACAGCGTTCAATTGTTGGAACAGGCGTTACATTGTCCCTCGAAACTTTTCTTCTGACAACGAGAGATGTATAGGAATTACTTTTCCTGTTATATCATATAGTACATAATGACAATAAACATAATAAAATAATATTAATAGTAAAATAGACGTGTAAAAGTTCAAAAAATTTTACAATCCCGAAGTGACGTGGAAACAAGGGGAACATAAGTTCTCAAATGTCAAGAATAGAAGAAAAAAAAAACACGCAGTTATAATTTTCGACTTTATATGAAGTTATTTAATACATAGCAAATCATGTTATTTGTTTCTTTCTTTTCTTCCTTTTAATTAATGTAATTGTGGTTCTTGTATTAAACGTGCTTGGAGTCTTGCTTCGTTCTGAGATTATACGCTTATGAATTCGTGTAAAATTTGAAAAATAACTAGCTTATCAGTCATCGAGATGTGCACATTAATATATGCAATGTTCATTATTTCTCACTTAATATCTGCATTTTACGGTTTTTTTTTTTCTTTTTTTCTTTTTTTTGGATATGCACATATTTATTCAGTTTAGATAAGTATACACCATCACTTTTATTTGAAATATATTACGTGCAAAGGATTCTTTTGATTAACCACGCATTCCACAAAAGGCTGAACTTTTTCCTTCTCAGGCATTTCACGTTAAGGCAATTAGTATACTTTTCATTTTTTTTTCTTTTTTTTTTTTTACAACGTTGCTTTGCTATTTTATATATGTTTTATTTCCAATTCACACATCACAGGGAAATGTGAGAAATTATTAGAAGTATTCGAAAAACAGGTGCACGAAGCAGATATATATATATTTAAAAAAAGATATTGAATTATAATTGAAACTGAAAGATCCAGGAAAATAAAAAGAACGAAATGTATGGTCTTTTCAATACCTTTGGTTATTTTGTAACGTTATAAGTAATTCGATCTCCAATTTATCACTGAGAATGCCAGAACACGCGAGAGCACAAGACAAAAGAATGAAATCACACGCTACATATTTTATATAACTTTTTACAAGTTTATATGTATATATGTATATGTATAATTTTACTTCCTTTTCATCCACATCTTGCAGATACACCCACAAATTAATTAACATAAGATATCAGAAAATAATACAAGGGGAAATTAATTACAATATGAAATATACATAAATTGATTAACGAGAAAATCTTGGCAAAAATTAAAGAAAGAGAAGTAGGATTTTAAAACAATTGAAAAATAACTGTTGCTCGTTTATACAAGCATCTTCAAATTCTACTTTCAGTAGAATCTTTACAAGTTTTGAATGCATTCGCATGCGTCATACGCATGTACTATATGCTTTTTGTGTAAAACAAACAATAACTATGTTGTAAACTTCAATTCAAATTCGAAGAAATGTAATACAAACATTCCTAATTTTTTCTTCAATACATTGTATAATTCTTACATATATCAAATCAATAAAGCTTCTATTATCGAGAAAAAAAACAAAACACACATACAAATATTATTTCATTTCACATTGTAAAATGGAGTGATTACAGAAATGTGTACAGAAATGAATGATTTAAAAAAAAAGGATTTTTTCAAGGGAAGATATTTTTAAAATATGCTGGCGCAACGTATGCAAAAATTCAAAACGGCAACAAAAATAAAGTTTCTAACAAATAAGTTAAATAAATTACGATTAATTTTGATAAAAAAAAAAATAATTTAGATTTGTTTAATTAGCATATAGCATCCAGTTTAATCCCTCCATTTTAAAATACTAAATTCTGGGCAATAAACAATAACGTATTAAGGGATGGCCCGCTAATTTAATATCCAGAATCATTGGTTCTGATTTAACTTTCTGAAATGATTCAAATTTTACATAATTGTCTATTTAAAATTTATGTTTTTCTAACAAAACGTTAATACACATGCGCTTCTATAATTTTTTTTTATAAAACATGTAGATTAAAAGTTACTAGTGTTCGCTTTAAAATATTTGTCTGATGATTAAGATTTTTCAAATATAAACGGACCAACCCAGATAGATTTATAAACCTTTTCCCATAAAACATATTTGTATCTTAGATATACATAACATTAGACTAATTTAAAAAAAAATATATATATATATCGAACATACGACGACCAAAAAAATTTAACCAGTTTTTTTAATTAAACACAATTAAACTGGTGCGTATGACGGGCAGTACGTCTTGTGAATTGTTAAAGTTTCTACATCTCCGAGATTTTACGTGTTAAACAAAACTGAGTATTTTATCAATCTAACTCTGTTCTAACAAACCCATATAACCACCAAACAAAAAAACACTAATGTAATTATATTGTTATTATTTTTACCTGCCCGTCTCTATCCTCGATCAAGTCATTATAAATGGATATAATATCGATGTAGAACGTGGCAAGACTCGCTGAGGAGTGTGTACGAGGAGTGTATATGACTGCAAGAAGTGAGTTATTTACATTATTTGCATGTGTCGGCGAATCAGCCCTTGCCCTTGTTCCATGTCACATAACGACAAAAGATGGCGAGATTAGAGTTTTGAAAAGTGATAAGATAGGGAGGGTGAGGAGGAGGGCATTTGAATAATTATTAATATATAATATTATAATAATAACAATAATGATGAGGTGTTCTAAACAGTGCTAGGACTAGTGCTAGAGGGTCCTGTGAAGAATCAGGGTGGGTAGGTACGGGCTAAGGAAGGGTTAGTGTGGAGGCGGTGGTTCCGTAGATTGGTTTCTGCCATCTACAGCCCTAACTGGCTTCCTACGTGAAGGACCTGTTACACCAACTGGACCGACCCCACCTCTAAGGTACGCTGGTGCTGGGGTTACTATCGGTTCTCTGATAGTTCTACTATATGGTAATGACAGTGGTTCCTGCAATACCTGTATAACGAAATTACAGATACTAAATTATATTCATTATGATTCTCTAATAAAAAAAGTTAAAATTCCTCAAATTTCAAAGTTAAATTTTTCATATACTTACCAATGACTCAGGTAATACGCTGTGCATCAGTGTTTGAACCATAGGTGTATTTTGTAACGCGAGGTTATTAGAATTTGGGGGCAACCCTTGACTCTGAAGACCCGTCCCCACACTCCCAGCAGTAGTAGTTTGAACAGTATGTGATTGTTGCGTAGACGTTTGCGTTACATGTTTATTCATTGTTTGATCCCTTTTTGCCTCTTGAGTTACATTTAATTTCTTTGTAGAAACTGTGGAAGAGTTAGCATTTGGTGTTTCGGGACTGCTTGTAGCAGTAGTTGCACTTGATACTGGTGTTTGCGTTACAGATTGTTCCTGTGTTAACTCCGGCAAAGTTTTAGAAAGTGTTCCAAGAATAAGTTCGCACGTAAAGAGACTTCTATTTGCACTTTCACGTTCAATATTTTGCAATTGTGAGTCGGAGAGAGAACTGGTAATACATCTATAAAACGAGAAGTGCACACATGTGTTATTAATTAAAATAAATATAACACTCTAAAAAAATATATGTATAAACACAAGGTTACTGTCCTTTGAAAAACTATATTCGTTTCAAGGAACCATCTTAAAATATAACTTTTGGCATCCTACGCACTGATCATGACATGCAGTTTCGCATGTTTTAAACAAAAGACTGTATGCGTGCATGTGTATGTCACGCAAAAATGTATTTATAAAAATACTTAAAAATCAGCACATAAGAAATGTCAATATCTGAATCATATTTTAGATACGTTAGGTAGAACACTTTTAGATAGGTTATTATATGAACAAATACTAATACATAACACATACTTTGGCAATAAAAACATATAGTTCTGTGAACTAGTAGATGATACGCCGGACGGGTTCGCCACATTAGTTGTATTATTATTACTAATCGTACTATTTGCTACCACACTGGTCATAGTAGTAGAATGACCACTTCCACTAATAATTCCTCCACAACTTGCAGAGCCAAGAACCTGAGTCTGTCTCCTGGGTAATCGTTCCAATTGTTGTCTAGCAGCCTGAAAAGATACTTCTATTGTATCATGTATTTATAATTCAATAACATTTATATTTATATCTATATTTAAAAAGTACAACTTCTAATCCACTTTTGTTTGTTATAATTTCAGATCGTCTGAGTCAGAAATTTTTTGTATCATTATTAAATTATACATACTCTAACTTGTTGTCGCTCCAGCTGTAGCTGCATTTGCAATTGTTGTAATTGTGATGGTGCTGATGAACTCTGACCAGTTCCTCCACCACTTCTACGAACACCGGATAATTGAGAAAGTAACTCTGTAATTGGATCTATACCTTCTCGACTACTCGGACTCAATCCTCCAGACGAACTGAAATGCATATTGGACCTGCAGGTCCAATGACACGCCAATGAACATTATCTAAGATGAAATGATGATGAACTGAAGCTGAAATCCTGTTTAGCGTTTTTTTTAGCCACTTTGAAAATAAAATGCATCTTTTGTGCATAATATGCTATCAAAACTATTATACTGTATTTCAATAAAGAAATAATGATAATGACTGATAAACAATAATGTTAATGTTATAGAACAAATGAAAAATGATGCTTAACAAAATACATGCAATCAAACATATTCCAAAATTGATATATCAATGCATGATAATCAATATTAATAGAATTTTTAAAAAATAAATTAATAGATAGATTAATAAAGTAGTACTTAAACACACATCATATTTACTTTTAGTAAAAAATAGTTTCTAAGCTTTCATAAATATAATACTTACAATATTATAAAATTTTTTTACAATTATTTAATCTAAAGTAGATATTAAATATACATACCTGCGAGGCCGTGATCCACCAACAACTCTAGTTGCATGTGTTATCCGTCTACCAGTATATCGACTTGAAGTTGGTTCATCTAGAAAAGAGATCAAATCTCTTGGCCCGCTACGATGCTCCAAACTTAAATGACCCGCAAAATCATCAGTCACATTATTAGGATCTCCTCCTGGGACAGATGCACATACTGGGCAAACCTATAACAAAATTTGCAATTTACAAATCTTTGTCTGATACAAAAGATAATGTATGATAAATACTTATATATATTACAGTATACATACAACTTCAAAAGAAGTGTCTGAATGATCTGCAGCAACATGTTCTTGTAGTGTAGCCTCAGTGAAACCCATTCTTGTACAGTAAGGACAAGTTAAAGATTGTGGTTGTTCTACACTTACTGCTTCTCCACCATAATATAATTCTTAAAATATTAAATTAAAAAATTAATTTCTATAGTTATATTATATTCAAAATAATAATTTTCCATAGAATTTAATAATTAATTTACCAAACTCAGATCTAGTAAGTATACACTGCATAGGATGATCACTGTGGTGACGTGTTGTACTGGCACCTCCGTCGTAACAGTTGGCACACAAATCATAATCGTAGCATACGAGGCACTTATATCTACGACCCCGAAAATTCCCCTTTAAGCAGGCGTCACAACTTACCCCTAAAATAAATAATTATTACATATACATATATAAGTAGTATTTTCAAAATTAGATTTATTATTAATATCAAATACATAACACGCAAACAAAAAAACATTCATACAAAGAACTTTAAGGAAAAAATACAATTTGTATATATATATTTGATATCTACATATACATATAATGACCTTGTACTACATCTATTAAAGGTAGATTACTTAAGTCTGTTTCAAATATATATATATATATATATATATAGTCTTTAAAGTAAAAAAAATCTAACTTAAGTAACTAAATAATTTATTAAATTCAATACTGAAGCCGTACATAACCATAAATAAGTAAAATAATAAAATTATATTGAAATAATGCTACATACACATGATTCATATAATTTTTTTATAATTATGTGCATTTTTAAATCTACTTTTGCTATGTAAAAAATAATCTTTATAAATAAAAAATACGTAATATTTTTTTTATTTCACGCATTTTCCTATTTATCTCTTATTATTAAATATTACAAGTCATACATACACACACATATATATATACATATATGCATATATATACATATATATATATACATAATTTAAAATATGTATATATGTATATATATATATATATACATAATTTAAAAGATACAATAAACTAAATATAATTTCTCTTTTATTGTAATGATATAAAAATTAAGATATATATGTGTATTAATAGTCGACAATAACATTTTCGAACTTCGAAATACAATATTTCTAGTTTCAATTACGTAACATGCATTAAGTAAATAAGAAAGAGTATATGTGCTAAATTTATTTACGTACTGAACAATGACCACTTTTTACTTTATAGTAAAATGACAGTTCAACTTAAAAACTCAGTGTAATTATATTGTGTGATGTTAATATAATACTAGATATGATACTAGAATACAATAAACAATGCATTATTTAAAAATACAAATACAAAAGATAAGAAAAGTGAGAGAAATGACTAATTTAAAGGTATAGGATAAGAGAAACATGTTTCAATATGTTTTACAGATTTAATATTGCAAGAAAGAGAAGGGAATTGAACAAGAAAAGCAATTTCAAAGAAATTATTTGGCAGAGTGCATCTTGAGATACGAATAGGAAATGTTCGTTATGCGTTTTATTCATTTCACATAATTAAAATGGAAAAAGATGATGACATTGCAAAAAGATTTAGTACAATCATCAAAGAGCATTATAAACCCAAAGAAATTGGAGTAAATTTTTTATAAGTGCTGCCATCTGGCCTCTGACATTAGACCCTTTGATACAGAGCTTACAAGAAATATCTTAGGAAAAATCTCACGCATTCTCGATTTCGTAATCTCGACGATGAGTCTACACAAATCTTTTATGCATACCCCCAAATACCCCATGATTGAAAAATTTTGCCATCAACATAAACCAAATTTCGCATGTGAAGTGAAGGCTGACTTGCTAGTCAGAAACAGCGCACACGTACGTACCGTCATGTCGATTCATTTTCCGTTTAAAATCTCATATACGCCGATAGCGCGAAGTCTCGCGATCGAACGGTTTACGAAATACGATTACTGCTCGCCACTGCGTTAGCTCTTCACGTCGCTCAATGCGGCAGATACAATGGGGAAAACATTAATCGTCAAACAAAAAATTTTTCGTTAGAATTTCCAGCGTAAAACCTAACCCAACTAGGCTACCGTGACGTCACACTAGACCTACGCTCCCGGAGAACGTTGCGGGCAGGGTCTCTGTCACTGCAACGTTGCCACATTTCTAACAAACACACGAGGGAAATTCAAATATGACAAACTGGATCACTTTATTTTTTACAAACCAGATCAATTTCATTTGATTGTTTCTTCAATAAACTCTCTTGTGAACATAACATGACAGAACAAAAGACATATGTGCAAAAAGTGAATTGATTAAATATATTATATTTGAGAATTCTCCTATTCTTTACAGGATGTTATTGATATCAACTAGATCATATATAACGATAATTTATATAGCCTTACATCAAATTATTAATTATTTCAATTCACTTCGTAACAATTGTTATGTGCATACTAAAGATTTACGCCTGTACTCTATTTAAAGTTATTTAAAATACTTCGGAGCAATATCAATTACTCAGTTGACAATCTATTTTTATAGTTTGTGCCGAAAATCTGGCAATCTAGCACTCCTTTTACGAACTTTCCCGAAAGATTCTCGTACAACTTCGTACTCTTCCGTATATAATCGCAATCCCCGAAACATACATATTTCGTGAAGTTGTTTCTTTTATCGAACAATGGATACAATACTTGGACGCGTTTTTGTATATGGTGGCAAGGGTGCTTTAGGTTCGACTTGTGTCTCAAAATTCAAGTCGAACAACTGGGTAAGTAATAATAATAATAATAAATCTGTTATATGTAAAAAGATCTAAATGTCAACTTTGCTACCAATGGAATTGACTAGTCTCATAAAAGTTTTAATTTTTTAGTGGTGTTTTTTAAAAGTAATACGTGTACAAATGTTATTAATTAGTTTCATTTGATAAAAGACAAACTACTGATCATTTATTCATTGATAACATATTCAGTCTGAACGTTTATTAAAAATTAACTGTAAACAACTGTTGGGTAGAAACTTATGAATGACGAAATCTCATCTTTCTCTTCGCATTCACGTTTGAAACATATATCAGTATATTCCATAAGTATAAATTATTTTATATATCTTTATTCAGAAGATACAAATTTATATTTTTTTTTTACATATAGTGATTTTATAAAATATCCGACTAGTTTACACATTCAAACGGCAAAGTAATTTTTCGCGCACTGTTTTGAATATTAAGAAAAATTTAGTAAAGAACGAAATATATTATGAAATCCAAATATTTTGAAATAAATTTCGTATAAATATAATAATATATCTTCCCTATAAAAGAAATAGTTTCAAAAAGGATATAGAATTACAAATCTAATTCTATTTAAGAATTTTAAGTATGCAGGAAAAATACATCAAGGTCGTAGTTAATGAATCAGAACCTTTCATGTACAAAACCTTGCATATATAATATATATGTATGATATGTCTGTTAAATAAACTTAAAAAAATTATAATTTTGTTAATTTTGTAATTGCATATTATATATATATATATATATATATATATATGTATATATATATAATTTCTAAACAAACTATATTTTCTGAAATGATTATATTGTAATTATATTGTAATTTATATAAAATTCTATAAATTTTATAATCACAGTGGGTTGGATGTATTGATATGAAAGTAAATGATCAAGCTGATGCAAATGTCATTGTAAAAGCAGATAGCAACTGGCAAGAACAGGTAATTTTTTAAGTTATTATATCTAATTAAATAAGAACATATGCTTATGTAATTAATTTTATTTATTAATTAGGAAGCTGATATATTGCAACAAATTACAAATATCTTAAAAGGAAATAAAATAGATGCAATTATTTGTGTTGCTGGTGGATGGGCTGGTGGAAATGCAAGCAGTAAGGAATTTGTGAAGAACAGTGATCTTATGTGGAAGCAAAGTGTATGGAGTTCAACTATTGCTGCTAGTATTGCTGCTCAACACTTGAAAGAAGGAGGATTTTTATCATTAACTGGTGCTAAAGCAGCTTTAGCAGAAACACCAGGAATGATTGGATATGGAATGGCTAAAGCTGCTGTTCATCAACTTACTAAATCTTTAGCAGCTACAGACAGTGGTCTTCCAAAAGATTCTTTAGTTGCTTCTATTTTGCCTATTACTTTAGATACACCTATGAATAGAAAATGGATGCCAAAAGCTGATACATCCAAATGGACTCCGCTTGAATTTGTTGCAGAGTAAATAAAACATTTCTTTTCTCTTATTTTATATTTTTATATTTGTTTCCTCACTAATAGTATCTTATCTTACAGTCTTTTCTGGAAATGGTCACAAAATCAAGAACGTCCAGTTAATGGGAGTCTCTTACAATTGATTACTGAAAATAACAAAACAGAATTAATTGCAGCTTAAAAATAAAAAAACTATATTTGTTAAACCAAAAACATTTAGGTGCTTCCATGACAATATATATACATATATGTATATCCACTATAAAAACTCTATCCAATGGTGCCCCTCAATCATTAATATTATTTCATATTAATGCATTTGAGAAAGAAATGTGAAGATATATATGTAAGAATATTTGTTTCTGCATCTTAAATACAAGAGTTATGTTCATTCCAACAATATTAAAACAATTGTAATATATTTTGTAATGTTTTTAATATTTATTTTTATACAAATGTAATATATTTTATATCTCAAAATTTATAATTGTGTTACACTTCACATATTAAAAATAAATATAAAAATATAAAAAACTATTATTTTTATTAATAAGCTAATATTAAAAATTAGAAAAAATAAAATATAATATATGGCATCATTGTAGTTTTTATTAAAATATATCTATTACATATAATTAAATTTTTATTGTTCGAAATTATAATATAACGTTATTATTATGAAACAAGTATGTATTGAACATTACTAATTTTATTTAAATATATTTGTCGTTTAAAAAATTTATTAATTCTATTGTAATATAAGAGTAGCTATATATTTTACAAAACTCTATTTCAACTGCCCGGATAGCTCAGTCGGTAGAGCATCAGACTTTTAATCTGAGGGTCCAGGGTTCGAGTCCCTGTTCGGGCGATAATTTTTTTTTTCTATTTAGAAAATTCCACTTTACAAGAAATTTTAAGAAAATACATTAAAAAATATAGTGTATTGTCTACTTAAATATAATTAATATTCAATTTTGCATATATTGCATATATTAGTAACTAAAAAATTTAATTTTTGCATATACCAGTAAATAAAAAATTTGACATTAAAAACATAAAATTACAATTCAATATATCATAAATCATTTTATTTAATATATACATATACAATATGAAGTTTATATCTATTGAAAATCTGAAGGAGAGTTGACATAATAGAAAATTTTCAAATGGTAATTTAATATCAACTTAAAAAATACACATGTATACTACTAAAAACAATATTTTTTATTTTGGTGGTGTGAACAAGTCATTCAGCATTTTCATTTCAGCTGAAACAAGAAAATGAAAATTATAATTCAATATTACATTATTAAAGTGATTGGTCTATCTATAGTTAAATTTATCTCTTCTTACCATCTTGAAGCCTCTTTTTCTCTGCTGCTATTTTTGCATCTCTAATAGGTTTTTCTTTAAGCTCTTGTTCACGTAATGCATTTTCTTTTTTACTAAGCCTCCTTTGATGGTAAATACCATAAACCACCCCAGTTAACAAAAGACTCCATCGACAAAACTACACAAGATTCAATAATAAACCACACAAGATTCAATAATAAATTTTGTAAAGTATTTTTTAGTTTATATACATATATATTCAGATTACATGTATATTCATATTTAATTCATAATATTATTTCATTTATTCGACAAAATACATGTAATTAATATTTCACATTTAGAAAGTTTGAAAAACGAAGTACGAATTCAGTTTAATTTTAATTTTCACGTTATAGTAAAATAAATGAAATACAGCTGCTTCTATGTTTTTTAATAATTTCAAAAAGAAAAAGAAAGAACATTTCTTAAAACTTCACGAAAATTATGTAATATAATCAATTTGAAGGCATTTGTTCTGAAGTGCAATCATTTTTGATGACAAAAGAAAATCTTAATAACGCATTTGTCAAATAAATAATACTTTACAATATAATATATTCAAATGTAAATCTTTTCTAAAAATCCACTGTAGCAAAATATACTCACTTTAATAAAAGGAGACACCTGCACTGGTCGAGGTGCTGCTTGGGCAGACGACATTTTGTTAGTATGCTGTTAACTTTGAACTAAAATCACTGTTAGAACGTGTAAAATGTTCCCACGCATTTTTGAATGTGAATACGAAAATTACCATTATTCCAAGGAATAATGTAATATTATTAAAAGTATGATAAATTTCAAAAAATTTTGTGGCCTATTTTGAATTAAAGGATATAAATATAACGATTTGATGAATATTGAATTAGGATACATTTATTGCGTTCTTGCTATATTCGAATTTGATCATAAATCAATCAATATACACATATCAGAAGTTATACATTTCTTTATAGTTAAAATATTTCCTTATTTCAATATGCATTGTAATTTTTACGTATTTTGTAAAGTATACGAGTAAAACATACAATGTTTGAAACTTTTTCATGTTTTCTGTTATTTCTTAGCTCTCGTAATTGTTCACAGATGGCAGAAATTCTTAATTCTTAATACCTCTCTATAGTATTTGTACACGTGGGTTTTAAATAAAGGATCGTTTAGCCTTCTCGGATATTCCTCGGCTCGGCAGTAAGCAAAATGGCGCCATTGTGGATGGTGATGTCTTTAGCGGTTTCTTTGTTTTTAACACCTTTTCTTATGTTTTTGCTTGCTATAATCTTCTTGGCATCTATTGGAAAGTCGCTCGGCGTTAGAAGATTATACATAAAATTGCTGCTAACGCTATTTGAGGTAAGAAACCGACGGAACTGAATTCACAATAGTTATCTGGTTAGAAACACATTGTGTGTCTATGGATTATTAAAAACACGGGAAGATTGTATGATTTTTCTTTTGAAAAAAAGCAAGTAAGATTGTATAGTTTTTTAATATCGAACTTGTAACGCGAGTTCTTGAATGAAACGTACATCGTACGTAACAATGCAGTTTTGCAATTATAGAAAATTTGCAATTTAAAAGGTAGACATTTTGAATGGAGTAAAAATTTGTTCTAGTTACCAGATAGTTTCCGCATCCAATAAAATATTAAAACATTTGGAAGTCCTTATTTACCATTTCAAAATAGTGCCAATCAATCAAATACGCGATTACTATTGAACTAAGTTTGCCTCACGCATTATCTACTTAACAATCAACAAGTAGCAGTAATATTTAACAGTAGCAGTAGTATTTAACATGTATCTCTGATTTTTTTTTTAATTTATTTTAATACGAACAGAATACATAGGAGATACGTAAAACACGTTGGTTAAAATTACTATCTAAGATTACAGTTACTCTGACAGTTAAAGCAAACATCATTTTTGTAAAGTAACTATTTATAAAAATTATTTTATCAATTTTGTACACTTTATAAAATTTCATTGCATAATCGTGCAAGATTATGTACTAAATACATTCGATCAATTCAAAAAGTACATATATCATTACTGTATAAGTATTTTTTTTTTTTTATATACATATGCAATATTTCTCCGAGCAGTTGATTGTAATTTTTAATTTTTATCATTAATAAATATGTTCTCTTGTTCCAATTTATGAAAATCAATATTCGTGCTTTTACTTTCTGATTAGCTTTAAATTTACATTTCAACTAGGATCTTTTATTCATGTATACATATATATATTCATATACAGAGCATTCTTCATGCGGTAAAATTTCAAATTGAGATTAATTGAAACGTACTTCGGCAGATCTATGATGCTACATCATACGTAACGAATTCCTATCGATTTGAGGCTTTTAGAGAAAGAAAGAACGTTACGACGTCCGTCGAAATATTTGTCTCGTCACTCCAAAATACGTGTTTGTTTTTCTGATAGTTCGAAAGTCGACTTCCTTGATTTTCCTTCGATGCGAATCGAATACACATTAATCATGTCCGGTTATTGTATATGCAACATGGTTCATATGCATTTTAAGTAAAAATAGTGGAAAATACGTAAATCGTAAAACGAAAGAAAATCGTAATTTTTCAGTTACGAATTGTGTATTTGATACATACATTAATTACTATTCCATTGTATCGATAATCGCGTGCATGTGCACTTATGAATTTCTAGACAATACATTTCAATAGATGTTCGATTGTGGTGTATATTCAAATCAATGCCTTCTATCCTTTCTGACAATATTTCAAGAGAAATTTTCTTTTTTTTTTTTTTTTTTTTTTTTTACAAAAATTAAGAAATTTATTGACCAATATATAGAAAAAGACGTCGTTGAAAATGATTCACAAACAATGAACTTATTGTTTGATCTTGGACTTATTGATTATTAATTATGATCATAAATATTGACCAATCAATATGTTATTTGACTGACTAGTATTCGATAAGAAGAATGATTATCCTCTGAATACTAATTGCTAACAAAACGGTGAATAATCTCTTACCGGACATCTAGTCATTCAACTTGTTAGTATATTACACTCTCATTTTACATAATACCTACTTGTTTTACACGGCTTTTATTAGATATTTCGCCGACAATTACATAGTCGTTTTTACACATTTCATTCACGGTTATATCGGTCTTTGTACACTTTTTTTTTTTTTTCCTCGCAGTTAAATACATACATAGTAAAACGATACAATTACTAAACGATAGTAAAATGCAGTCGAAGTCGCTCGTGAAAGCTTAGTTTGAACACTAATTTCCAATGTTTGACAAATTGTCGATATTTAACTGTTACAATATCGCGAAAAAGAAATCGCAGAGCAATAACTCTGGGCTCGTTGCAAAGTTCATTTTATTCTGAGTATGTGAGGAAAAAACTTTTTTTTCTCGAAAATGCTATAAATCGTTGTAGCATGTAAAAATGTTGAAGAATTATTTTCATTGCTAGATCGACCATAATCTCGAAGATCGAAGCTTTTCTTTTTCACGATTCCTTAAAACTTGATGTACGACATTCTTCATCCTTCGTCATCTTATTGAATTTTAAATATTAACCTTAGATGAGTATTAAGATTTTCACTGGATATTCAAAGTTCAATAAAAAATTAAAAAAGAAAAAAAATTGTACAGCCGTTGAGAGATCGGTGTAAAGTGACTTTAATTCGCATCCAGAAGATAGATCATGAAGAAAATTTTTCAATTCATTTTTACATACTGTCACAGTTTATAGCATTTTTGAAAGGAAGAGTGTCTTCATTTTCTCATTCGCTAGTGCAAAAATATCTTAGCATAAAACGAATCAATTAAAAAAGTTTACACAAAATAATAATATAGAAGATACTTTTAGTGATACAATGATAGCGATGTTGTTCTAGTACCAAGGAAAAGAATTCGTTGTATAACAGAAAGCGATGATGAATGAAATGCTAATTTCTTAAGAAAGGTATTAATTTTTTTTTTTTTCACTTTCCTCAATATGAACATTTTCACACAATTTCTTTTTTCGTTCACTCATCCGCCGTGTAAAACAAGACTCAGATATATGTAATTTCTTCCAGAGCATATTTGACACAATACGAAACGCCTCTGAACCTGAAAATAATTATTCAACACGGGTATATCTTATAGATATACCCAATGGATTGATATCGAAGATAACGTATGTTAATATCTTTTTCAACGAGATACGATGTACAATATTGTGCAAAGGTCTTGGATTATTTCATAAACAAGTGAATCTCTTTAGTAATCTGTTTGTTCTAGTTCTAATTTATCTATTATCTATTTTATCTATTGCCGATCCTAAGGTTGTTCATAAGGTTGTTCACCATACACATGCTACCGATAACACGTGAATCTGTTTGCAGAAGAACAAGTCATAGACTGCAGTTGCGCAGAGCGAAATGCTAATGAGAAACGCAAATTGACGATGACATTGCATAGATTTTCTGATACATACGTGGATGTTTTAATTTTTGACATAAACATGCGCATATTTATGTTAAGCTATCTAAACAGTACAAAGACATCTGAACAAAAATGCTATTGACAATTGATTTAGGGCCTAGGAGTCTCTTTTGTAAGAAACGATTGATGAATAAAAAAGTGGGAATTTTCGTGACGAAGTATCAATCCTTGAATCAATTACCAGCAGCATTCTTCTTTTAATATTTTTTTAATGCTTTCTTTTTATATTTTTTACAATGCTTTTTTAAATATATTTTTAATGTTTTAGTTCCTGTAAATATATCTGTGTGTGGTTTTTTAAAATAATTGAATGTCCTGACTGACAGAAAAAAATACAGACGTCAGAAGATTGTATGATATTTGAATAATTGGGAAAAAAAAACTTTTTAAATATTCATCTGTTTTTTTTTTTGTCCCTCTTTTCTAAAGAAGAATCTTTTCATCGTAGTTAGAAGTATTTAAATATTTAAAATAATATATGTATAATGGTGTTTTATGCTAATTTTCCACATCTAAATTGAACTATTTGACCATTAGATAAAAAAAAAAAATTCGGTTTGCCGTAGCACATATGCGACTTACATAACACGTTTTTCTTTAGGACAGTCGTCGTGGATTCTTTTACTGTAATTTTACTGTAACTATGTTGGAATCCAAGAAACGCGCAAGTGAAGGAGAACGTTACATCTCGTTCGTACAAAGTTCTCTTCCGATAAAAAAATCATTTCTTATTGTGCGCATTTTTTTTTTTTTTTGTGAATTACGAATTAACAGAATAGATTCTGATACACAGTAATAATCGTCATTATATGATTGCAGTCGACTGACATTTTAATTGAAACTTTGCAGTAGATTGACATTGACATTTGAGAACTTGAGCAATACGCTTTTAATTTATCTGCTTTTTGTTTGATCACGTATTTTCGACGTGATTGCAAGAGAAACGATTTCATGAACATTAGTGTCCGGCATTAGTATGTTTGTATTTGTTTGAACATGGTACAAAGATTGAGATTGATATGAATATGCTGCGTGACATTTTAAAATTTTACTAGTATTACAACGAAACTTGATTACTAAGACTGTATTGGTCAAACATGAGACGAATCTAAAAATACATTACAAAAATTATAAGATATTATTTCGCAGAGATTATAAAAATATTTAAATAATCAATAGTCCATTGTATGAATAAATATTCTTGATATTCAGTGAGATCGTTTCTAACACTTACTTTCTGCCTACATCTTAAGATAACTATCCATATTGTATGCTAATTTTTTACTAAATATGTGTTTACAATAAATATCTGGTAGCTTGTATATACATGGTTTGAAATTTTATCATAGTAATCGTACGTCGCCATGATGTTAATGAAGTTTTAAAATGTCTTTTATAACATGTACTATATATACATTAGAGAATTCTATGGAAGTATCAAAATTACTGATTTCATAAATCACTGTGGAAAGATGAACAGTAATTCTTCCTTACTAACTGGAAATTGCGGTCATCGAATACAAAGTCCAAGAAACTCGTCTTTCGTTGAAGTATACTACTTATCAATTCTGCTTTCATCAACATTATCGAAAATTTTTTCCAATTAACGATTAGCGATTCATCAACTTTCGTAGAGCACGTGACGTTACATAGAGCAAATTAATCGAGATATTCATTTCTTTCGAAAGTCCACAAAATTTTGCTTTTAGATACGATTATCGCAATAATATTGATACAGACTCCTTTATCAAAGTTCTTGCGTCCTTGATGAACTTTCCATTTACGATTATCTTCCTCTTCAAAGAAGAAATATAGAATAGTCAGGTTTAAAGTGTATAGATATCGTTTAATGAAAACTTCTGTCTGATAAGAGAGAGAGAGAGAGAGAGAGAGAGAAAAGAAAGTTATTGCTCGTTTGAAAATAACTACTAATAATATTATTTGAAAAATGATTTGGATAAGCTTTGATAAACACACTACATCTTGAGTTCCTTATGTAAGATGTTTTTTGATTGATACATGACACATAATACGCATACATTTGCATATTTTTATAAATATACGTACATAAGTGTATAATAAATTACATGCACTTATTCATTTTTAATTATTTATTCAGATTAACAATAGTAACTCCTATAAATTTCTTCATATTTTTTATTCGTTTGAACTCTTATTTATTATATTAATTTGCAATGACTCGTTAATGATACTGAATGTTATTAAGTTTAATCTTCAAAAAAATGTATTATCAACCGGAAGAATGTCGACTGGTCGTTCGATCTTTAAACGCCTAGATTGGGCACTAAAAAAAGCGAATCGAATAATTGCTTTGTAAATATTTACAGAATTTGTTCAATATGACGTTCAGCATCCTAATTGCATTTCCATGTTGTAGTATGAATCTTTATCTATTTGTATATTTAATTTAAATATGGACATTTTCTTATTCTTTCACAGCGTTTAGCAGTTTAAAGAAGAAACTTATTAAGTTAAATATAAAGAAATGTTAAATTTTACATAAATTTCATAAATCGATAAATTTAGTTGTGAAAAAGCATTACTTATCTTTAACTTTAGCAACAATAACTACTAAAGAATCAATATCTTATCATTAAAGATCATACTTTAGTCTATATTAATTTTAAATATTTATTCGTCTTCAAGTCGCAATTAATTTGATTGAACTGATTGTTTTTGCTATGCTTGTTTATAAAAACTTTTATTACAGTATGGAACGTATAATATGAATTCTTTAGAATTGGTCCAATTTGAATAATAACAGTGTATGTATTGAATCTTTATTTCAGTATGGCAGACAAAATATAGAGAATGTGAAGAAGAAGAACGGTACTTGGAAGCAAAGTGACGAGGACGTAGATGAGGAATACGAGTCACGCCACGTCGAAAAGCAGAATGTGCAAAATTGGAAAACGGAGAATTTGCAGAATGGAGTGAGCAGCAACGTTATAGCCAGATCAACGGATTTGATCTTGGTACCCGAGCCAGAAATGCAGAATCATAAAAATCATTTGGAGGAAACAAAGACAGAAAATTCTCAGACACCTACAAGCGTGAACAAAAATGAGGTGATCTTCGTTCATAATAGTGTATCTATTTATGATGTAAATCTATAATTTGTATAATAAATTGAAAATATATATATTATTCTTACAGACTCTCATGCGTAGAGATTCGTTTGAAACACTGAAAAGGGAGTTCAAACCTGCAATCTGTTTGGATTACATTAAAGCTGGTGTAGAAGCTATTATAGAAGATGAAGTGACGTCTCGTTTCGAAGCAGAAGAATTGAAGGTAATTTGTGTTTTTTATTTTCTCTGAATTTTAATAAATATCGATCAATATATGATAGAATGACTTTTTTTTGTAGAATTGGAATTTATTAACTAGAACAAATAGACATTATGAGTTTATCTCCTGGAAGCTAACAGTAATATGGATGTGCGGATTTGTTATGCGATATTGCTTTCTTCTTCCTTTGAGGATATTCATTTGTTTTGTGGGGGTATGTTCATTGACTTTTCTTTTGTTAATAATATCTAGAAAATTTAAAACAACTTGGTAGGATGTGTATAGACTTGATTAATTTTTGATTTCTAAATTCATTTGTACTTTAAAATCCTGTAATGAATCTGTTTTGAAATTCTCTGTTTTAATACCAAATATAAATTTAGTATTTGAAATTCAACTAACATCAAAGATTCCTAGGTACTGTATATTGTAATTGCAACATTTCTTATTGGCTTCCTACCAAATGGTTTTATTAAGAAATGGACATACAACAAGGCTAGTCTCATAGCATTCAGGATAATGTCACAATCTTTATCAGCGGCAATTACAATTCATAATCCAGAATACAAACCAAAACCAGGAGGACTGTGTGTAGCAAATCATACTTCCACAATCGACGTGTCCATCTTATCCACACAGATAACATTCTCCTTGGTAATATAACATTGCAAAGATAGCAATCATTGTTTTCAAAATTTGTTTTTGGGAATTTGGGAATTTGTAATGATGTCTTGTTGTTTGTTATTAACCAAATTTCCATATGATAATGTGATATCTTTGAAATAATTTCGAGAATTTTGCTATTTTAATCCCCCAAAGCAATACAATTTATAACTGCTTACTGACAGAATTGAAATTCATTAGTAAATGTTACAGGTAAAACGGTATCCTGTAACTTTGCTTTGCAGGTAAACCTAATCAGCATCGATATTGAGAGAATTATCATTTCTTAGATGCAAAGCTTATGATTTACAGGTGATGTGGCTGACAGCATGTACAGCAGTAGTCGGCTACGTTCCAGAGGGTAGTTTCAAACGATGGCTGAATTACAAAGTCTCCATAATGTGCTTCGGTGTGTTGTCAAGTGCACTGTCGTCAGTAATTACGTATCATAATCCGGAGAATCGTCCTGTTAGGGGTATTTGTGTGGCGAATCATACTTCTCCTATAGATGTTTTGGTACTCATGTGCGATAATTGTTATTCTTTGGTACGTTTCTGTCATTCTTTGCCCCTAATATTTAACAATTCCCGCATTATTTTATTTGTCAGTATGATAATTCATCATTTATTAAATTTTTTAAGTTTGCCTGAAATTTGCTTTATATTCGTTTTGTTTTGCTATTGTGATGTTGTGGTTGTAATGTTGTGATTGTACATAAAAATATGTTACTTCTAATATTATGCAGAAGGCAACTTATATTATTCAATAAGGAATATTATTTTAGATAGGTCAGAGGCATGGTGGATTTTTAGGTATTCTACAAAGAGCTTTAGCACGTGCTTCACCACACATTTGGTTTGAACGATGTGAAGTTAAAGATAGAGAAGCAGTTACAAGACGGTAAATATTAATTATTTTGGATATGTTTTTAGTACACACAGTTTATTTATAACATTTAAATTTTTCTGCTATATTTTAT
Organism: Tetragonisca angustula; assembly: GCA_036937485.2. Lineage (NCBI taxonomy): Eukaryota > Metazoa > Arthropoda > Insecta > Hymenoptera > Apidae > Tetragonisca > Tetragonisca angustula. The sequence continues at coordinate 280,852 of JAWNGG020000234.1, read as the reverse complement.
AGATTAAAAAAACATATTTCTGATCCCACAAATCCACCTATACTTATTTTTCCTGAAGGCACTTGTATAAATAATACATCAGTTATGCAATTTAAGAAAGGAAGTTTTGAAGTTGGTGGTGTAATTTATCCTGTTGCAATAAAAGTAATTGTGCATATATTTATATAAAACAATGTTAGCTAACCAATGTTCCAAATAACCAATTTTTTTGTCTTCCTTATAGTATGATCCAAGATTTGGAGATGCATTTTGGAATAGTAGTCGATATTCTATGATACAATATTTATATATGACTATGTCAAGCTGGGCTATAGTGTGTGATGTTTGGTATCTTCCTCCAATGTATAGGAACGAGGGAGAGAGTGCTATCGATTTTGCGAATAGAGTAAAATCTGTGATAGCAAGACAAGGTGGATTAGTCGATTTACAGTGGTAAAATTTTTTAAATAGAAAAAATATTCGCACATTATTATTATTATTATTATTATTATTATTATTATTATTATTATTATTATTATTATTATTATTATTATTATTATATATAGAGAGAGAGAGACAAAAATATATAATGAAATTTTTAGGGATGGTCAACTTAAACGAATAAAACCAAAAAAGGAATGGCGAGAAAAGCAACAAGAAGAATTAAGTAAACGACTTAAAGTCGAATAAACTGAATTCTAGTCGCACTTTCATAATCGATATAATGTGTGATATTTTGCTTAAACGAGAATATTTTACCTGATGTTTTATCTTCTTTATGGACACTTACCTATACAAAAAGAGGATAGCTCGTATGCATGATTTAATTTGTTTAATTTTACAAATGTGGTATATTGCGTCATATTAGATTATTTTTTATACGACAGAAAAATTGATAAATTTCTATAGTAACATTTATTACAAGAAGATTGTTATAGTACAAATAATTTATTTTAATATTATGATTAAATTTAAATAAAATATCGATAACTGAAATATCGCAGGTATCACATTTGTCAATTTTTAATACCAATATACTATAATGAGGCATTACAAATCTATTATTTATATATAATGAAGTGTTTAATATGGAATGGTACGTCAATGATGTGTGGTTTTTTGTGCGTATGATTGTAGCGTCAAACTCATCCTATTTATATTGTTACATTTTTAGAATCACCTCATTATCTCATTATTTTGATACATAATTATAAATATTTAAACCCATCTGATATTCTATAAAGAAAGTTACATTCTTTTTTTTTCCTTTTTGTAAAAATGGAAAAAACTGCTGTCTTTATTGTAGAGTAAAAAATAAACTATTTATTCATACTTCTCAAAAAAAAAAAAAAAAATTAGCATATATCAGGGTTGTGCTACTATACCCATTCCCTGAAAATGATTTAAAATGCCACTCATTACAACTAAAAAATGTAATTGAAATATTTTATATTTTTGTAATTAATATCATTAAAATTTTAAAATCTACATAAATTACTATACGATTAGAAAAAATTCATGCTTATTGTATATTTACAAAGAAAAGTTATTATCTTTATTTATTGTTGATAAAATATTGAGAAAATTTTATTCACGTTCTAGTTGATGTTTGGATTTTAATTAAAGTTAATATTTTAATCATTTTAATATTTCGTATTAATATTTTTTTAATTCAAATAGTAAAGATTAATTAAAGTAATTGATAATTGTATACTTCGTAGAATATGTATTATATATGTTTCATATACAAATCTTGCATGCATCAATAAAAATGTAATCAATTATATTAAAAAAAAAATGAATTATATTTATAGGTTATTATGGAGATTAAATATTGTAATAATAACAATATGACTTACTCAAAATGTAAAACTATTAGTCAAAATAGAGGAATAACTTAAATTGAATATCAGTTTAGAGAATCGTTTATCCACGAGTTATGGTGCTATGTGCGATATCACTATTCAATTTTTTATATGAAAAATGTTAAAATATATTTTTGTGTAGCAATTAAAATATAGAGAGATATACATAAACATATTTATAAAAAAAAAAATATGTACCTGTCACTGTAATTTTGACAGTAACATAAATATGGCCAACAATATACATTAATGCTTCATTGTAACTTTCCTATCACATATCAAAAGTGTATATACATATAATATGCTAGTCACTAATATACTTCCATTAAACAATATAAAGCACAAATGAATACTTATATTTAATTGTAATGTAATTATGCTATCTGGATTATATCATGTATATTTGATAATTTAAATAAGTAAATTAATTTTGTGCAAAATAAAATACCACATGCATGCAAAAAATTTACATATACCAATAAATAACACAAGTGAATTTGTAAGCTATATATATTTATTTTATAATAGCCTCAATTTTATTATAATCAAACGATTTATATGATTATTTCATAGATTTTTTTTGTAATATCACTCAAAAATAAACAATTCAAATGTTATTTTGAAAAGATATGGCAACAATATGTCCAATATGTCTAGTTTAAAATTTTTGATGACTAAAAATGGTTGAAATTGTCATTTAACTAACACCTTTTTGAACTGGAATTTTTTGGTCAAACTTCTCAGCTTCTTGCTGCTCTTCAAACAATGTAATTAATTCTTCTGTTGCTGTTGGTTTGAATTTAAGGGCTTCACCAATCTTTTTCTAAAAATGAATAAAATGTATAATGTCTATAGTAATGAAAAATTTAATAGAAAAAGCAAAATATAAATAGAAAGAAATTTTATATTTACATCTGGGAATTTAATTTGATTCAAAGGTGGATTTTTAAAAGTAAATGGTGTCCAAGGTCCTTGAATGGAAGGAAAGTCTGTATGCCATAATTTAAGTAATCTAAGAGCTGGACCATCATGATACTGAGTCTTTAATAATTCCATCCATTGTATAATATCTTGCCTACTAAAATTAGCAATACATATCCAACTTGTTTCTCCATTTACTATAATATGTATAAATATTTCAATATTATTTTTTAATATTTAAAATTTTTCTTAAAATAATTGAAATAATAATAAATAGTTATTAATAAACTTACAATATTCAGCTTTTAAAACTGGACTTCTATGCCTTCTTGGTTTAACATACACTACAACTCCGGGATTTTGTTTTGCATAATCAATTAAATCATGTTCTAAGAAACTCCTGTATATAGTAAAAATATAATAAACATGTACGACCGACATAGAATATTGCAGGTTATGTTTTATGAAATGTGCACCGAAAATAAAAGAGAAGAAAGCAAGTCATGTATATTAATACAATAATTATAATTTTTTAAAAATTTAATGTTTATTGCTCTACTTGTCATTGCATCAATATACGTGCAATATAAAAATTTAGTCTTAAAGAGGTTAGAAAAGAGGTTTGCCTACCTAATTCCAAGACTACAACCGTGATTTTTACAAAATTTTATAGTTATTCTCTGTAATTGACACACATAACGACCAACACCAATACCAAACGGTGCACGTAAGAATCCAAATTTTTGAAATAAATGTTTATTTGACATATTTGCAGATGAAAATACTTTTCACGTTTACTACTTTCACAAACAGTATCGTGTCTTCATAAACATGTTCCTACGGGTTTATCTTTATAAGTTTCTTGAAAAAAGGTTCAAGAATTTCTAACGTTAAATATGTTAAAACAATTCTTTATTTCATTTTTTTGTTTTAATTTGTTTCTTCTACATTCGTTTCAATTTTTCACAATCTTTTTTTATAATTTGTCTTTCATCTTTTAAATGTTTCAATCGAAAGTGCAGAGATCATAATGTTTAACTATTATCGAACCATCGTGGCTCAATTACGTTACATTTTACGGGTGGTAAAGGAACAGGCATTATGGAAGGCAATGATGTAGGTAAAAATTCTCCTGGCCAAAGATGAACAGCGTCCATGAATAAAAATCCAACAAGGATACCATGCATGAGAGGAGCTAAGATTCTTAATAATCTACTTCTCGGCGGTTTCTGTGGCCACACGAAAATTAATCGAGATCCATCTATTATAAAAAAAGGATAGGAAGAACCTTATTTTTATATAATTTTATAAATTAACAGATACGTATGATACGGCAGAGTATGCATCGAGTTCAGAAGCGCTACTTGTGTTGCGACGGATAATTGATGATTTAACATGATGGGGACTGACACCGGGAGGAGCACTAAATATTCCATTTCCGCTGCAAGTCTTTCTTTTTTTGTAACTAAATCTGCGACCACCGCTTTGCCCGTACAAGATACGATCTTCGAAATTGCGTTCGTAGTTGGCTCTAATAGAGCCTGTGACCGTACTTCCGGTGCTATCCTGAAGAGATGTGCTGGTTCCAGTTAACAAAGAATATTTATCGTCGTCAGTGTCACGGCTAGTCAGGCCTTCCGTTCTTCTGTTAAGCAAAGATCCATTTGCAAATTAATCATTAAATTAGCCATATTCTGGTTTTACTAACTCTTGATTAAGTCGAGAGCCAACATTACTATCCACTTCGGTTTGCTCCAGATTTCAAACAGTTCGATATGTTTTATATTATCGTCTGCTGATGAGTTAGATTAAAACAAATCTAATGCATTTTGAATGATTCGCAAGGACGTTAATGTTAATGCATACTGATTTTCATTGCGTGTAAAATTATTAAAAATGATCAAGAATATAGAAAAAAACATACGATCTTGTTCGATAGTTTTTTTTTAAATATCATCATTGCCAATTTCAATTAATATATGATGAGAACGTTAACTAATGTGGATATATGTTACTCTACTTGAAAGTGTCAACAGCAAATATACAATAAATTAACATTCATGTGTAATATCAAAATTTCAAGAATAATGTTGAACAAAAATGACTCGTTGAAACTTTCAGTTTAAATGCTAAGTCAGTATATTATTGATGGAAATATTCAAAAATTTTTACATAAAAAGTAATGATGGCCTATTTGTGGTTACAGCGCATATTCAGTACGGCTCCCGATAAATTTTATTTTAAAGAAATTACACTTTAGCAACCATGACATCTCAATGTAAATGTGGGTGATATATATATATTTAAAATAATTATTTATTATACAAACATGACACATTTTCAAAAAAATAGTACACGTATGTTTGCTTAGTAACGCACGTAGTAGAATTTCATGTTTGTAATGAATGATATTGTACGTAATGTTGCGCAATATTATAATGAATAATATGATCACACCATCGCAAGACTTTTTGCATAACAAAGAAAAATTGTTTTGTAGCAACAGCAAAATGGTAGTTTTGCCCATATGTTTAAAAATTGTTCAGCATTTCGTTCACCTATCTATGTACGGAAATCTAAAAATATATACAAGTTACACAGATTTCTAAGAATGGGATGCGCAAAGATGTTGAACGAGTCCAAAATAAAACAAATTCTCCAATTAAAGCAACAAAATTTACTAGTGTCAAAGATATCGAAAGCAATGAAGAAGAGGTAACAAATGATCTATTAAAAGACAAATACTGATGCAATACTAAACAGTCATCATAACATCTTATCTCAGCATGAATTGCACATTTCAAATCTCTATTCATAACGAGACGAATTGCGCAGAAAGCTGTTAATGCAAGCCTCTCGAGTTTTTGCCATATATATTACAGAACGTGTAGAAATATTAAGAAATTGAAATTTACGTAGATAACGAAATAGCGAGTCCATTAGCGCAAATGGCAAATTCTCGAACGACAAGAAATGCAATCTAGATTATTTATAATACTATGGCTACGACGTACGAAAAGAAACATTGACAAAAATTCAATGACAAATAATTGGCGGCAGTTTAATAAAAATCTGGGCCCTAATCGATTAAAGGAGCAAATAAACAACAACGTAGATTTCTTTTTACATAATAATTGCAATTACATTGTCACAATTGTCATTACATATTGTAATTTACAACAACAATTGCAAAATATTCATTACTATGACAAATGTACTATCATTTCGCATTAAATACAGAATAGTTTTACATGTTTCCATGTTGTACAGACTTTATAATATCACGACTTTTTACCAATGACACGCAGATTCTGAGTTTTTCAAAGTAACTTAACTATTTGTTAGAAATAGAAAATTATATATACGTTACTAAGATATTAAAAGTAGCATACGTATATTATCTTTTTGATTGGCAGTATATTATTATATACGACACTTTTTCATTTCTCTTTCCTTCATTCTTAGGTCCAAAGTCAGATGTGAAGGCTAGTGAACATCTTCCGCCGTACTTCGAGGATATCACGACGAAGATGGAGGAACGACGTTGCGATCTTCTCGGCAGACAGAAATATTTAAGCGACAAAATCACGACGATGGAACGATCGATTCCTGCGTTGATTGCATACAACATGTGGATGTCAAAGAAATGCGATGACGCGCCGTATTATAAAATTCGCAAGATCATGAAAAAGTTCGCTCCTTATCCCGATCAAACTGAGAAACTTCTCGAAAGTTTGAAGAATACCGTGGAGGAACTGAATAGCGAGACCGAGGAGTTGCATGTACGGAACGATTGAAATTCAACGACTTAATTCGGGTAAATCTTACCAGCGTGCTTGAATCATTGTATTCGCTGCAAAATTTGACGTATTTCTAAAGAATAAGTGCACCGCCTCTTTTATATTGTATCTTTATTAAACATTCAATGACGAAATACAATTTAATTTTATTAGGAGAAGATCATTCAAGCGGATGTTAAATTGGAAGAGACAGAAATGGAATTAGAATCTTTGGAGCTTATGAACAAAGAGATGAACGATACGTTGAAGAGTCTGGAGAAAGAAGTGAGATGTCACGCCAGTGCGAGTCTTCATTCGATACATTCCGAGGACTTGCTTTGTTTATCGAAGATTCGTCAATTAGCTGAGGAAGAATTAAATCTGAAAAATCGTATTAAACAATTGGAACAGAAGGAAACGCTTTTCAAAGAGCATATGGATCGATTGTTAACATCTAAAGAACATGCTTGTACTCGAAAGAAAATCGTTGGCTGCATTCAGGATTTAGATTGTACTGGGAAAAGAATATGCTACGTTCCTAAAAAGTGTTTATTTCACGAACAAAGTGAGCCGAAGGGAAAGCTAGGAAAGGAGGAAGCTGTTATTGTTGGTGAAAATTATGCATTTAAAATAAAATATAATGAATTTTTTTTACTTTTTATTTCTATATTTACACAGATGCAAAGCGACGCGATAATTTCTACATCGGAGAAAAATATTGAAAAACGTGATCAAGAAACTGAGTCTCAATTGCCTGAGGAAAAAATTGAAAAAAAATCTTGGATACCAAATTGGTGGTCAAGTAATGAGAAATCAGAGGCTCGGATGAGAAGTACAGATCCCCTCGGTTCATCGCATGTTGAGGATAATGTACAAGAAATTGTTTTTATAACAAATCATTTACTAATGTTTACAGAAATATTACAGGAAATTAAAAAATATTACAGGAAACTAAAAAATCAATTGTTGCTCCGATTAATCCACAAACTCAATCGCCCACTATTGAAAGAACGTTGAGAGACGAAAAAATGAGTGATGATGAGCCATCCAAATTGTCAAAACCCAAGTCGAAATCAGCGCAGTGTCATCGTCCTTGCTTCACTCCTCAGGATCTTGAATGTATTTTAAAAAAAACTTGTGTGGGAAAACCTTGCAAAATCTCTTGCAACAAACCTATCAGAGGTTGTATTACATCCACGAGGAAACCTTTTTGTAAGCTATCGCGTTATATAATGGAAGATCATGGTATGTATCTATATATAACGAATTCAATTTTTTAATAAGAACAGAAATTAATATGAAAAAAATACAGGTATTCGAACAGGATGCAAACCATATGTGCTATCTTGTGATTTCACAAGTCCCTGTGAAATTTGTCCAATGATGTCCTGCTCACGTCCAATTGGAGGCTGCAGATGCAATTGCAAAGGCAAATGTACCCGTGGTTTGTCCGATGCACCATGTAATTGTAGTGATGATCCGTTAGGTCCTTCGGAGAAATATCAACCAACTGGTTCAAAGCAATTAGGTGAGGAAGACAGTGAAGATGAATTTTGCGAATGTTGCTCATGCGATTGTGAAGACAGTGATGAATCATTATGTCAGTGCAACTAATCGTAAGTTTTTTATTTATTCATTTTAAGATTGGATTCTACAACTATTATTTTATAAAAGGTATTTTATAAAAAGTATAACTTTAAGAAAAGGTATGTTTTATTATTATTATTATTTGTTTATTTAGTAGGGATAATGTTTGTGCTTCTTCATACTGAAATAAAATCAAACAGGTAGTTGTGAAAATAAAAGAGTTTTAAACATTATTTTTTGTATTAAAAATATTTAAAATAATATTACGTACTTTTCAACACTGAAGCAAACTCTTATATTAGAGTCCATGCCATTTATTGTATTCATGTCCTCGGGACTTAATTCAAAATCGAAGACATTGAAGTTTTCTTGTATTCTTGACTTTGTTATTGATTTGGGAATCACCAAGTGTCCACGTTGTATCTATTGAATAAATTTCTTCTTTCTTAATTTATTCAACAATGCAAGTGAAAGAAACTTCGTTGATTTAATAAAACATATACTTGATACCGCAGTACAACTTGAGCAGCAGTTTTCTTGTACTTAGTAGCGATTGTTGTGATTTTCGGATCTTCTAAAAGTGTAGGTTCGTTAGCTCTTATACCTGGTTTAGCGAAAGGAGAATAAGCAGTGATAAGGATTCCTTTGGAATTGCAAAAGTTAGATAACTCCTTCTCAACTAAATACGGATGGCATTCGATTTGATTTGTCACTGGTTTTATCGTGCAGTTGGAGAGTAATCGTTCTATTTGTTGAGAATTGAAGTTACTGATACCAATGTTCTTTACAAGACCTTTTTTTACAAGGTCCTCCATTGCACGATAAGTATCGATATAATCAGTACCATCGTCTATAAAATTACCATCAGCATCTTTGGGGAATGGACTATCACCAGCTACAAAAAGAAATATATTTTATTTATTGATTAAATAAAAGGAAAAAATTGAAACTTACGTTGGAATCCCATAGGTGAATGCATTAAATAAAGATCGAGATATTCCAATTTAAAGTTGTTCAGAGTTTTCTTTAATCCAGCTTCAACTAGATCAGGTCGATGGTACGTATTCCATAATTTACTTGTGACAAAAATATCTTCTCGTTTAATGACACCTTCTTTGATTTTTGCTGCAATTGCTAAACCTACTTCTGATTCGTTTCCATAAACTAGAGCGCAATCAAAGTGCCGATAACCAACATCAATGGCATATTTAACTGCTTCAGTCACTTCATTAGGTTTGGACTTATTCGATATATTAAAAAAGAAAAAAAAACATATTAAAGAAATGATTCAAATGTCGAAATTGAAAAAATTTTTATTTGGAATTGCGGAAAAAATTATGCTTTGATGAAACGTACTCGTATATTATTAATGAAATCTAGATAGTAGTTATCTTCTAATAATATATCATTTTAAGTATCTTAATATTGCTTCTCCAAATTGTACCCAACATACCTGCCAAGTACCCAAACCAAGAATGGGATAAGTATTGCCGTTACAAAATTTTACAACTTGTTGCACCATTGTCACAGACTGCAATACTTCAATAAACTGATATTCACCGAGCGTGACAATTGTATTTATACTAGGCAGATGATACCACATATATATATAATCTTTTACCTTGAAACGAGATAGTTAAAATTTCTACGTCATATCTCCAAGTAAGAACACTTAAAAATTATATCCTTAGATCATTTACTGGTTATGGAATAATGTATACTAACTTTTATGTTCAAAGTGTAACACTTATTCTAGTCCAACATATTTTAAATTTACATATACAAGTACTTATCTGCAAAATTAATAATTTTTGCAGATATTTATTATTATTTCAAGTTTCCTTTTATTTGAAAAAATATTTGAAAGTATGACCATATGGGAAATAAAAATACATATGTTTTTATTATAGTTTATTTTATACGAATTTCACGTAGAAAATATATAGGAAGAAGATATTGTAAATATTACAATGAGAATAGTTTGTACATATTGATTCTTATCTTAATTAGAATTGAATATGGAAGACTTAGAATGGAATATGGAAAGGATAGTAAGGGCTGGGCTCCGTGCTGAAAAAATATAAATGATTATATTAAAAAATCAAACTTTGTAACATTCATATTAATAAGTAAAAAGTATTTACCCAAGCATTGGACAGATTCTGCCATTGCAGTCAAAAGTGTCAATGTAAGCAATATCTTCTGGGGAAAGTTTGAAATCGAAGACTTCACTGTTTTGAGCAATTCTGGACTTTGTAACTGATTTAGGAATAACTATGTGACCACGATCCAGCTAAAAGAAAAATAACAATTGTATTATAAAATTACTTGACTATAATTTATGAATGAAATATTAGCATATACCTGGTATCTAATAAGTACTTGAGCAGGTGTCTTCTTGTATTTCTTCGCAAGTTCACCTAATTTTTGATCCTCTAACAATTTTGGATCATCTGGTTTAGCCCATGGTCTATCAGGTGATCCAAGGGGACTATAGGCAGTAATAAGAATACCTTTTTGGGTACAAAATTCAGAAAGCTTCTTTTGAGTAAGATATGGATGACATTCAATCTATAAATATATAATTGATTATAAAATATAGGTTTCATTAATATAGGCAATATATTAATACAGGTTGAATGAAACTTATATTTACTTGGTTCGTAACTGGTTTAATAGTGCAGTTTTTAAGCAATCTGTCTATTTGTTCAGAATTGAAGTTGCTAACGCCAATATTTTTAGTAAGTCCTTTGGATACTAAAGCTTCCATAGCTTTCCATGTATCTACATAGTCTACATTACTAAGAGCAGGAGTATTATCGGCATTCTGTGGGAAAAGACCATCTCCTTCCTTGTATGCCATTGGCCAATGAATTAAATAAAGATCCAAATATTCGAGACCCAAATCTGACAAAGTTGTCTTAATAGCAGGTTCAACCAAATCTGGTCTGTGGAAAGTATTCCATAATTTACTGGTGATGAAAAGATCCTGTCTTTTCACAACACCCTCATCAATTTTTGCTTTAAGAGCAGCACCCACTTCTTTCTCATTGCCATAAACATGGGCACAATCAATATGTCTGTATCCCATGTCAATTGCATCTTTAACAGCCTGAGTAACTTCTCCAGGTTTAGACTAAAAAGAGAAAGCAAATCACAGATTAATTCAAACATATAAATTATTACATATAATAAATATATTTGTGTTAAAAATAAGGGTCAATTTACTTTTACTAACTGTTTAGCTATCATTTATATACACTGACACTATTAAATTGCTTCACGATGCACTTTTGTTGATCAAAAATAATTTTTAATATGCACGTACAAAGTTTAACATAGTAATTTTGTCAAAATATCTAACATAATAAAATTTCACTTAACTAAAGTACAATATCGAATTACAAAAGTAAGATATAAAAATCTAATCATTATACATCAAACATAAATTACAAAAATTATAAAATAAATAATATTATATAAGATAAATTACAAAAAAGATTTAGTAATTTTATAAATTTTAATACGACATTTTAAAATATTTTATTTATTATTTCCATATTTAAAATTTTAATACATTAAATGTCAGAAGACAAACATAGAAACTGCTATAACGCCTTCATCATAAAAACAATTCGGTAAATGAATCGCTGTTTCAATATACATATATAATACAAAGAAAAACCATTCATCTATTTAATAGACTGAGAACATCATAGAAACATATTGCGCCTTAAATAATATAGTTACACATTTCAATTAACGTAATTAAGTAGAAGTAAAAAGTTATGAACAGACTATGAATGGAATTCATTAGTATAAAACGTTACCTCAGAAGGTCATATACATTTATTATATACATTGTAGCAATTAATTTCATCTATGTCTTTTTTTATAAGCAAATAAGTTGAGTAATGTAAATTCCATATTATTCCATTCTATATGTGCATATATATCATCAGTAATAATACTGACCTTCCATGTACCAAGTCCGAATGATGGCACTTCATTGCCGTTGTAGAATTTCATCATTGGTGCGTTTAAAACCATTTCGATGCTTAAACTTGAAACACAATACTTAATACTGCTTTGAGATTCGACAGATTGTCATGTGCTAATGCCGTCAGCACAGTGCCGGTAGTTTTGCGCAGCTCCTTTTATAAATATCTTACATTAACCCCTGTCCCCTCCTAAGAAGACAACCCCGTATATCAAAGAACGAATCGTGATTTATTGTCTCATTTATATTTCTTTCTCGCTTCATTCATACTTTCTGGAAAAAAATTGTTTTAGAAATAAATTGTAATTAAATTATTCGTGAATATACTATAATTAAAATATACTTCTTTTAATAGTACATTTCTTGTTACAATTTACACATTATTAATTCCAGCTAATCAATTATTCTAATATTAATATATTGATACAAGTTAAAAAAGTTTTCTGTGAGTTAATCTATTGATTTGTAAACATCGTGTGTATTTTGGTAGTGAAAATTTTACATTTAAATCCTAAAATATTTTTCGACTGAAATGTCTTAATCTGCTTCCTGTATTTCAGATTTTCATACTGATTCGAGAAATTGACACGAAGATTACAAGTTTCATACAGAAATATTGGAAAAATCAAGAGAAGAATATCTTTGAACAAAAAACCCCCTAAAAGCATACTGCCCTGTTTTACGCATGCGTTTCGTAGCCTCTCATGCATGCGCGATCTTGCGTAAGCTTTATATGTACAGATATAAAAAGGTTTTTCTATGTATTTGTAATCTCGGACGGAGCCTGGGGACGCCGGTAAATTCGTTAACAAGAAACGGGCCCTATGGAAAATTACAAAGTCCGTTAGGAATAGCAAGGGATAGTTCAATCCCTTGGCTGTTGAGAATGAATGAATGGATTACTCATATAACAGAAATAGAGCGTTCTCGAATGTAATTTTATAGTCGTATTTCGATGTTAAGTGAAATTTAATATCAATAAAATTATCGAAATTCTCAAGTATCTATGTATATCTAATCACAACGAACGACTGTATTTTTAAGATGTTGATATCCAAAGAGATAAATTATTTGAACAATAAATAGGGAAGAATAACAAGCTTTATGTACATGTGAATTTATATTTTTTGTACGTGTACATTACATATATATATTTCACGTAAATACATTTAATTTAAAATCGATATACGTATGATTATCGAGTCTTACAATTGTTTCTTCGTTCCCATTCAGACAAGTTCAATAATATTAAAGGCAAAAATATTATCGACATTTCTTGTTTCCTCGTTTAGCAGTATATGAATAAGATTATTATGAAAGCATATGAATGAACAGTGACTTAAACTTTAAACTTTAAACGCTCCAATAAAAACACTTTTAAGTTAAATTTTCTTATATTCATATTTATGTCTCGATATCTAATATTAAAAAAGCTTTTACTGATGGAAATATTTTATATTTTATGCACCATCGTGACTACGCTACATACTAAATACATTTTCATGTGGAACGAAGTTACGTTTATATATATATATTTACTAAAACTAAGAGAGAGAATTTAAGCTTGATTACATTTTTCTCGATTATATCACAAAAATAAAAAAAAAAAAAAATGCTCAACATTTGATATCACAATATTGAAAACAGTGCCAGCTGAATTCAGCTACGTTATCATTTCGATAAATATTTCACATTCTATAAGTACAAGTATAAAATGTGTTTGTTAAGTAATTTACACACCACACACAAAAATTCATCTTAATTGGCTTGTGTATCACGTAATGCGCTTTTCTATCAATCGATCAAGTTAAATAGATTTATCGATTTTATAATTGAACGTATTGACTAGATTAGTATCATCGATTACGATACAATATATGTTTGTGGAAAAGACAATATGGGCAACAATTTGAACGGAATAATACAGAATTCGCGCTTAACTTATAAACACAAATAAAACTATCGTATTACGATTGTTCATTGATCGATTTATGTATAACACTTAAGAATGTCTGATGAAAAGATCTGCAGCAATAGTACATAAAAACTGCTAACCATCCATACATAAAAATTGCCAACCAGAACAGACAATAGACTTTGGTGCAGAGATGACGAATGCAAGTGTACATGGATGTTTCGTAAAAATTAAATTTCGTATTTGAGTGCTGTTTAAAAATCTTTACATCATCTGTATATTGACTTTCCCTCTCATAACGAGCACAATTCACGGTATCTTTTACGCGATTGTCTTTTAAATTATTTTTATTCATTATAAAATTATCTCCCGAATTGATTTCGTTATTAAGCACAATACTAACTTTCTGTTTGTAAGAAAACCAATCCGACATATCGTTTCCATCGTACAGATAAGAAGATTTCTTTGCCTTTCGGAAAATTAAAAATTTTACGATAGCTTTGACTCTTTTCTGAAAAACAACTTTGTTCCATTGTTTACACGGCGTATCGACGATCAGTTTAACGTTGTTCTCTTTTCTGACAGCTTCTAGCAGCAGCTCCAGGATTAAGAAGTTGAAAAACTTGGTCTTGAAACACAAAAGATTCTCCAGATCGTTTCTGAGGACTTGCATACTTCTATCATTGAATATACCGATGAATTCGTGAAGACAAGTTTGATTGTCGACTTTTAAGATCATGCAGTTGAGCATTGTCAGAATAAAGTTCATTACTCTGGCCTGAGTGGTTCTTCCTTCCTTTAAAATGGTTGATATTTCTTCAAGCTTTTTGTAGAACAGGACCAGGCCATTGTATTCGTTCGTACATTCCAATATCATGGCGATTCGTGAAATCAACAACTTCGAAAGTTTCAATATTATTATTCGTATTTTCGCTTGTTCAAATTATCTTAATCATTCTTTCAATAGAAAACTTATATAGATTGAGTTTACGTAATTAATTCACGATTCGCGTTCAAAAGAATTACTTGAAATTGAAGAGCAATTTAAATCGAAGGTATCGTCGGTTTTACGCGATTTCAACAATGTCATCGAGTAATGGTATTACTGTGACGATATTTTTGTTTACGTTCATCCGATGGAATGTTAGAAATAAACACAACATGAGTTTATCGGAGTGATAGAGGGGATCGTATTCGTCGTAACAAACTTTATTGATCTAAATATGAACGAAACTTACAAAAAGTTCAATAAATAAAAAGCATGAAACAAAAGAGGAGGAAAGAGAAACACACGCTAGAAAGATATAATAAATAATTATGAAAATAATGACAAGACTTATATCGAGCAATTGTTTTCAAAACTAGAATCTTTGAGAGGGTACCTTCGAATCGGAGATGAAGTACGATTCCTATTCATGTAAAAATCTTCGTAGAACGTAGAGTTCGTACGTGGATCTCCAAAGCTGATATCTTCCGTGTTCAAATGTTCCAGAGAGTTCGACAGCTTTCCGTGAACGCTCTCCTCCGTTGAATCGTCTGGCCAAACGAACTCCGCGATACCTTCCGTGTAAGAAAGAAACGGTTCCGCTGAAATTTTCTTTTTGATCGTGAAAGTGTCGTCCTCTTCTAAGAATTCCTCTTTCACTTGCTTCTCGAGCGCCAGAAACGATTTCAACGAACTGCTAATCACGTTGTCCATCGAGACGAAACGGCTCAACGAATCATTTGTATCGTTAATTTGGTTGCCCGGTTCCACTGACGTGTTCAGTCTCTTCGATTCAGTCGAATTCAGTCTGGAACCTCTCGTTAGAATCGGCATGTCTTTGTATCCTTCATGTTTCAGTGCGATGCTACTGAACGTAATGACATCCGGTATCGAGGACAGAGAAGTCGTTGCTCTCATGTGGATTGAAGAATTGCTCGAGCGTATACCATTTATTCGCGTAGTTCGAAAGGTGTTGGACGTCTTGTCGAAGGTCATCATGTTTTTAATCGCATCACGATACTCTTTCACCTTATCGAGCATTCTAGACCTCCAAGAACCGCATTGAGTGATTGGCGACACGATGTCTTCTAATGATAACAATCTGTTGCACGTTGGAGAGTTGGTTCGGTTGGAAAATTTCGAGTTCCACCTGTAAAAATCACGACAGTTTCGTTCAGTGTTCGTGGTATATGTCTCTGATACGTATCGGAAAACGTCAAGTTTATAACTTACGCTTGCGTGATATGATTCATGATGTGATTTTGTCGTTCATGTAACTAATTTAAGGACAATACATATACATGAAGTGAATACGTGACTGACAACTGGCTGATAACGAATAATTATGTGATGCTGGTTTTATATTAATAATGCTCACGAAGGTCGTGCTTGAATTTACTGAAATGCCAAACATTGCGACACGTGGGAAATTCGATTTCGGATATGTGATTTATCCTGTTCTGTTATGTAAATTTCTGAAACCTCTTGCTTACTGGCGATTAAATTCTTTTTAGAATCAATGAACGGTAAAGGAGGGGAAGCGGGGCCAGTGGAAAAATACCATCGCAAAATCGTTGGACAGTGTCGTGTTCATAAGTATATAGTAGTTCGTAATATAAAAGTGTTTCGTTTATACTATAGAATAAGCAATTATTGAGTGAATCATTTTGGAGAATTCTCGTCCACTAAAGAAATTTGGTCCGGAATTCATAATGAGTATAAGATATGGTCATAGACGAGGTTATTAAATAAGCAACAAAGTTTTGTTGTTACTATAATATATGCTAGATAAAGGTAGTTTGTAGAAAATTTTCAAATAATATTTTTAGTAAGTGTAATTTTTAACTAATAAATAATAGAATTTATTGTTATGTTATCTATGTTAATAATAGAATTTATTAATGTTGTCAAACTTGTCATAATACATAAGTACAATAAGATTATTAAAAATTTAACATAAATTTGAATATATAATATAAGTAAATAAAAAAATATGATAATTTTGATATTTTAATTAATTTAAAATAGTTGAAAATTTAATTAGTCAAAAATTGTTTTTATAAATGTTTTATAAAATATAAATCAATTGTATCTAAAACCATGTATTAATATTTTAAAATTTTAATTTACTATATATAAAAAGAACTAGCATAAATCATAGAACATGGATAGAGCTTCTTATCATATATATTGGCATGATTTCGATTAATTACTAGCTACTCATTTCAGTATTTAAAATTGACAACACTGTAATGAATTTCAAAAATCATGTTTCTGGCGCGTTCATTATTTGATCAGCTTCGATCGTTTTACTTGATATTCTCCAAGTTTTCCAATTTATCATTGTAGAGTGCGCTAAAAACTTCTGATTTTTTTACTGTGTCGGCATTTCAGAGCATAGGACACGAAGTCTCACAAGATACAAGATCTACTTTTATATCTCGTCTGTGATATGGTCTTCTTTTTCCGGTTATTATTTTAGACTTACTAGAAGTCTATAGATTATACTACAGACTTTTCTTATTCAAACAAAAAGCAATGAATGTAGAACAAAAAGGTATTCTATTTATGATATGGCATGATTTCGTATCAATTAGTATTACTTGATATGAGACTGAAGCAAAAAGAAAAATTGAAAATTAAGGAAGGGCAAATACTTTTTGTAATTACTGTAAATAAAAATTAATTCTTCTTTAGCGTGGGATTACGTATTTTTATTTTTCTTTATGCAGGTTTTCTTTAGAATACAACTTTTCAAACGACCTTCAATTTCGTTCCAATCCGTTGATTGCATTTCCGTCGTAATTATGTGTCATCATAATTCCTAGCAATTATGATAACACTATTTATCAATTCCTCACATGTTTTTGAAACGCATGTTTTTCGAGAAATGTTACTACATTGATTGTATAATACGTACCACGTTACAACAGAAGAACACAGTTGCACTGTAAGAAACTATGCGCTTTATGTGCACTTCTGCAAGAAAGGAGAGAATGAAATACTTCCTGCTTGCCAATTTCTTTTTCTAATGCGATTTTATTTAGACTCAATATATACTATGCTGTTCTTTAATTAAAGTTAACATTGGTTGAATGTAGTAATTAGGCTTGTCCGTGGCGGTGCCCGCTTTGTTACGGCGTATGATGTCAGATGGTATGGAGCATCGAAATTTTCCATGGCATTCAATAAATCTAATTGACTAGATAAGGGTCAACCGAGTGCCAAATTACACCGTGGGATTATGTAAGTTCAAAGGGGATATACCTTGCTATTAATTTATACTGAATTTGATGAGTTGTTTCCTGCCATTTTACGTCTTTGCAATGAAACTTATATTAGTCAAACGGGTAATACTTGTGTCCCCTCGCGCTGCAAAGAAAAAGGAATTACTTTACTGCTAAATAATCAAAATTAATTTATGAATTAAAAAATTTTTAGTGTGCTTACTCGCCAAAACGAGCAACACGTTGACCTGTGCCAATTTTATCTATAGACACCATTTCCTCGTTCGTTAGAGAAAAATCAAATATATTCATATTTTCTTTTAATCGGCTCGGTGTCACTGTTTTTGGAATGATAGCGACTCCTTGTTGTAACTGGAACACATCGGTGGAAAATTTATATCTATATACATACAAAGCAGATTAAATATATTTTAATAAATTTCGTTTTTGCGTTTTAGCTATAATTTCGGTAGATTGAAGACAAAGAAGATTCGTGTATGTCATATACGTACCAGATACATTCTTTTTACATTATAGTTTCATCTGCATAATTGTGTCTACGTTTGTCTAATGTATATTATACTTATCTTTGTGAATGGAAATAACCACATACTGTGTATTATTTCTAAACGAAATATCATAATACAAAAAAAAAAAAAAATATATAAAATCGCATCTTTCATTAAGAATTTTGGTAATAAATTAAATAGTAGCACTAAATAAAAAGTATTATAAGTAATGAAATATAATTAACTTACTACGTATCTTAGAATAATTTGTGCTGGCGTTTTGTTGTATTTTTTCGAAAGCTCTATTACTACCGGATTGTCCAAGCCTGTTGGTATGCCCGCTTTATTTCCTGGTTGTCCCAGCGGTGAATATCCAGTTATCGTAATATTGTGCTTTTTGCAAAATTCTATTAATGGTTTTTGATTCACATTTACGTTGACTTCAACCTAAATAGAAATAATAAATATTTATTATCTTACTTAGAATTATAATGAAATTGTATGTGAATTATAAATAATACAAATAACAGTTCGCACTTGCCTGGTTATTTACCGGTTTTATTTCAGCTACACTAAGTAGACGAGTGATTTGTTCTTGATTAAAATTACTAATTCCAATACTGCGACTTAATCCTAATCGCGCGCATTCTTCCATTCCTTTCCAGGTTTCAAGGTAGTCAGTATCCGACATCAAAAGATCTCCATTTTCATTTCTGGGTGATAACTCGCCTCCTTCCTAAAAAAAAAAAAAAAGAAATAATTGGTTCGTGATTTAAAATATTCGATAATTGTACTGATAATTAAAAGAGTATTAAATTGAAACGAACCTGGAAGGCAAATGGCCAGTGTACTAAATAAAGATCCACATAACTTAATCCAAGATTTTCTAAAGATTTTTTACATGCTGGGACTACACTCGACTCTTTGTGAAAGTTATTCCAAAGCTACAACAAAGATTTTCAGCTTTAATAAAATATAAAATGAAAAAATTTTGTATAAAATTCGGTTACCTTAGTTGTAATGAAGAGATCCTCTCTTTTCACAGTTCCATCTTTGATTTTTGTTTGAACCGCTTGACCAATCTCTTTCTCATTTTGATAAAAAAACGCAGTGTCTATGTGGCGGTATCCTAAGTTTATCGCCTCCATTACAGCTGCTTCTACTTCTCCAGGACGGGACTGAGAAAATACAAAACATATTTAAATTATATATAAAAAGATTTATGTAATTAGTTAGATTAGAAGAAAGTTAATATAAAAGAATGGAATTTAACTAGAGATTTATTACAATTCGTAAACATTATAATAAATTTACTATATTTTATTATAAATATTTTATATATTTTTGTATTTATATTCATAAGTGTATACATATATTTGAATATTTTCTATCATAATTTGTTCAAATTTAAGGAATTTTTTAACGACAGAAAAAATATAGTATTCAATATCCAAAGGACGTAGCAAAGTTAAGTTTTAATTTGAATAAACCGCGCGATACGGTCACATGACACTCTTAAAAGAATTGGATCTTTTCTCAGACACATATTTATATAACGTATGATTTATAACATTTCAATTATTGTTTATTATCTTACCTGATAGGTACCAAGACCAAAAGTTGGCATTTTATACCCATTGAAAAATGTAAAAGAAGGTATTTCAGCCATGGTTGATTTCAAATTTTGATCGTTGGAAGAATAGATATAGTGTTAATAAATTCGTAATAGAGGTTGCCTCTGCAACAAGTACAAATCCGATGATATTCTAGAAACTAACTGATTAAAATATATCGTAGTACCTTCTATTCATACTGTATTCCTCATAGTTAATCATTATATAATGATAGTGACGATGTGTACAATTCTACATGTAGCTAAGATTAGATATGATGTATTGCACAAGGCCACTGTAACGTGATATCAATAATATTAACGCTAGTTCTTGTTTTTTTATAAACAGGAAGCAAATATTTAAGTTTGTAATATTAATGAACGTATTAAATAGTAAGCGTGATTATTTAATGCGCATATCATAGCTTCTGAATATTCAATAGAAATAACAAACACGAATTATGTTTTACTTGTTAAATAATTTTTTATATAACTGATTTATTGAAAATCAAATTAATACAGAATATAGGAATAAAAATATTTAACAAAATAGTACAATTGACTGAAATAATTTTCTTTTAAAATTCTATATTGAATGGATAATCCACGTGTCCCTTGAACCTAAACACAAAATATCGATAATTAGATGTAACAAAATATGGATAATTAACATGGAAAAATAAGGGAGAAGAAATATGCACGTTCACTTGTTATGTTCCTGTATTACTTACATAGGACAAATACGAAGTCCACAATCAAGAGAATTGATAGTCTCAATTTCTTCTGGTGTTAATTTAAAATCAAAGATGCTCATATTTTGTTTTATGCGTTCCTTAGAACTGGATTTTGGGATGGGAATGGTACCAATATCAATCTGCGATAAATAATATAGCAGTCATTCTAGATAAACTTAAGATAAACGGATGAATGTATACATATATAGGATAAGTTACCAAGTATCGCAAAACAACTTGCGCCGGTGTTTTGCCGTATTTTTGGCTAATCGCCACGATTTCTGGCGTTTCGATCGCAACTTGTGGATCAGTAGATTTCGCCCAAGTACGTTTAGGAGAACCAAATGGACTGTAAGCCGTGATAGATATACCACGTTGTGCACAGAAATCTCGTAACTTTTTTTGATTTAAATTTGGATGGCATTCCACTTGATTCATAACAGGTTTGATTTCAGCGGCTGATAAAATATAATCGATCTGCTGGGAGTTAAAATTGCTAAGACCTATACTTTTCGTTAATCCCAGTTTTATGCATTTTTCCATTCCTCGCCATGTGTCGAGCAAATCGACATTTCCATACATGGGATTACCTTTCTCATCAACTGGCCATAGATCCATTCTGTCAGTTTTCTAAAATAATTATGTTACAATAATATAATAATTTACTTTAATTATTTGTTTCAAGACTATTGTATCGATATTAACCTATGAACCAAGGAAAACGAGCTAATTCGTTATATAATACATATTTAGGTGATAATGTTCCTTCTTTTTACGTGTCTCATTTTTTTAGCGTTTTACAATTAAAACTAAATTATACTATATTTATATTGCAATTATAATTATGTCATACTTTAAAATAAAAATTGTTTCAATTGAAATTAATTGATCTTAATTTCATAACTGTGAAATGTTCTGATTAAAGAACAACTTGGTTGACAGGTTTAGATCAAACATGTGTAATAATGTTATTTTATCTTACATCAAAAGCTACAGGCCAGTGAACAAGATAAAGATCAATATAATCAAATCCGAAATTTTCAAGTGATTTTTTGCATGCTGGTACTACGTCTTCTCTCTTGTGCATCGTATTCCATAACTGAAAATGTAAAAATGTTGGAAAAGGTTATAGATTCAAGATCATAGATCAAGGATTTTTTTGATATATTTTTTTTTTTGATCACCTTCGTCGTGATAAATAAATCCTCTCTTTTTACCACACCCTCAGCAATCTTGTCGCGCAAAACTTTGCCAATTTCTTTTTCATTGCGATAGATATAAGCACAATCAAAATGCCTATATCCGGCATCCACCGCATCTCGTACAGCTTGTTCGACTACAGTTGGATCGTCCTT
The DNA here is from genome assembly GCA_036937485.2 of Tetragonisca angustula. Lineage (NCBI taxonomy): Eukaryota > Metazoa > Arthropoda > Insecta > Hymenoptera > Apidae > Tetragonisca > Tetragonisca angustula. Next base: position 258,384 of record JAWNGG020000234.1, on the reverse strand, counting down.
AAAAAATTTACACGAATATTCATAAAATGCGTAAACAAGAAATTATATTTTAAATGAATTTAATAAATATGTTCGTCCACATATTTGTCTGTGTATTTATATGCATGTTTTTGCGTACAATAATGAGTTTTTTTAGTCAGATTCTTCACTTTATAATGCAAAAGATAGTATCTAACATTTAATATTGATGTCTAATATCGTTGACTGATAATTGATGCAATATAAAGATAAAACAAATAAAAGGAAACAGCAGAAGCAAATATTATTGATATGTATTATTTTTGTCTTTTTTTAGAATTTTTATTCATATTTATGTAAATGATATAGATAATTTCCTTTTACTTATCTGTTAGTTTTATAAATTTTGAAGCACACATATAATATTCTTTTCTTCAGATGTTATTTTATTTTTATATCTATTTATATCTACTAAACGCCAGCATATACACTCGTATATACCATCTTTTTGAATTATATTGTTTTAATTTGAATTATATCACTTTTTTTCTCAGTCAAAGAGAGCTATATACACCATTATGTTGTTACAGTTTTTTAAATTCTTTATATAAAAATTTATGAAAAAATCTTTTATTCATTCACCCATAAAATTATTCATGTAATTACATAGTATAAAGCTCCGCGAGATGTAAATTACAATGTTTTTGCACAGTTTGTCGTACGTCTTGCTATACAGATGAACATAACTTCGCGAAAAATCTTGCCGTAGTTAATAAAAAAGATAATAAAATTTGTGCCTCGTTTTTCATGATGGTGTATATATAGATAAGATATATTAGAATTTCCAAAATTGTTAAAATTCTCAAAAATTAAATAAAATTCTATTTAGTTATATTTTTAACTATAAATTAGAATTTTTATTAAATCCTAATTTGCTGGAGATTTGTGAAAATATTTTTATGAGATGGGAGAGTGTTCCTTTTGAAAGAATTACTTTATATACTAATAATTATTGAATAAAAATCAAAAGTTTTGTTACTAAAATAGTTAAATAAATAAGAGAAAATCATAAACAAAATAAAATAAAAATATTGAAACTGATCAATTCAGTCATTGAATCTAAATTCGATTAAACATTTATGAGAGAAATAAAACATTGTGCAAATAAATTAAAACATTTACAGAAGATAGCATTATTTTGATATTAAGAAAAAGTACAGTATCATGGTACATTACATTATCATGCTGCTATTATAAGTACAGCTTCAAAATAGTGATAATGATTTTTCATGTCACAATAGAGAATTTTCAAACATGCCAATTATGCTGTTTTTTCTTGTTTGCAATGTTCTTATACTTAATGTTAATAGTAAAAAATCTATCAAATATCTTTTGGAATATAAATGAAAAATCTGTCAATGTTTCTATATCTATAAAATCTACATTTTGTGTATTATATGCTGCTTTTAAACAAAATACTTACTCCACCTTGCCAAGTACCAAGTCCTAGGACGGGAATTTGTTGTCCATTACTTAAGGTATGTGTAGGTGCAGTCATGTTATTGCTTTTACTCGAACGCACTACATCAATCTAAAAAATCATATGTAGTACACACAGGCCGCTTATAAATGAAATCCCCTTCCACTTCACACAGCCTTCGTACTATACGTGTTAATTTCTTGATATGAAATAATTACTATGATTATGTAATTATCTCTGCAAACATAAAATATTTGTAATACATTTTTTTATGAGCTAGAAAAAGTTTGTGTGGTTGAACGCATGCATATATCTTTTATATCTTATATTATAATAATATTAGTTGAAATATATTTACAGTAATTATAACTATAGCAGTGTTAAACAGATGGACATGAGTGAAGCACTTCATATATTTCATGTTTTTAATATAAATATAAAGGAGTCAATTTTATATAATTTTTCCTAAAAATTAGCTCTTAAATTTATGTGGCTCATTTCCTAGCTAATAGTTTATTATTAATGTGCTTAGCATGCGTTTTGTTTAATCTCTTAGCTAACATGGAAGCTGTGCAAAAAAGCATAATGAAATTTATATCAGTGCCTTACATTATGTAATTAAGTCAAAACAAACCTGTGAACGAATAAATTAAGTATCTTTCATGGATCTTCATATAAAAAATTTGCAAAACCGTACCAACATAATATGTAGTGTATACGACTCTCTTTAACAAACTTTAATTAAATGAGCCAATTATTATAATAACGTACCGTTCGAAGTGATATACGCGAAAACAGTATAATGACGTTTAATAGTTTATGCCGATTAGAGTCATTTGACGTTGGACATTAGGTATAATCTGAAATGTAGATCGTTCATTAATATAAATATCTTCCAATATTTACGGGAAATTCATGATAGAATATATTATGCAAACTTAAATTTTCTATGCCTTGTTTATAGATCTTTTAATAATAATAATCTTTAATAAAATATATATTAATGCATGTAAATATATTTATTTACCTGAAATTCTATCGATAGATATTAGAATTTCAGGCAATAAAATTGCAATGCTTTATTGACTGTTTTGTTTAAATAATTAATTGTTTCTGATTTGTTTCTCATTTTTACAATTAAAGTATATCAGTCTAAATTAAAGATATACAAGAATATAATATACATTATATTCAAGAATATAACAATTTTCCAATAATTGTCCTTATTAATAATATTCTTTTCCTTCACTTATTTGTCTTATTAATGGTTTTTCTTTATTATTTTATATAAATTAAAAAATATTTTATATAAATTTTCGGCAGTGTTTTGGATAAAAATTTTTCCAAATTTTTATTGAATCATTTTCTAAGATTTTGAGTCCAATGTACACGGATTTTTTTAAAATAATAGTAATTATTTTTGGATGATTCAATTTTTTGTGCTTTTTACTATTTTTTTATTTCAGTTTCTTTATTTGCAAGAACTACTGCGATTCTTTTCGATGATAAGTAATGTGACTATTGCAATGTCGTCATATTAGTTGTATTATCATACGAATGTTTTTCTTTGCCTGTATTAAAACAAATTTGTATTTATATAACTTAAGTCTATGTCATAGAGTTGTCAATTTTATTCCTCAAGTACTCGGATAATTCATCAATTTCGGAATTTTTGTCATTATTGAATATATTTTTTAAAATAGCTTACGTTTGTTTTTTGGTTTGAAATGGCAGAAATTATGTTCATATTTACAATTTTAGATGAAAAACAATATAGAATTTCGAATTATTAATATATTCATATTTACAATTTTACAATTTTTAAAGTAAAAATATGTTACATGTATATTTTATCAATGAAAAAATTTAATGACTGACAAAGTTCGTTTATATACATTTTCATTTTTCGACATAAAGAGATGATATAAGAATATAAATCTATTTTATAAAGATTTTATTTCCTCAGTGTCGTTTGTTATATGTGCTTTCTCTTTTTTGGAATTTTTATTTTGGTTTTTTATTTTTTTTGAATTTTCTACACCATTTTCTAGGTCTATCCTTGTTCTTGCACGTGTACCAGGACCCCAGTTAACTGTAGGATTTTGTTGAAATCGTGTTAGCTTGTTTAGTCTGGATATTGGATTTGCCAACGGATGTATATCAAATGAAATATTCGTTGTCGTTGGTGTATTTAATATTTTTATAGCGGGACTGTCGTTTGATAATTTATCCCTTTTCACGGAATTATTTTTTTCCCATGCGCGTACAATATCCCATATAACTTCATTTGGAGCATCCGTTTTTATAGATGTTTTGCAAGCATGCGAATACGATACACGATAGCCTGCGTTTAACAACGCAGAGCGGAATATTAACATCGATGGTGTGACACATCTGACTATCGACATTAAACGATCAAGAGTGTAATATAATGGAACATTTAATTCTTCATGAATAACATTTAAAACTCCTACCATCCTTTTGAATGTTCCCAACTTTATATTGTCTAAATTACATAAAAGATTATTTACAAAATATTCATTATGCAAAGGACCTAACCATATTGGTCCTCCTTCATGTTGCTTATGTTGACAGATTTTACAAAGTTGATCCACATAAGGCGAAGATGTTAATTTGTAGCCTCCAGTGGACTTCTTATAACATAACGGTTGCGTATTAATACTCTCGCAACCTGTACACTGATACACCATTCCAATTTTAGTTGCATTCTCTTTGCATTTAATGTGACTAGAGAATACTTTAACAAATACCCTTATATAAAAGTCAACACTTATAGAAAGTAGTGGTATTATGTATCTACCGTAACGTCCTGCATGCGAAGCAATACTTTGTAATAATATTCTTAGTGCCATTTCATGGCAAGCTTTAGATCTCAAGGAGATAGCTCCATATTTGAGAAAACAAGTTTCAGGGCTGTTACCAGCTAATACTGCCATATCTGTAGCCGTGATCATAAGCAATCCACCATCTGATACACATTGTACTGCTCCATCCAAAAATATGGTAGGACAACCATATGGGTCTAAATCTATCACATCGAACTTGTTCTTTCTACTTTGATACATGAGTAAAGTTGCATCTTCGTGACTTGATTTTACCAGATTTTCAACTCCATTATGTTGTATATTTTTTTTTATGCTTTCTACAGCCTTTGCACAGATATCATTGGCTATAATTTGCTTTATGCCTTTTACTTCTTTAGCATATCGAATGCTTCGTAAACCAGTGGCAGACAAAGCTTCTAATACAGTGATCCCATCTTCTTTTTTTGTATTTCTTTCTGTTTTTTGTTCTTGTATGTCTTTTATAAAAGCTGTTAAGGCAGCCACACCAAGGTCTCTATTAAATTCTTGAACAGGATTGTAAAATACATTTGCATTGTTAACTAAAATTTCTGCTTCTCCTTCTTTTATGCTTGTATCTAATTTTGGCTTTTTTAGACATTGTTCCATGTTATGGTTTTAAATCTGAAAAATATTCAACTAAGCATTTCATATAAGTGAAATAGATACACAAGTAAAAATATTAGATCAATGATAATTTCTATCTAACATACGATAGATTTTATTTAGGAAATTATCTTTATGAACAGCACAGTTATACTTTTGCAATAACAAACTTTTATTAAGTACCATAGCTTTGTAAGATAGTAAACTTAGTAGATAGTAAACCTATCACTCAATGGTGATTTTCGTCACACACTTTGAGAGTTGTACAGCACTTTTACTGCGTTATCGTCAATAAGTCAGGATTTTAATTAAACAAGTACAACTACCAAAAATTATAAATTAACTATATTAGTTAGTTCTTTCTACAATTGAAAATTTATTCGTTTCACAGATATTAAAATATTGTTACCGCGTAGTGGTGAAACAACGGAACTAAATTGCTTTACTCTCTTTGTCGCATACTTGTCATCTTCTTTGTCGATAAAAATGTGACAAGAATGAGTTATATGCTGCCATCTGTCGAATTTAATTACAACTTTTTATTTAAATTATTTTCAACAGATGGTAGTACCACAACGTTATATACCTCCTATCTACTAACTCATCTATCTTGTTACCTTATCGATTCACATCCAATAGATGACAGCAGATGGCTTATTCTTGTCACATTTTTAGATACTTGCGTGACATGTGCATAGGCATCATACCATGGAAGGCAGCAGTATGCGACAAGAACAAGTATAATGATATGTAGACAAGGAGGATGATATTGAGTGACAAGGATATACACAACGTATGACAGATATATACGTAACGTCTACGACAAGAACAATAATAACGATTAGTTTTTTATTCAAAAAATTGTTGTTTTAATGTTGAAAAATTTTATCCAAGAAATTAAAGAAATATTCAATAACAATAAACTTTCATAGAAAGGCGTAAGAAAATCATATTCATGCAATAAGTAACAAACATTTGCTTCTGACGTGCCATAATTTTAAATCAGAAGAAAAAAATTTAATTAATTTTTAAATTAGAGATCAAACGCGGCGTTCGCACAATATCAACACACGTGTAGAAAAATTCAGTCAAAATTATCTGGGAAAAGAGATTGTCCAAGAAAAATTTATGTGATATAAAAAGTTCTGAGAATTGATGCAATTTACATTTGGAAATGGCACACTGAATTATATATTTTCTCAACTAACAAAACGAAGATCTGCTTTCTCATGCTGTAAAAAATTCCATCCTGCTGTCTATTGTACCTAATCGTGTCTAAGATCCCCCATTCTTCGTCTAACATCTCCCATTTCTACTGTGTAATTCATCTCATTCTAAGTAAGTCGAACGTGTTTGTTTCACTGCTGTGTCTATCTACATATATGAAGCAACAAGCAACGTCGTTTATATGCATCGCGCAACAAGTCTTTCAATGTGATTCATATTTCGATTCGAACGCGCATTGTCATGAATTTTCACTCCGTAAAAAGTCTCGATTACGCATTTTCACGTGTCATATTTATTTTAAGATTCACCTGTGTCATTTGACACGAGAGCAGATAATGGAAAATCATTTCGTAAATTGAACGACGAAAGCAAATTATTTTAATTACCAACGTCGCTCATTTTTAAGAACGCTTCGAGCACTTTTGATTGTTCGTAAGCGCGAGAAAATTGATCTCTGTGGCTCTAGTGATGGGATATATGTTCAGAGTCAAGTCAAATCTAATGCAAGGAGGATTCCTTCCTAGGATTCGGTTACTCATGAAGTATTCAGACTATACGTACTAATTTCTAATTCTGGTACATGTAATTACCCTTCTAAGAGATTCAATTCGTTCAAATGTTGAAGAATTTATACGTAATACTCGTCAGAATAATAATATAACATTAAAATAATAAAATAATATTTGTAAGTTACTTTAACATCTGAATGAATCGATTTTCTTCAAAATCGAATCTTGAAAGTTCGACTGTATTATTGTAATTAGACTACGAACGTTTATGCATATATAGGAAACTTGCAGGATATTACAATTGCATAGGATGTAAATAATACAAAATATCTAAAACATAGTGCATTCAATAATATTTGGTACGTGAAACAATTTTCCATGTTTCAATTATCAGTGTTCTGTTTTGTAAATTTAATCATAGTTTCCAAAAACACGGATTTCCACAAAAGTTTACAGTTTAATTACGACCTTGTTGAAGTGATAAATTAAGCAGAAAATCATTGGAAATAAATGTCACACAATTAAACAAAATAAATAATTCTCTGCGGATAGAAATGAGTTTAAAATAGTAATGGTTAATCAAATATGGTTTTAAGTATGATTTTATTCACTTACGGAAAATTGGGAATTGCAAAAATCTATGATCAGTGCGTACACAAAATTAATCTATATAAAATATCCAAAGTAGAATATGTTATAACATATGTATAGTAAATAAATTCTTTTTTAGATGTTCATAGAAATATTAAAATGCATGAAATCCCCATTTTGCTTGTAACTTGTAGATATTAAGGAAATCCTGTGCTGTATGTATGTACATATGCTTCTGTGCCTCAGTGTACAAAAGGATGATCCATAATAATTTTCATAACCACTCCACATGAGGGTCATAATGTGAAACGAGCCTGTCAACTCGCGATCAAACATTTATGCGTACGTTGTTGTGCCTGTGTGTTTCGTGCTAAAGTGGTGGGAGTAACCACTTGTGACTCGTACGACGTATCACTGAGTCATACTACTTCGATATAGAAACGTCGACTTTAAATTTCCGTAGTTTCCCATGGAAACGGGGTCAAGGATATCCTTGGAAGTCGATTTCTTACATATACATGCTGGTGCTTTCCGACGAAAGCTTTTACCGCCTGTGATTGATAGAAATCTTAATATCAAGCTTCTCATTCGTAGTCGCGGGACGGGATTAAAATTGATCGAAGGCATTGCACCTGTTCTCATTTCGAGAAACAAACAAGATTTTGAGAATGTTTCTTCTTTCGAACATTGGACAACGTTTCTTTCGAGAAGAAATTTTGAATTTTATCTTTCGTCATCGGACTGCGGATTTCAATACAATTAAGCACAATACTTTATATAATGTTATATGATGCTAAAGCAATTTTCTACTTAGGCCTCCCATTCCTAAATTAGCTTCATAAAACTATAAAATTACATAAACGTTCTTAATTTATTCATTACCATATAAATATCAATGTGTTTGACGAGACTTTAACATTTCACACGCGAACGAATAAAACGAATCGAGCAAATAATTAAAGATACACGTTGCATCGCGAAAATTCCAGCATTCGCAGAAATTTGACGTAAATAGACGTTAATATTATCCGTATCTGTCTTTATATCTCGTACACGACTTATCAAACGTATCTATCGTAAAAAAAAGAAGTTATCGTTTCAGTTATCAAATTCCGTATCACGATTGTAGCAAGTGTACATCATGTTCATTAAATAAACACTCTACGGATTGCTGCAATTTTAATACACGTCGTTACAAACGAGCAAACGAAAAACAAATGAGCGTATAAAATGAACGATCAGTCGTAGAACTAAAAAAAAAAAAAATAAAAAAAAAATAAAAAAAATTGAAGCTACGAGAGCAATAACGATTTTCAACGCATGGCAGAAGAAAGTAGGTGATAGAAGCGGCGAGCATAGTCGAAGGTGTTAGCGATGTAGGTGGGGATGATGTTGGCGGCACAAGTGGAGGATGTTCAGTGTCGTTCTCAGTCTCATCCAGGCTGGAATCGCGGTGATGAACGCGTGTAAAATATAAACTAGGAATCGCGTTCGACCTGACGAACCTCAAGAATCAATACGTACAGTGCGTGAACATCTCGAGGGGGTAGCACAGTGTAGCGATAATTTCACTGAAAAGGTGACCACTCCTACTAGTTATCGAGTTTTCTTATCGCCATCGGCCAAAGAAAACAGTCAAATCAATTTGGCATTATTTCAATCGCAATGAACGTGTATATTTAGCGACGCGGTAACGCGATTTCTGAACGTGCAAAGTTATGCAACGATAACGTATCGTAAGGTGTGTCTCGACCGATTATTTTCCCCCCTAAACCGCATACTTGTTAGTCGTCAAGAGTCAACGTCCCTTGTTATTAATATCGACGTGGATTTTCATTCGTTCGATTCGATCACCACTGTCCGAGCGTCGGGAAACCAGGTTATTTCGACGCTGGTCGTAAGTATCGTTGACGTAATGACCAAATATAAAAGGCGGACAGAGACACATCCCGAGTACAGATAACGAGCATCGCGTTGTTGCAGTCTTTCCGCAATGCCAACTAAAAAACGGCGTGCACACGGGGCGTTCACTTGGGCCGGAGATAAGAGGGAAACGAGCCTCCTGTGTATCGGGATCGCGTGCATACTTTGTTATCGAGTATAACGATGCAGTCACACGCGAAATTCGCTTGGCAAGATTCCTAACCAAGTTGGAACTACTTTCTAATAAATAGAGGTCTCGGGAATTTTGTAAATTGTAGAAGCAAAACTTACGACTTTGTATATCCTTCTATTTATATTATATATAAATATAAATATTTAATATATATATAATATAATATCTGAAGAATCGGTACTGTACATATATACATGATTATATATATATATGTACAGTACCTATTCTTCAGGTATTAAAAAGTAATGTCTGTCCCAGTTCGTCATTCTCGCATCCCCGATTTCCCAACTTTACGCGAAATTCTTCGCGCGACTTTATCTCAAAGCGATTCGTTATCAGTTTCGTTTCAAAGCATGTCCCGCCGCTGCGAACGCAGACTGAACGAGGACGAGTCGAAAATTATTCCAAAGTTCTTCACTGACTTTATTTAAAAAAAAGAAAAAAGAAAAAAAGAATACCTAGTCACTAGAACAGCGAAACAATTTAGAAGGCTGCCGACAAAAGTCGATTCCCATTAACTTGGACGAGGCCCGGATAATTAACTCCATGCTCCACGAAACATCCCATACAGTCTACCTACTGAATTTCATCAGACATTGAGCTCATCGCTGAACTTAGTAAACCGGGAGTATATCGCATGGCACGAGGGTTTTAATAGCCCGTCAATAATCGTTCGGGACACGAGGCTGTTCTGTTTGAACGAAAACCCCCGCGGGTTTCATTTCGGCTGCAGCCAAGGGTGAAACGCAGTTTCAAAGATATATTGAGAAGGGTGACTGCGTTGAACGGGGAGATCGATATAACACATGCGCCCTGCGGCACAGATTCCTCGCTGAAACCTCGCGTTCAACAGCTTTTCAGCTTGTACACAAACCACGGCCCCCACAGTGTTCGCTGTTCCATTCTGTCGCTCGTATATTTCTCCGGCCCGTGATAAATCCTTGTGAGCAAGTGAACGTCTTATCAGTCTTTTCATTGATCGTGACGATTGTTCAACCTGCAGCATGATGCAACAGTGATTAACTTTTCACTCGTTCGTTCGGAGACGTTGCGCGTAATTAGGCTCGCTGCTCTTCGACAGTTCTTCCTGCAGTTACTATCGACACGGTGAGTTTGCACCTGAACGAGCGATATTTCTTGTTGCGAGACAGTCTGCAATACCGCACTGTTGACGTCGAGTTTGATCTGCTTCATTCATACTTACGGGAAATTGATGAATTATTGGAGCGTGGCGCATTTTATCGTGTAAACGATTGCGTTACAGTGTTATTAATAGACTGCGGATTTTCACGAAAACTCGTATTTTTGTAACTGTGAATATAGAGGAGAAATCCCTGAATAAGCGATTCGTGTCGTATATTAAGCGTCCACGATCCATCACTCTGGATTCTTCGCCTTGTACGCTTGGCTTTTCTTTAGAATCTTTATTTCAGACGTACGTTTGATTCTTCCTTGGATTCGTAACTTTGGATCCTTCGTCTCTGATCCTTTAATTTTGGATACTCGTTCGATCGATCTTTGGATTCTTCATTTTTTTTTTTTTTTTTTGAATTTCATACATCAGATGTTGCGTATATCTTTACACATCGTATACAGTTTGTGGATTTTATCAAAATATTGATTATTAAAATTATTGAAGCTGGTTTACAGAACAAAGGTCAGTGTCATTTGGAAATTTGCATCACCTCGGTACATAAAATGCGTTCGTTCGACACTTGATTACTCAATCGCTCCCCGCTTCCTGTTCTTTGCTAATTGTGCTAACACGAATGTTGTCGTAATCTCTATTTATAGTCATGAAATAACAACGTGTCCAGCTTAGTGTCGGCCTTCCATCATTCGTACCATTTCCTATGCGAGGAAAGACGAGTCATTCGCGAGGAAAATTGTTTCGAATCCGACCGTGTCGCGATTGACTGCGCGAATCGATGCAATCGAAGTGTCAATGTTGTCCGATGTGAAATAAAATCAGGTTAAATTCTGGATACCATTGACAGCTGGCCTTTCGTGAAATGTTCTGTGAATATCTGTATGAATTCACGACGGGTCAATTTTATAATTTGGCAACGATGCAATTGGCAAAGTTTCATGCCAAAAATTAAGTTGAAAATATGTAACAATATTTTTTAATACGACGCTTAATTTTTGAGTAAATCGAGATTGAAAATTTATACAGTGCTCGAGTTATGAAATAAACAGTATAGTAAACATTTGATTTTGACGTGTGAAAATAGGCAAAGGAGAAAGTAAAAGAAACAGTTTTTCATTTTCAAGGCAGGTAAATGTGAAATCTTTTTCGAAATAAAAAAAGAGAGAAGAATTCTTAAAATTCTGTTGTATATTTTCGACATATTTTTTCACATGGAACCATTGATTGAAATTTTGATTGCTAAAATACCTTGTGGTAATTGGATTTTATAACAGAAGTTCATTCTTCCAACTATTTATAATCTTCCGTTTATATACGTAACAAGAATTCGCTTTCAAACAAATGGATTCAACGTTAGCTAAAATTTCGTTCAAATAAAAGAAGGGACGCGAAATTCTTGGGAAAATATGTAATACGTAATATAACATAATTTCTTGACTGAATGGAAAGCAGACGATCGATCTGATTAGATTGTCGTATGAATAAGATTGTTCGCTAATTTTGATTATTAAGAACGCGGGAATGTTTGTGGACAGCTGCTGATAAATTACGATTTCATTAGCTTTTCGATACTTCACCATTTGAGAGGAGCACTTGAGGGCTTTTATTAATTTTACGTCTTCGTGAAAATGTGTATCTTTGATAAGTAAAAAGCGTATAAATAGGAAAAGCTTTTCAATTCGTGTTAAAATAGATTTGACAATATTTGGATGATGGAAGGATTTATGATTTAGTGGAGGAAAAGAGGGGAAGAAGTGAGTGCTTAATTAAAATTCAATGATACTCGATACAAACAAAGTGATCAACTCCATCGAGGTTCATCATTTTTTCGAGAACTTAGGAAATATTTCGAAAATAACGAAAATATCGTAGTGTTGCCGAAATCATTCGAATTGAATAATAAAAATCGTTTAAATAAGATATCTCAGACATTATAAAACGATGAAATAAATTACGTTTAAAGACATTCCTTTAAAAAGCCTCGTTCTTGAAAAATCACTCTGTATTTATGCCTCAAAGTAAAATTTTTCAATTCTACGTTCTAAATAGGAAAAGATAGTAATTCTTAAAAAAAAAAAAAAAAAAAACAATCAGTTGAACTTGGCAAGAGAGTTTCTCTATGCTACTAGGAATATAGCAAACCTTCGATTGGTGATCAATTAAATGATGCACCAAGGGATACAATTTTCTAAACGTCAAAGAGCTTGAGTCACATTACTTTTACAGCAAGGCCTCACAGTTGTAAGGCAGAGATAAAATTGATCAGGAAACACACCTCTCCTTGGAATGTAGAAAGTAAAACAAGAGCTGAAGTCGTCCCATTGTAGCTTTGAATTCCTTTATTCGCAACAATGCCTCGAGACACAATACTGTTCGACGTAAACCAAACCGATATGAAAGAGTCCGACTGTACCCGATAGTCGATCGACTCTCTTCTGTTTCGTCATTGAAATATCGTGGTGATTAACTTAATTGGGGAATATTGTTCGCAACTGGCGAAAGATTATTCCAAGACGAGGGATTGGCGAATAGATTTAACGAGACAGAACATCGTGTTCGACAGGTGTTAAGTAACGAAATTAGCGGGTACAGATTTTCATTGCCTATATATTTTGCGTCAAGGATGTTTACATAACTCGCGTGTAATTTGCGCCGATTAAAGAACACTATTCGATCGCTGATTAGCACGTACGGTGTCAATTTTATTGGATCGCCTACGGGAATTATGTTGAATCGATAGCTGGTTACTTGACCTCAAAACGTCGCCGATACGTCTACCTGGACGTTAATGGCGTGAAACGTTGTGTAGATAAATCTAGCGTTGCCGTTTTTTTTTTTTTTTTTTTCACTCAAACTTGACCCTCATTCACTCGCTTTCCATCGTACGATGCATTTTTAATGCCAGGACTGTTAAGTCGGTCGTACTTCGTTTTAGAAGACGCAAAAAGAAAAAGAAAAAAAAAAAAGAAGAAGAAATTCAAACGTCTCTGAAAGATCTCCGATTCTAATCTTGAAAAAGATTTTTCAATATTTTTAGAGGAATTTGAATCTCGGTACAATTTTCTAGAATAAAAGTAAGGACGGTTTCTTTTTCTCGAAAGTTGCGAAAATTCAAACGTCCATGACGATGAACAATTTGTCTTGTGGTTAGAACCTCGTGAAACTTAGTGCACGATTTCTGTTCGTTGTTTGATTTTTATTGATCATCGAATATTAGGACTGGACGATGAAAATTCAAAAAATCTGCAGATCGCTCAAAGATCGATAAAATGGCGAAGGAAAGTCGCTCATCGAGTTTAAGGGAGTCATTGTAAAAGAGGATTTCTCTGATTTCATTCAGTTTCAAGGTCACGGTAATTCTACTCGTGAAAAAATTTTTCCAATGTTTTCAGAATCGTTAGAAATTTATATTCGAGGACTTTTTTGATCGCATGATATATAAAAATGTCTTCCAAAGAAAAAAAAGAAAGAACGAATTTACTACTATTAAAGTGAGGCCAGGTATATTGTTATATGACTTTCTTTTACAAAGTCAACTTAATTTAAAATATCAACGATATTTCCATAGTTATCGGTTCAGTTATGCTTTTCATTGTACATGATGCATATTCGTATACAGGTATCTGAAAGTGTTCGAATGTTTTCGTGTGCATTGCGTGTATTTAGACGAAGGATGCAGATCTGCAATTTCGTTAACTGTTTCGAGCCATGCATCCCTTAATTTCTTCATGCTGTGATATTTCAGGCGCAAACATGCAAGCCGAGAAGACGGACAATGAAACCGAGAAAGTAGAGAAAAACGACGCCCAGGCGGAGAAAAGCGAAGGCGAAAAGAAAGAGACAAAGTCGGCGGAAGAAACTGCGGCGAACAAGGTAGCGAATTTGAAGATCGAGGATGAAACTGGAAACTCGACGCCTAGCAGTCCTGGCGCCGCACCGTCTGGAAGCTTTCTGGCGAGTTTCAAAGCTTTCTCGAAATTCGGTGACCCAAAAAGCGACGGGAAGCTGATTACGTTGAGCCAGAGCGACAAATGGATGAAACAGGCGAAGGTGATCGACGGAAAGAAGATCACTACTACCGATACAGGGATTTACTTTAAGAAACACAAGTATGAGAATTTTCACTGACTAATTTATCTTCAAACAGAAAGTAACGATCTAGTAAAAAATATTGATTAATCCTTTTAGTAGAAGAATAAATAATTTTATAACTATAATAATATTAAGTAGTAAATATTTATAAAATTGTTACACACTTTATCGAATATTTATAAAATTATTACATACTCTGTCGAATATTTATAAAATTATTACATATTTTATCGGAGAAATAATTTTATATATATAATAATATTTGTAGTAAATATTTATAAAATTATTACACACTTTATCGAATGTTTATAAAATTATTACATACTTTGTCGAATATTTATAAAATTATTACATATTTTATCGGAGAAATAATTTTATAGATATTTAAATTAGGATTTCGATGATCCCGTTAAATATGAAACGAAAAGTAACTGTAATGAAATAGAATATCTGAACAATTTCCGTGGGAATTGATTTTGATTTTTAGATCTACGAAATTGGGCATTGAACAGTACAAAGCGTTCTTGGAGGAACTGGCCAAAAGTAAAAAGGTCGATTTAGCAGAAATGAAAAAGAAGATGGCGAACTGTGGACCACCTGGGGTTACCAGTGGTGCTGGAGGAGTAAGTATCACACACACACAAACACACACCTGCAGAGGTTTGCCCAGCGTTCCATAATTTACTTCTAAATTCACGATAAATATAGAGCATGGCTGGTTTCATAGTTCATGGTTTGATCGATCGCAAAACAAGCTTCTCCCACGGTTTTACAAGTTAATGCAAACTGGAGGTAGTTTGTCCATTTAATATCGCAACCTTGTCGACTGTGTCGACACTGACGATTTACGATGTCGCCAGATCTGAACATAATTTTCAACGATCGCGTTTCTTAGATTCTCGCCTACATGTCACGATCAACGAGCGACCTTCGTGTTGATTAGATTCGTGTGTCTTAAATGTCTCTTGAGAATTTCTCGAAGAAAAATCCATTTACTATCCTTGGAAACGTAAATCAATGATACGTAATGATTTTTATTAAAGCTACTTAACTCTTTTACGATCTATGTATGAATGTTGTATTTTGAAATTAGCTAGCCAGACTATGAATGAAATTCAGAATTATAATAATTTAAATTATAATTACATTAAATATAAATATAAATATATATATATAATGTACAATATTCTATTGAAAATACTCTATTACGAAGAATAAAATTATATATATATATATAAAGATATAAAATTTTGTTTCTATTTTTGTAGAAACAATATTGTTTGCGAGGTGAGCGAAAGTGAGGCAGCTCAAAAACGAAAATCAATCACGAAACTTTTGCTCACTGATTTCTATAATTTGCTCCTTCTGATTCGTGTGACATGCGCTGCATTCCGTCATCACGAATTTTATCTTTACTGTCATCGTGAACAAACGCATATTGGCAATGTAAGAAGTGTGTTACACTGACTCGCATTGTTTCTTCAATTAACAAAATGATATCAAGTTTGTTGTTCGAAACATACATTTTTCGAGACGTATCACAAGGGGGCGATATGATACGTATAATATCGCATATAAAAATGTTAATAAAACACTCATGTCTCATAAATATGTATAGAGAAGGAAACAAAAATTTTTCCAATCGTCTGCTCGTGTTACGAAAACTCCGTAACACTACACGTCTTATTTTGTTTTACGATTATTGTTACGAGAATATTCTGTTTCAGACTGGGAAAGCGGCCTCCACAGTGGACAGACTGACGGACGTCAGCAAGTACACAGGCTCTCACAAGCAGCGTTTCGACGAGAGTGGTAAAGGCAGAGGAATCGCTGGCCGAAAGGACCTGCCTGACCAGTCTGGCTACGTGCAGGGCTACCAAAACAAAGACACCTACAACAAAGCCCACTAGTTCGAGAGATCAGCGCGTTTCTGTGATGATGTCTTCGACACTGTGTTGTCCCGTCCACGCACTTCACACGAAACGCCCGCGTGTTGTCGTCGGGTTCTTGTCTCGTCTAGGTCGTCGCGTTCCTCGACAATCGACGCAAGCAAACGATGACGATGATCGGGCGAACGCGTTGAAAGCTCTCCTCGATGAAAGATACCATTCAGACGACCCAACGAAGAAACCAACGAGTCGAGAATCTCGTTCGAGACTCGACCTTCTTCGTGGCGAACAGCTGAGAATTCGAGGAGCTGTGGTGGTGATCACGAGGTCACATAGGTCACTGATGATTCGACGAAGCGTTGTTGCTGAAGATAGCTTGTGAAACATCTGGCAGCCGAGCTATTTTAACGAACAAGACACTCTCGTTTGTTACTAATCTCCTGGACACTCATTTCCATAGAAAACGTCGTTCGAATTTCTGATACTCTTAAAGTTCGTTTAAAAGCATCGTGCGCTTCGTTTGCTTCGCAAATCCGTGATCTTCGCTTTTTACTGGACCGGATTGATCCTGATCGCGACGCAGTTCCAACGAGACTAAAATCGATGCATTTTCTTCGACGTTTTGTTTTGTCCCTTTGGTTCTCTTTGGAATCAAAAGCGTGAGTAAGTTTTGTTGTGTCATTCGGTTGAAACGAAAGGAGATCTGATTCAAGTATCGAAATTCTGTTTCTATTTTCGAACGATTGCGATTATATCTTAATTACGTACGATTTCAATTTGACGTACCACGCTCTTTCTTTGTTTTCCCTCGAACGTATCGTACAACAGTTTGACAGGGTCGCAAGTACAAATATTCTTTTCTTCGTTTCTCAAACGCGTATTCAATCGAAAGTTCAAACGCTACTCGTGACACTTAAGCTTCGAAATTCTTTTTTATACGCATATTCTACGATCATATACATTACTTACATAGCAAGGTATACATTATGGCAATATAGATTTACGCGAACACTAGTCAGAGTTAGTTAAATGAAAATTAATGGAAACGGAACAAAATCGATGCTGCAGTGCAGACAGTTCTATTATAATTTCTTCTGTCAGGTTGAGTAACGAGTTCATTCGCACCTTTTTCTTTCTTTCTTTTTTTTTTTTTTTCTGAAAGAAACGCATTTAGCGTAAAATCTTTCCGATCGAGGAGTAACTTGTCTCTGTCTACAGTATTCACAATTTTTATAATTTCGAGACGTCGTAAGGTACACATGCCAATGAAAAGACGAACGAACTTGTCACTCAACACTCACTTCTATATTATGGGTATATAATCTCTGCTATTCTCTTGGAAGATCACCGCTCGGGTTTTCGGTGCAAAGTTATTGTGAGAGCTCTCTTGCGCAATGGTCGGCTGATTAATAATATTAGTAAACTGACAAGTCGAGTCAAGTTCGGTAACTTATAGTTTTTTCTTTTCTTTCCTTATTTCTTCCAAAATGTTTTCGATATTATATTATTGGACTATGCACGTGACAAGCAGGAATGGTATATGAAACACACGTAAACACAAGCAAAGAACTTGTTTGTATAATTTTTATAAACTTATTACAAACAAATTAATCTCCGTTTAAGTTCCATTTTTCCAAACGTGTGTCGATGAGAGTGAAAGTCAATAACTTGCAACTTGGTGAAATTTTACTAATGTTATTGGTCCAATTGTGTCAGATCGCGTAATCATATGGACGTACAATGTTTGCAGTCGACGCGTTGGAGTATACGATGGGATCGTGGTTGGATTGAATATGTTCGAGATGTTTGTGGTTATTCTTACGATATCTGCGTATGCGTACATTAATCGAATTAAAGTGTACTTAAAAGATGAGACCGCCTGGCGCGCAATGGCGGCGAACTCGAGACCAAAATCCGTAAATTCTCTCTCTCTCTCTCTATCTATCTATCTTTCTTGGTACTAAATTCTCGGAGATAATTTCAAGTGAAGTGTAAACGTAAAAATCACCGTTTTCAATCAGCAGACACGACTGTGAAAGCGATAAGATATTCTTCTTTTCTCTTTAAATTAATGATTGCTTTAGAAGGCAAGTCTTCAGTATAAAATATTGAAAGAAAATGATCATTCGTTTATTACAATATTTATGTTTCCCGTGCCTCTCTTTCAGAGACATTTTCTTGCGGATATTCTTCGAAATTTTTTTTTTTCGTTTCTTTATTTTCAAAATGATTGTCTCGCTTTCGCAACAGTGGCATCATCGTAACGGTAAAGCACTTTACGAGTTCTCTCTTTAATCGATGTACACTTTATTTAAGGGACAACGTACCTCGATGGACGCCCCTCCCCCCTTAATTCTAGGGGGCTTTTGATTCATTCGAAATAATAAAGGCGAGTTGAACGAAAGGAACTTTCTATTTTTATTAGTCTTGTGCTCTCCTGAAATTCTTAGAAATGAAATATCAATTACCAAGAACCAGAGTTAGGATGTTCGAGTGAAGCTAATTGTAAGCCAATTTTGTCCGTAATTTACTACGCAGAGTTACTTGAATCAGTTGAACCACTTTTGAAATACGTATGCAGTATACTGAGTGTCGCGCAAATCATAGTTATTGGAGGATAGTTCTGCATGCAAAAATTCATTCAACTAATTTGGCTATTTCTGTGCTGAATAGGCGTGAATAATAATCCGATAAGAGAGTGCTATCTACATGCAAAAAAAGAAAAAAAAAAAAAAAAAAAAGAAAAGTGAAAACTGCAGACTATTTTGTACGACAAGTTTGATTAAAGATCTTGAAGAATCCCAAGTAACCCGTGAGGTGAGGAGTTTTCAACAAATGAATTCTTCGATAAAAAGTTTCGTTTATTTCGAACCTCTGTGCTCCAACGCAGAGATAAATAATATCGTAGTCACAAGTCCATGCAACAGTGCTGCTGGCTTCGTTTAAAATGTAAATTCGGACACGATCGATCTCGCGATCGGATCGCAACAGTGTTACAGAGGAATAGGTGTAATTAAATGCTTGGCAAGCGAGTGCGTTATAAATACGTCGGCGAGATCGTTGCGCGTGTCGTTTTCCACACGCGTGGAAATAGGGCAGCCATTTTCAATCTGTTGGCTAAACAACATATTTAAAACGCTGGAATAACAGAATTCTCTCTTTACGGACGCGTTTCATCTTTTCTTTCTTTTTTACGTATACGTTTCTTTTCTTTCTTTTCTTTTCCTTTTTTTCTTTTTTTACGTGCGCTTTTTTCCCTTTTTTTTTTTTTTTTTTTTTGACATAGCATATTAAAAAGAAAGAATACTGAAATGAACAGAAAGGAGGGAACAATTAAATAACTTTCGTTTAAATTACAACGACACTAAAAACCAATTTCTCATACGCGTGATATAATACAAATATTTATATATATATATATATGTAAAAAAATGTATATATATTAAACTCTGCATTCGATTCGAAATCGAATTTGAACGTCGTACAGAAACGTTAACACGGTCATGCAATGCAATTGCACAGAGAGAGAAAAAAGGAAAGTAGAAAATTTTATGGATCCTTGTTGATTTTCAAAATTAACCAAGGAAACGCAAAGTGAAGGAATATTTCCTCGAGTACGTATAACGTACGCAACGAGTCGTTAAATTAAAAACAAAAACAGATAAAAGATGGAGATACTTCAATTACCTTATTGCTTCCAAATATTTCGAAAGCAAATCTTAAACCACGACGGTCGTCGTCAGACGGCGGATTTTTATGCAAATTTTCACTTTTTCGTGAATACAATTAAAGAAACAGAAATCTTGGTAGAGAATTGTATCACCAAATACCATAGAACACACTTACACATTTCTTTTTTTTTTTTTTGGACATCACGTGCAATTTTTATTTTCATTTAAAAATTTCCTACGAATGCATAAAAATCCAAAATCTAGAGAAATCTTCGAGGAATCGCGAGTTTTTAGCTAAAGGAAAAATCAACTCGTAACTTAAATACGCGTGCGAAGCTCTCGAGCTTATGGTCGTTCTTCTAATAAAAAGGAGTATTTGTTTCAACGAATCGACAGTCTTCTACGACAGAGACAGTAACGATAGTTACAATTCTGTAAGAGTATCGACCGAGGCACGAAGACGAGATCGAGTAGAGTCGATCGATCCTTTGCTGGTCCCTGCACCGTCCAATCTGGCGGCTATTTCTTCTCTCAATGCGGTAAGAACACGTCGGTCCTGTCGATTTTGCGGCGGTGCGATCTGCAATGCCTCTTGAACGTCCGACAACGCGTCCTCCAACAGATCCGAGTCGACCCGTGCCTTTGCCCTCGCGTAAAATGCTTCGTACGACACTGGGCGAACTTTCAGAGCCTCGTCGGCGAGTTCGATTGCTTCCGCGCATTCCTGTTTGAGCAAAAGTTCGGTACATGAATGAAAATCGATTGTGTGAGAAGTTTCGCGAGACTAGATGAAAATTTGCCAACTGTTTCGTCGCGATGCAACGCGGAAAATATGTTATATACGAATTACAGTAAAACCTCGTTTATCTGAATACGTTGGAGAACGAGGTTTTCCATATAATGGAAAAGTTTGGATAACTTATTTGTTTAGATAACAGGAGATGGTATAATAAATTTCTACTGTACTTAACATTGAATGGAAACATTTACAATGTAGAAATACCTATTCTAAAGCTTCATCGAGTTTCTATTCAACAATCTCCGTCGTGACGAAAGGAAATAATTATACGATTAAATGGATAAAAACTTTCAGATGAAATGTATAATATGTAATATTCTGAAATATATAATAAAATTCTATAATATTTCTGAAATATATAATATTTAGCTGAAATATAAATATATATATATATATATATAATAATTTAAGAATATCTATAAATATATATATTTATATTTCAGCTGAAATCGTGGAATTTCCAGAATATTGATATATATATATATATATATATATATATTTCAGTTGAAAGTTTATATTTCAACAGAAATCGTGGAATTTTCAGAATATTCATATATATTTCAGCTGAAAGTTTATATTTCAACAGAAATCATAGAATTTCCAGAATTATTCATATATATGTGTATATATATATATATATATTCTTGTAAGTTCACGATTATATATATTATATACATATGTAGATATTCTTAAAATTTCAGCTGAAAGTTTATATTTCAACAGAAATTATAGAATTTCCAGAATATTCATATATATGTGTATATATGTTATATATATATATTCTTGTAAGTTCACAATTATATATATTATATATATATGTAGATATTCTTAAAATTCCAGCTGAAAGTTTATATTTCAACAGAAATCGTGGAATTTCCAGAATATTCATATATATGTGTATATATGTTTTATATATATTCTTGTAATTTCATGATTTCAGCTGAAATATATATACGTAGATATTCTTGAAAATCCACGATTTCCAAAAACTGTTCCATCGCAATACGAAGAAGGGAATAAACTTACGCAACGTACTACGATCTATAGATAGCTCAGCTCCATGAATGAAAGCATTAGGAAACCTAGTTCATTCAATCGCTGCACGCAACCATACTCACATTCATCTTGCGCTTGCATCGGCTGAGATTGAGCAAGAAATTCAGCCGGAGTTGCGCAAACGTCTGCAGTTGCAGCATCATGTGACCCTGCTCCTGCCCCTGGCAGTCTTCCTCAGGCGACGCTGGGAACTTTCGAAGAGCGTACGCGTATCTGTGCGACGCCTCTTTCAGCCTGTTCTTCCGATAGAGCACGTTCCCATCCTCCAGCAGTTTGTTCAACAAGATCAGCAGAACGTCCGGCTTCCCAGCGGCCATTGCCCAAGTGGCGGGGCCCAATTTCGCTCCGCGGCGCAGGAAACACTGCACCACCGGTATGTTTCGACATCCGATCGCTCGGTCCAAAGGTCGCATTCCGTGGAGATCGACGTGCTCCACCGCTGCTCCTTTCTCGAGCAACAATTGCACCAGCTTCGGATTGCCCTGAGAAGATATTGACCGTAATTGTTAGTTACGGAATTGTGAGTCTCTAAACAATTACCATTAATGTATACGGCGGTATAATTAGCGGATTTTTATGCAAATTTATATTTTTTTTTGTACTGCAAAAGAGAAAAAAATAGAATCTCGCTAGAAAGTTGTTTGTCAGATATTACAAAAAGCATTACACTTCATGCATTCTTTTCTTTTCTTTCATACTATGCACTCACGTTCTGTGCAACTTCAAATTGTCAAACTTTCTAAAAATCCGCAGTCTAGTAACTAGACTCGGAAATCAAATAAATTTTACTTGTCTCCTGTCTGTCTATAGCTCTACAACGTGAAAAGATATAAATTGGTGCCTGACGATTAATAGTAACTGAGTAATAGTAGTCAACCAGAAATCTAACATTTAATCTCAACTCTTTCCTTCGATATTCTTTTCTTACGATACAACAGTGCAAGGCTGCAACGTGCTTACGTTTGAGAGAACATAAATTAAAATGGAACGTGTATATCTTACCTGGAAGGCAGCCAAGTCCAAAGGTGTTCTTCCAGTATTATCGTTAGTATTAACATCAGCGCCGTGATCGATGAGATTTTGTACAGCGACCAATCTTCCCCTTACGCAGGCCCAGCAGAGAGCAGTTAGGCCTTCCTTATCCCTACTTTCTAACACGGACCCTTTATCCAAGAACAGTTCGATTAAATTTGTATGGCCTTCCGAGGCAGCCAACATTAACGCGGTGCGACCAACTGGATCTCGTTGATCCAGGAGAGATGCCGCGTCGTCCAGGACGGTATCCGTGCTGCTCGATAGCGTTCCTACAATCATTTCGTACCCATAATCATTCTTTTGACTCTTATATCCAATGATCTTGAACAAGTTTTAAGAACATGAGTTTTTCTTCATATTGCAAGCTCAAGATGAAACTGTATCAGTAATTTTAAATAATGACGTAACATTTAAAGTTCTTTAAAACCAAAAACTTCCATACACATATATTCTTTTAATATTGTAAAAATACAATTTGCTATACCACCATAGATCATTATGAATGATTTCTATTATACATAAGCTACATCAGTATGGTTTTATTACGTATGAACTACAATAATTTCACTATACGTGGAATATGAATTCTTCCATAAAAGTAAATATTCTATATTTACTGTATAGTAATTTACGTATTTGACATTTACTGTAATGTTCTAACAAGAATAATCTTCAATACTCACCCTGCAAGAGTCTCTCAGCTGTGCCCCAGTGCCCTTCTCTAGCAGCCAACATTAACGAAGACAATCCTTTCGCGTTCACGGCGGTTGGACTCGCACCTCGGGCCAATAACGCCGAAACAGTGGCGGTAGAGCCGTTCGCAGCGGCAATAGTCAAGGCAGTCTCGCCTATGAGAGTGTCAGGACGATCGACGATCACTTCGGCCATGTCTAGCAGATATTCGACGATGTTCTCGTGGCCTTGAGCCGCTGCAGCGACCACGGCCTGCTGAGCAGCTTCTTCTCTGCCTATTTCCTGAGATCCTTCCGTTTCGCTCACGTTGGTTGGAAGCAACCAGTCGCAGGCTAAGAGATAACCGACTACCGACAATCTCCCGTATCTCGCCGCGTGAACCAATGGACACTGTCCAGCCATGTCTGTGTGGCCCAGTGAAGCTCCAGCAGCGGCCAACCTGAAGCGGAATTTTCACTTTCTTTATATTGACGAACGTGCATTGCTCCACGTTTGATTTCAAATTCCCACAATTGATCGGCTAGCGTATATTTTGATTCGCGCAAGTAGAATTGTTCAAGCCTCGCTCACCTTCTGACGACGTCGCAATGGCCGCGAGCGGCCGCCAACGAGAGCGCCGTGTACCCCTGACTATTCGTCAGTTCAACGTCGGCGCCAAACTCCAACAACAGCGAGACCATTTCCACCGAGCCCTCGTGGGCGTACATGCAAAGGGCTGGCGCGTTGCCCAGGTACTCGGTGACGTGATTCGGAGATGCTCCTGCCAGCAAAAGCAACCTCGATACCTTGACATTCGGGCTGTAGATGTTCCTCAGCGTGCACAACGCCGAGGAAACACATTCCGTGGACGATGCCAACCAGATGGCCTGATCGGGGATACAGATTTCGTAATCGATTCTATTGCAACGAACTTCTTCGAGAGATGCAAATGAGAGAGAGAGAGAGAGAACAAGTGGTTGGTTACCTGTAGATCGCGCGAGGGCCAACACGGTGCAACGCTTCTGTAAACGTGCGCCTTGAGTATGTGATGACCCAGTTCGAGGGCTTTATCACCGTCTAACGGTGCCTGAAGACGAGATAGCCTGTACGCGATAGCTGCGTGACCGAGCCTCAGGTCGCAGAGGAATTTCGTCGATTCGCCCTCGTCCCTCCTGATCAACCACTCCCTGAACGACGGATGGAAGAACATGTACGTGTTGTCCAGACGTTTCACGAGAAATCCAGAGAGCATCTGATAACGAGAGAACGGGTTGCGTAAGAAAGAATGTTCAATTGTTCAACAGAAAGAGCATGCGGATTGAAGACTATCGCAAATACAGTTTGATAGGAATATATTTATATCAGCTGTTAGTTGTAGCTTTGAAACGGCAATGATTACTCGTAAAAATTATTTAGCGTACGCGGAAGTTACAAGAAGTGGAGACTTTTGACACTTACTTGATCCATTCGTGGACAGCGAGAGCAAATAACGAACAGTGTCATTATAGAATTTGTTTCAATTCTGTTCATACAAGGGGAACTTACTTTGAATCTCTGCAGAAAATCCTCCCATGAGACGAAGTGATTCGTGTTCAGAGAGTTCACCGAGTAGAAGATCTCTGGCAAGGTGAGAGGATACAGAGCAGCCAAGCAGACGCCTAACAGGGGTTGAACCTTGTCGAAGGACGTCGTTGTTGGGAACCTGAGGTTAAAGTGCAGTTGGAAGATCTGCGCTAGAGAAACTGGCAGTACCTGAAACACGAATTTATATATATATATATATACTAACAACGACACTTTAACAACAGACGAACGTATTTGTTTAATTGACAAATGACACGAAAAAAAAATATTCAAAATTACACGGAAAAGAATGTATAATTTTATACAGCTTGGGAGAGAGAGAGAGAGAGAGAGAGAGAGAGAGAAAGAGAGAATTCTATTCACCTTGTAGCTGGCAGATTTAGCCACCAAGTGACCACTCTCAATAAGATCAAGCGTCAGCTTCGCGAAGAGGAAGCTACCTCTAGCTAACGCGAGCAGGTGCGAGGCAAATCTCATTTGATTCGCGCTGCACGATGATTCCGCCTTTCCGTTCACCGACGCCGTCACGTTCGTTTGAATCGCGGGACTCTGAGCTAATCGATACCCAACGTAGTCCGATAGATCCCTGGTTACGTTATTGCAGGTGTTATCGTTCGGGGCTCTGTCCAGGGACACTCTGGTATAAGGCAGCTGTTTCGCACACTCTAGCAAGTGCGTCCTTACTGTGCAAACGATTTTTAACCAGCTAGGGAAATTGGGAGCGTGCCTTGTTAGGAAAGACGCTATGGTGTCACCTCGGTCTGGTCTGTGGTATTCGGCTTCGCAGACGGCGTCGATTAATATCACCTGACGAGTGGGATATACGTCTTCATATTGGAGATGTCAGAGTTTTCATTTTATTAGAAATGACTGTAAATTTACTAACTGTTCTAATACACTATGTACAAGTACAGTACAGAATTATATTTAGTTAGGTATACAGACTTATAATTAAATAAGAATGATATTTTTACATTGAAGATATTTGGAGTTATTATTTTGTTAAAGAGATATTATTTATCAGATTATCATTTATTATACAAGAGTTATTATTTTATTAAAGAGTTTGAAATTAAAATTGTTTCAATATACTGTGTGCAAATAAAGTACAAAATTAGATAAGAATTATATTTTTACACTGAAGATATTTGGAGTTATTATTTTGTTAAAGAGATGTTATTTATCAGATTATCATTTATTATACAAGAGTTATTATATTATTAAAGAGTTTGGAATTAAAATTGTTTCAATATACTATGTGCCAATAAAGTACAAAATTAGATAAGAATTATATTTTTACATTGAAGATATTTGGAGTTATTATTTTGTTAAAGAGATATTATTTATCAGATTATCATTTATTATACAAGAGTTATTATTTTATTAAAGAGTTTGTAATTTACCTTTGGAATTAAAATTGTTTCAATATACTGTGTGCAAATAAAGTACAAAATTAGATAAGAATTATATTTTTACACTGAAGATATTTGGAGTTATTATTTTGTTAAAGAGATGTTATTTATCAGATTATCATTTATTATACAAGAGTTATTATTTTATTAAAGAGATTGTAAATTATCTTTCGAATTAAAATTGTTCCAATATGCAAATAATGTATGTGCAAATAAAGTACAAAATTAAGATGAGAATTATATTTTTACATCGAAGGTATCGAAATTATTATTTTATCAAAGAGATTGTAATTTATCATTGAAATTAGAATTATTATTTCTATGACGAAGGGTAAATATATTTTTCCACGTTAAAAAAAAATATACTGTGGTTTCCTAATTTAGATTGCTCTGCAACTGCTTCTTTTACTCACCATGTTGATGTCAGGCAATCTATTAGTTT
The DNA here is from genome assembly GCA_036937485.2 of Tetragonisca angustula. Classification (NCBI taxonomy): domain Eukaryota; kingdom Metazoa; phylum Arthropoda; class Insecta; order Hymenoptera; family Apidae; genus Tetragonisca; species Tetragonisca angustula. The sequence goes on along the minus strand of JAWNGG020000234.1, from coordinate 231,231 downwards.
TCTTTAATGTTGACAGAGGTTCGATAATACCCCTTGACAGCGCGAGATCTGGATCGACAGTGCACTCCCTTTGCGACAAGGACCCCTGTATATGGGGCTCAGAGAGCAAATATTCCCTATAGGATATGAGCTGAGGAGCTTGACATAATTGAGCAGCCAACGAGTGAATCAGATCTGGTACCAAACAGGTACTGTTATTATCCGCTTGACAAAAGTGATACGCTACTACGTGCGACGCTAATTCTCGAACCTGTTTAGAATAAAATTTTTACCAATTGTTTGTTAATGTTTGATCTATAAAGAAGAGAATGGAGAAATTCTTGTGTACCTTCTCGTTAGTGTAACGAATACTAGCATGTAAAGCCGAGGTGCATCCAGTTTTCGTCTCTTTTTCGTCAGTTTCTTCGCTAATCTCCGAGGGGAGAGGCTGCTCCCGTCTTCTTCCGAAACAACTATGTTCTACCAACTGCAGAACCAATGCAGTCTTTCCTGTTCCAGGAGATCCGGAGATCAAAACTCCGGGACTGGAGCCGTTCACCACCGATTCTAGTTCCTGCAGTAGCCACTGGCGACCGGTGAAGAGTGGATCGGCTTCTAGCAGAGGTACTTCGAAGAATAAAGGCTTCAGGGTCAACTGCGTTGCGTGGTGTTGTATAAAGCGTACTAGAAAGGAACAATTGATTCAGTGTTGACACGCAATCGAAGCTGAACGAATGTTATTCTTAATAAACGAATAAAATCCAAGGGTATATCTGCGAATAGTGACTTTATTCGAAGAAGAATCGATTAATCACTAACAGATTTGTTTAACCTCTTGAGCTGGAATGACGTACCACGAGGATCTTCTGTCCTAAATGGCGACATTTTCTCAGTGTCAAGTATATATTTAAATTTCTATTCAGTGATATCACACCGACGAGTTCAAAGTGAAAAGAAAGCGACGAATTATCGTATTTCGGTCGCTCGTTATGGTCCGCGCAACCAGTTGCCAGGGCAAGGTGTTAAATTTTCGAATCAAGATCACAGTTCACAAATCATAGAAGAATCTATTTTACCCGAACGAAATATTCTCGAGTAACTTGTTTCGCAGCGTTCAACTCTCAAACGTCGCTCGAGTAAAATTTCAGGATAAAGACACGCTTGTGTGTCGAGTGTCATTCTTGACAACTGCGTTTCAAGCTTTCGTGACGCTTACATTTCGTATCTACGACTCCTTTGATGTTCCCAGCTCTGGCCGATCTCCTGGCGCAGGACCGTCTATTCTTAAATTGGCCGAGCTCGTCGCTCTGGCCAGGCTGCGAGGCGTTCACGGAATGTCTTCTAGGAGTAAGGGGGCTCGTGCTGCCGTTCGACAAGCCCGAAACGGAAACGGACATCGACATCGACATGGACGTAGACGCAGAAACCGACGTGGAGATGGAGGCCAAGCTTCCAGCGCTATCACAGTCTCTGGACTTGCTCTTCCCTTTCACCTTCGATTTAGGTTTGATCGGGCACCGCGAAGCTGCGGCAGCTTCAGCTTCGCTCGACGTTCCAGTCAACGTGGACACTGGACTGGTGTTCGTCGATGCCAGAGTTTGAGTCTCGAAGCTGGTCAGACTGCTGAACGAGGCTGCTGAACTATCGTGACCTTGGATTGGCACTCTAGACTGGCATGCACCTGCACTGGAACGATTCGAAGTGCCAGGCAGATCGGTCGTGTCTACGCTGCTGCTCGCTCGGCTGTGATTTGATCCAAGAAGAAGGCCCAGCCTCATGTGAAGGTCGGATTGAGACGACTTCCTCGTCTTCGAGGACAAAGGCTTCACGCAACCTCCTTCATCGTCTGGGAAAAGAAAGAACATTTGGGTTGTTAGACCATGGAGTGAACATGGAAGTGGGTGCAAGAGTAAGAAAGATGCACAAGTAAAAACCACACAGAAACACGTGTTTCCAAGATGCAGAATCCATACTGACTTTGTCCCTACGTAGAATTTCTCTGTTACGGATTAATTTTTTCTCGGATGAAAAAATTGATAACTCAATGAACAACTGCTTAGTTGATAACTGGCGACAGATGTAACAGCTCGTTCTCTTCGGAAAAATAAAAAGATATATGGAAGAAAATTTATTACGAATTTCTATGTATAAATAGCCATAGTTTAATTTCACGTAAATTCAACTCGTTAAGAATTAAGAAGATTTCCATCACTGTTTCACTGAAAACTGCACAGGGAAAAAAATTCGTGCTTCAAACACACACACACACACACACACACACACACAGACTAATCGTACTAATCGACGTCTCCGTGCATGCTTCAAACTTTGCAAGTGCTCTACCGAAAGTGTGAGGGTGGATGGGACAAGTGCCAATGCTACAAGAAATTATTTAACAATGGAACAACGCGTGAGTGCCAATTCGAGCAATTCCGTGGTTATGTACAATAAAATACGATTTTATCGATTCTAAACACACGAGAGTGAGAGACGATGCACACTCGAGTCTTTTTTAAAGTGTTCTCCCTGCCTGTGACTTTGTTCCTCGAGTCGATGAGCTGGTTCAACCCATCGTTCGCCGTCCCTTGACTGTTGCTCCACAACGATTTGATTTTCCCGAGCACTACACCCGGCCATCGAGACTTCCCCTCCCAAGAAGAGGCCATCCATGCTACACCCGTGGTTGGTTTATCATTAATAATTACTGGTAAGCAGTCTCCCTATTCCGTTACGTGGTTATCTATTTTATTAGAAGTGGTTAACGGTGATTTCCAGTTGAACGTTTTACCTGACAGGGCGGAGGGATTGTCGTTCGCGGCTGGCTCTGGAGATGATGCTCCTCGTCTCGACGATCTTTGGGGAACGAACGAGCTCCTGAGGACCTTCGGGTTCAGGAAGAACCTCTTCCTTTGATTCGGTGGCGTTGGACAACCTGTTGTTGCAATTTTACATCGTATTTTGTCAATATCATGCATTCGTACAGGGTGCGTTGAATGATTTCCCCAAACAGGAAGTTACTGAGTGAATGTTGTTGCGATATCAAGGGTGAACGAACGTTGAGGTTGTATGTTATAATATGCGAAGTATTCGAATTTTTAATTCTAGAGAATTTCCCCGATTTATATGCTACTTATGCTTCCTTATCTCGTAAACTTATTCACGATTATGTTAAATGAATACACGTGATCTTTCCTCTGCTTACGAAACTTGTATCTTTCTATTATCAATTGACTTGCAAGTGAATAAAGTGAATAAATCGCCATAATATACGTATGTCGATGTTTCAAGAAGCGTTGACGTTTAATTTACGTACTCTGTGTCATCATCTGAAGCTTCTGTCGACCCTGCGACGACGAGGACTCCGGAAGCGCCGGTGGCTTGTTCTTCAGACCCTTGGCCATCGTCATGAAAGAGACACTTTCGTCCGTGTCTCTTTGCTAAATAGAACAAACCAGATCTAAGCAATCTTTATCTTCACTCAACGGACAAATCAACGTGGAATCCACTCCGAGTTGCCAAAAACATATTTGCTATAGTTACATTTTCGAATTACACGTGAGAGAAGCTCAGCAGAAAACTCGCGTTGCGGCGAAAGAATATTTAGGTTCTTACTTTCTAAACCATTCTAATTGACATCGTTTCTTCGAATGCAATCAACCGCAGGAGGACAAGCGTCGAACAATAGCGAGAAAAATGACCTAGGCATTCCAACGATCGAGAGGCACGGTTCAAAGTGTCCGAGGGATCCGCGTGAAGAAAGTGTTACTCGGCTCGACTCGAAGAGGACGACGGGACGAAGGATGCTTACGTGCATGACTCTCGAAGGGAGATTGGCTCTCGTGGTGACTTTCGTACGCGGTCTGGGGCTGCCGCAGAGAGAGTTCACCGTTGATGACTCATCGATCCAACCATCCGTGGGCGCGAGGATGGACATGGGCCCGGAGGAGCCGGTGAACCCCTCCCTGAAGGGTCCCTCCAAACCGTCGTCGTCGTTGAAGTCCGCTCGAAGGCAAAGCGGGCATGCCTCGCTGCGGAACAGGCAGGAATAGCAACGTTCGTGCCCGCAGGAGTCGATCAGTCGGCGTTTCTTCCCCTTGTCGAACGGCATCTCGCAGGATGGACAGGTTGAACCACCCAGCATCCCCGTGGACTCCACCAGCGCTCGGATTTGGGCCAGATCTGCGACAGATTTGTTCGTTTGTAACAATTCTTTTGTTGAATGATCGAATGATAATTTGTGAGATATGTATAAATTTGCATGTAGGTAAATTTAGTATGTATGAGCACACTACATACACATATATATGGATGTAAGATCGGGAATGGTGTATAGTATTAACTTCATCGAAACGTATAGTGAAATGATTAAAATATTTGAATTGAAAAAAATTAATGAAGTGAAACGTTTACACTCTTCAATGTTCAATACTCAATTTTCTGAAAGACATATGTATATTAAAAAACGTGTGTATACTAAAAACTGTATACAGTATAAATAGTATAAAAGTACATATAAAAAGTATGACATTAATATTATAGTACAATATTTTTAATATATTATTAATATAATTAATAATTTTATATATTAATATATTAATATAGTATAACATTTTTACATATATTAATATTTAATTTAATATTTATATATTAATATTTTAATATATTAATATAGTATAACATTTTCACATATATTAATATTTAATTTAATTCAATATTTACACATTAACATTCAATTCAATTCAATATTTATATATTAATATTTAATTTATATACATTTTTATATATACTATTTATATTATAATATTACATCATAATATTTTTGACACATTTCAAAGATATGGATCCTTAATTCTTCAATGCACGTTTCTGCGATCTCTCTATAGGTTGCTCGCCATGTTTGCGCGTACCTCGAGAGGCGCACGAAGAAGAAGCGGAAGCGGGGAAAAAAAAAAAAAGAACGGTACGGGGCCACGACTTCCTCACGAGACGCGAATCGAAGCCAGACGTTCCACTTAGCTCACGAGCCAGTGAGTTTGACAGTCAGAGGGACCATCTGTCACGAGGAATCTGTACGGGACACACGCTGGTATCTCGGTTAGTAGAGACACGTCGTGTGTATCAGGGAAGCGGCCGCGGTTCGTTCATCGATAATGGATAAACGAGCCGTAGTCGTACGAGAAGGCGCCATATACTTAAAGGATTCTAGAAAGTGAGGTCAAGAGAAGACCTCCTCCTCGCCTGCCTCCTCCTCTTCGTCGTCGTCTTTATCCTTCCTGCGTGTGTACATACGCGGAACCTGCTGGCGCTTCTATTCCTTGATTCTCGATCGATTCTACTGTAGCATTGCTACATACGTGTGTGTGTGTCGTTCCTTGTACCGTACGTCATCTGCCGCGGAATTTATGGCAGCGCCAGGTTAATGGCTCCGACGGATCCTTTCCACGACTGGGAAAATTATGTTTACGCTCGTATCGGCGTTTGTTCTCCACGATGTATTCACGATGCAGAAGATACGTAGCGAGGTTATAAAATTGGCCAGGTGTTAATGCTTATGCGTTGTTTCGAAGATGTATACACAGTATATAGAAGATTTCAAGACTTGATTCAGGATCGGGCAATGTCGTACATGTAATTTAAATATTTTTGATGGTGTTTGTGAAGATGATGAGCAATTTTGTTTGCAACAACGACGATTTGAAACTTGAGATATTTCTATTGGTTTCGTACTATATATATATATATATACGTAAATGTACAATTCTACTGATTGGTCTGAACTGCAGTTAAATTAATCGGTGACTCCTCTTGATGCTTTAATTTATGACCTCATTTACAATATCCCTACTATCAAGCGTACCAAAGAGGACGTTGAAAATGGTTGGATGTTCGTAGAGGAAGGAACCCAGGGCGCGTTGAATGGGTCGAGCTATGCAAATTGCAGATTAATACGATCACGGTGAGCAGTTGAGGCAGTTAAGACGTGGGCGGTACCGCCGCGATTACTTTGTGTAATTGAACAGCTAGGGGCGACGATGCGACCAGTCTATGCCTATTAAATGACAGGATGGTACACGGTTCCGAGAAACACGAAGATTCGTGAAAGATTTGAGAAACAGCAGGCAATGGAATCAAAGCGAACACAACGATTAAGGACGAAGGAGATTAAGGACGGACAATTAATTAATTAACCAAGTTACGAGTATACAACTTTTGAAAAACGAAAAAACGATTTTCGATATTTTGACAGCGTAAATACGTAAATGTAATATTAAAATAGTTAGAGAAGATTAATAAAGTCCATTAAGAACGTCGTAACATATTTATTGAAAAACAGCAACAGGTGGCTGTCTAGAAATTGCCGCTGCCCGTTAAAATCTCTCGCAAGAGCAAGTCAAAGTCTGTAAAATTAGCTTCGCCCTTCGCATGTGTGTACCGTAATGCAGGATAATCTGCGACAAGCTGATCGAACAGCGACCGAGTCGAAGCGCGATTCCGCGGCATGACGCGACGAAAGGAAGAAAATAATTCGGGTCGCACGACCCTTTATACCGGTAAGTCCACGTCGAAGCAGGTGCAACACACCGCCTCGGTTACCGTAAGCTGGGTCAACGCACCCAGAAGAGACGCAGAAACGGAGAGAGAGAGAGAGAGAGAGAGGGTAATCACACACAGTCGCTTCCACGGTAAACTCGTACAACGATGTCGTTTTCTCCGGAGGCATCACTGATTCACGCATTTCCGCCGCGTATGTATATCCAGTTTCCATCTTCTTCCTCGCATCGGCAGTTCCCGTGAGATTTATGGACAGAACGAGAGGAGTTCTGAGAGAAGAAGTCGAAGGTCGAGGAAACGTCCGCAAGATCTGCAGAAACTTTTACCTCTCCTCCGTTCGGCAAACGTATGCACGTAGGCATATTTTAATTAACGGTGATCTAGCGTCTCGTTAATTGCTCCGGCTATCCTCGCGTGTAAGCATCTACGCGTATCAACTTCCTGCCTGTTCAGCGTCGTTCCCTTTAAACATCGCTTCGTTTCTTTCAAATATTACGTTATACACGCTTCATCGATGTAATTTCCACGCGATTCAACGCGCTTTCACGGCGATAAATCACTCAGCCGATTCATTATTTTAGAAGTCGTAGGAATTATTAGCTCTAGGATTTGAAAACTGATTGATTCAGACAATTAAACGGCGTGAAACGAAAAGATGCAAATTTTTGTCTGAGACACTCACATTCTGTTCAGTCACGACGATCGATATCGAAATTTTGTCTTTTTTTTCTTTCGATACGATTCACGGGTAATTGAGACATTGTTACCTGTATTTCTAATCTACCTCAAAATTTATTGTCCACAGTCGTTTTCGTTCTGCTAAATAAACTTATCGGAAGTGAATCACCTGTCTCTCAGAAAAATTTCTTTGCACAACACTCACCCAGCCCAAGACGACTCAATAAATAAAACATCATTCTTTTCCTTCACAGAGGACACCGTCGTACCGATTAGTCAAATACAGACGATTACACCGTTCGCCGAACGTTTACGAGACGAACGACGCAGATTCGTTCCATGTATCTTTTTTTTTTCTTTCTTTTTTTTTCTTTCGCTCTCGCTATCGTGGATTATGCGAGAACAGCAGTTTTTGTCGAGGAAGAAGCTCGATCGACGAAGGCGCTCTCGTCCCGGCTATATCCATCTCAGCTCCGTTTTTTCCACCGTTCGGCTGGCCGATAGTCACGATCCAGACACGTTTCACTTGCTGGCATTTTCTATTGTGATTTAATGGTCTTCTTCGGCTCGCCGCCATTTTTTCTTCTTTTTTTTTTTTGTTCTAGCGGCAACACGGCCGTCTACCCCTTCGCTCGATCTAACAAGGTGAGAACGAGCATCGTGGTCGAAACACAAGAGAGAACTCGGCGCGCCGCGAACCGTGTAAATCCGGCATCTATTATTCCCACGTTTCCTAGACCGTGACGGTTATTCGAAACATCAAAAGGCTCGATCGAGTGGGAGATTCTCTCTCTATCTCTCGACGCTTTGTGAACGTTTCTTGCATTTTTTTTCCCCTCTGGCCTGTTCGTACTTTTCTCTCCGGGAGGGGATCATAGGGCAGACCTCCCTTTCCCCACCAGTCGCTTTTCAACTTTCTCCAATTATTCCGCGAACCGCGAGAATTACGATGCCGCGTCGACACTTTCGCGGAAAATGACCCGATTCGTGATATCGACGTGAACCGTATAGAGTTTTTATTATTATCGATGCGCAGCGACTTTCGTTTAACACTTTTCGCGACGAGTAACCGGACAAAGCGTTTAGAATATAATTTCCAAAAGCTGAGCACGGCAAGGTATTTGCTGTTTGTAGGTGTGTGGATGTAAGACACTTATAGTCGTTTGTTGTTCAAAGCTTTAAAAAATTAAGCGTTACAAGATTGACAGAGCTTTGATAAAAGTTGTTTCTATGAAATCACGCGCTCTTTAGAATAATCAAGTAACGTTAATGTGTAATTTAATTGTAGCGCAAGAGATCTACAAATATAATTAATTTGACAGAAAGACACCTGTTGCTTAAAATTTTAAACATCGACTCAGCATTAGAAATGAATAGTGTGATATCGTTTTGTTTAGAAATGAATAGTGTGATATCGTTTTGTTCATGATGATTTTTTTCAGTTCTATTTTCAGTCGTTATTACGTCTAAGCAGTCAGGAGCATGATTACGCGGCTTGATATCAACAAATGGTTCTGCGTTCCTCGCGCAGTCCCTTTGGCCAATCACAGCCGTGATGACATGCTTTTGCGTTTCGATTTTGTAGCGCGACGCAAAGTCAAAGAGAGGATTCATAGCATTATATAGATATAGTATAATTCCATTGAAAAATGATCTCAAACTTTAAAGATACCACTAAAGAAATATCAAATTAAACTACAATTAAAATATGTATATATAAATATTAATACAATTAGATATATTGCGTTTCTCAGGCAAAAATATAAAAACAAGTAATTGTTTAAATAAAATAATTACAATACTAGTATTAAATAATTAATAATAATACAATATAATACCAAGTAATTGTGACATATTAAAATATATACTAAATACTAGATAATTATGATACATACTAATAATACCAAATATTTATAATACACCGAAACATACGAGAATCTTTAATCAAAGTAATCCAACTGAATCTCCCGGTGAAATTCCGCGCAAATGAACAAACGGAGAATACGAATCGATCCTCCCTCTTCGAGCTTGTTCCCTCTGGTCCACGAACCAATCTCTGCCCCTCTCTCTCTCTCTCTCTCTCTCTTTCTGGCTCTCTCTGTTGGTATATCTACGTTCGAACTGAGAGTCTCGGCGAGACAGCGATGAAATACGACGTGGTCGAGCAACGGAGCGAGAACGGCCGCGATTAAAGGCCCGTTCACGAGCCGAGGGAACGGAGCAGAACGACGTCCGCACCAGAGGCCACCTGTCCTGGTCTCCCCAGCTCGCCGTTTCCGTTCTCCATTGCGCTCTCTTGCTCCCGGGCCACGTTGCGTCCTCGTAAATCGGTACCCCGTCGCCGCCGACTGGCTGACCCGAATCGAGATACCGGCCAGAGGGGGGAACACGGTTTTTCATTTACGCCGCTTTCGTTCTCGTTTTGACACGAGGTCCCTTCGGTGGACAGGTTTCGGCGATACAAAAGATACACTTGACACTGTGGTGAAAATGGTCGATCGGTAATTCTTTATGGAAATTTAAACGATTTTCTTTCCTTTTTTTTTTTTTTTTTTTTTTTTTTTTTTGTGAAATGTAGCTTTCTTTTTTTCTGTTCTCTGCATTTCATTTTGCAAAATGTAGATGTAATAATTTTTCTTTTATTCTTTGCATTTTATCTTGTAAAATGTAGATATAAATAAAAGGTATATATTAGATATATATATATAAAGCATAGTATACATAGAATAAATAAGGTATATATATAAATAAATATAAATAAGATTTCTTCGAAGTTTTACATTTTAGTTGTTCTGGTATTAAATCTGAGTTTCTTGAATAATTGCAATCAAATTACATCCGCAACAGTTTATCACCGATAAAAAGTTCATTCATTCCTCTTACTATTGTTTCTCAATGTCTAAATAATATTTCAGTCGTAGCAATGTTTATTCAATGTTTAAAATAATATTTGTAACAATAAAAGTTCAACGAATTTAATGCATTTATAAGAATTTCTCTGGTGGATAAACAATTCAGCAGTGATTTATTCCTCCTGTTGCAATATCAATAATTCCAAAGCAAAATTCTCGCATTCTCAAAGTGTTGTACAACATATTCCTTGCAAAATTTATCTCACAACGTGCTTCAATCAATGTTAAATGAGTTCCGTGAAATTGAAAAAGAAACAATCGCTTGCAGCGACGCGTCTTGCTTGGAAAGAAAGAGTATCAGAGGAAGAGGCCAAGAAGGAAAAAAAAGATGGTGCAAAGAGAGTATAGACGTCCGACGAATGGAGATCACCGGCCATCCGGTGACCGTTTTGGTTTCAGCGAGTCACGCGTAATAATCGTTATTTGGTACTCTGAAGAGTGAGAGAAAGTTACCCTACCGCGTCTCGCCTACGGCTGTAGTATTTAAATCGACGTCTCTTGATATACCGGGAGGCTACGAAATGACGCCTGTCTGACCGGAAAAGTCACTGTATTCTATACAAACTAAAAGTAAAAATATTTTATTGTTGAAAATTCAAACATCTTCAAAACATTGAACACGTCCTTTTCATGATTATAAATCCATCACGATCTTGTAGGTTGAAGGTTGAAGATCCTACAAAACCTGCCGCACAACTTTCTTCCTCACCATTTTATTGAACTTTGAACGATAAAGATTCCCAACGATAAAGAAGTCCCAACGTTTCGTCGTCTGACACTAACGTTCCAAGTTAAATAAAATGGCGACGAAAAATCGTACGCCAATTTTTAGAAGGTCATTGCAAAGAAGAAATTTTAAGACTTGGTGAGTTTAATTGTGAAAAAAAAAATTTGTGAATGGTTTCAGAAACGTTTGAGTGTTTTTCAATTTTATTTTAAATATGATCTTTCACAAAAGGAGAAACATCGATCAGCGTTGTGAAAGAATAGCCGTTTATGTGCCTGTCAATCTATTTAAATAATTTTTATAGACAGATAATAAGATTTTCGAAAGACTTAAAAGGTTACAGGGACAAAAATTAGGTAATAGAAAATGATCAAAACGGCGATAGTCGTTTTAATAGATTGTGGATTCTGGTGGCATGGGTAGAACAAATCGGGATAAAATCGTTCGAGACTAAAACAAGCGACTTTCTCGAGATTCAGATTGAATCCCAAAAGGAATTCCTGGAATATCGATCGGTCGACTTCTTCGTCAGGGAATGTAGAGTGGAAAGAAACTGCCTCTGAAACGGGCTAATTGGAAAACCGGGAAAGTAGCGTTTGCTCGGTTAACGCGGACCTAAGTGGAAGAAGACGAATCGACACCGATTCGAACACTATAATTTATCTAGAAATTAATTAACCATAAAGGCCGCTGTACTGTGTAATTTGCATGCTTCTTTCGGGGACAAAAAAATGTATAGCTAAATACAACGCTATTATACTATAGTATTATACTGTAATTAAGGAAAATCGTGGAAAAATTGGTAAAACATATATCGACTGAACACTAAAACACCATCTGAAAAGAAAGTGATAAGAATGAGAAAATCTTGTAAAGAAGGACAGAATCGAAAGATTTGTAAATTTGCTTCTAAACATAAAGAATACTATTGATACTAAATGGTTTGCTGAATTCGGTTATGAATCTATATTTTGAAAGCAGATTATATGATTCATATTAACGACACGCTAACCAGTGAAATATATTGGTTAACTAAATTCCTGTGAATATTTCCTGTGAGTGAGTCACGCAGGAACCAAACCGATTAACTCCACGTAGGTACCAAAAAAGTAAAGAAAATTGATGATGTATGACCCTATTTAAAATCATAGGAATTATCTATTTTCTAAAATTTGTCCTGAAATTTACGATGACTTCTTATGAAAATCATCCGTTCTCAGAGCGACTGAAAGATTAATTATTTGAACTATAGATTTTTAAGGAAATTTATATTTATATTTGAAATTATAGGAATTATCTATTTTCTAAAATTCACGATGACTTCTTATGAAAATCATCCGTTCTTAGAGCGACTGAAACATTAATTATTTGAACTATAGATTTTTAAGGAAATTTATATTTATATTTGAAATTACAGGAATTATCTATTTTCTAAAATTCGTCTCGAAATTTACGATGACTTCTTATGAAAATCATCCGTTCTCAGAGCGACTGAAACATTAATTATTTGAACTATAGATTTTTAAGAAAATTTATATTTTTGAGGACAATAATTCAAAAGATAGAAAATTGTTTTACACAACACATACTACAGAATGTAACGAAATACTTTATGTACTTTTCCATATTATTTGAACTCTGTGCAAAACGTATATAAAAATTACGCCTAATAAAATCCTGATTGTTACTTCACTTTAGGAAACAAATTTATAATTTAAGAATTTAATAATATCTCAATTTTATAATTTAGAAAAGGGATACCTCTGCTAACAAAAAATTATGCGCACCGATAAGAATATTTTTTTTATATTTCGTTCAGAGTTGAGATATTCCTCTAACGTTTCAACAATTTAAGAAAAATACAGTACAGAGTTAACTTGAGATCATCCTTCGTAAGATGAAACACGAGGTATTTTCAACCGCACTCCAACAGAATTCCATCGTTCTCCGTGCAAAAGTTCAATCTGTCGTACGGCGATCGTAGCGAAGAGGACTCGATGATTTCCTTGTGACGAGCGTGCAACGTATGCGATTAATAACCCGAAGTGTCGTGCTCTGTCTCGCCGTGGCGTGCCTCGTGTCGAAACCGCGATTCTATTAGGTATGTTAATCGCTGCTTGCATTGTGTGGAAAGCGTGCGGTTATACTCGCTGTGCCCTCTCTTCACTAATTACTCGATCGTCCTTTAATTGCGCGAGCAACTCGTTTGCAAACGACTGCGGCTCGTTTTGACGTCTTTTAATACCGTTCATAATAACCGTGATGAATTTAACGTTACGCTAGCGACGAGAAACTTTATTGAATATTTGCGTATTTCGCACAGATACACTGTAGAATGAAAATTTAATTTTACATTTAACTTTATTTTATTTATATTGTGCTTATATATTCACATCGATATATTTTATGAAAATTTATATATTCTTATTTACGCTATGTGTCTTCATTTTAACATTATAGTTACTTAGAACAATCGATTCGTAATTTTTTCGATCGAAATTCTACAGATTTATTAGAAATGCATCTCTGGGGTAAAATATAATATAGATAAATTCTTTTCTCGTTATATCGTGTACTGTTTCGTGTGATCTCCATTTTAATTTCCTTTCCGTGTGATAAAGTTTAATCGTCGATAATTATCGTCGATATTAAAACGAATCATAAGAACTTGTCGAAGGAATTTGATCATGGATCTGTGAACCAAATCAAATAACTAACCACAGACTAGTTGCAGCAAATATTCCGTTAAACAATTAACTCTTCAAGTGGAGCTCGTGAGAAGATATATAATATCAAGTATTAATCACAGGCCATGCAATACAAGGAATGTTGGGAGATAAAACCATAAAATGTCTACTTCCTTTAATTGAACATTATATCGAACGTACATTTTAATCTTATCAAAACGCGCATTTTAATAAAAGAAAGTTTAATTCTCATTGTTGGAAATTAAAAATTTTAAATCAACATAAACGAGAGAGATTTATATCCAGCTTCAGCTACTTAACGAATAGATATACATACATATATATATATAACTTCACAAATCTTTCGATACATACTACCGCAAAGTAAAATATACACGATCGATAGTCGATCATATCTAAACTATATATATAATGCGAGATGTTTGCTTGAGAGGTATCTATATGTAATAAACAAAGTCTCAAATATTCAAGCAGTAACACTTTCACATTTTCCACGTGCTGAAACGTGCACGAGTGTCGTTTGAGCTGTAGTCCAACAAAAAATTTCACGCTGTATCACGATCACAAACGAAATCAAACAATTCCTATGCATCTCGTACAGTCAGAATCAGCCGAAGTCTCTCGAGATCCCAGGTTTCTAATCGTCGCTCTCTCACGAGCAATGCTGCGTGGAGCACGGCTTACCTGTCCGTTTCCACGAGATAACGTTCAGACTCTTGGCCCGCGCGATAACGGCCGATAGATAAGCGTGGCTCTACCTCGACAGATTAAATCGTAGACGAGCCGAGAAAAAGCTGTCCGCCATCGCTGGGTTATCCGTCGCTTATCGTGGCCGTTTCCCGGATTGAAATCTAAAAACAGGTCGCTCCGAGAAAACTCGTAGAGAAAACTGAAGCCACGAATATCGAAACAACACGATTTTATGTTTCCAATACCGTACTTGTATAGTTAGTATTCGAAGATTCAGGAATTGCTTTGTGCAGATTCATATATTTTTGAAAGCACAGTGGAATGTAGCCAGAGGTTTGTCTTATCAGTTTTTGATATTTTTGTACTTTTAAATGCATCTAGTTGATTATTATGTATATTATCTAGGTTGTGTATATTATGTACATTGATTGTTATAAATTAATGATATTTAAAAGCAAAAAAAAAATGTATAGAATGTATGTAATAATAATATATCTATTTAAAATATAGTAGGTACTTGTTATAATACTCAATACAAATGATATAAAAATCTCGTCTCACTTTCTCTTTATTTTTGTCACCTTTTGTCAAAAACCTATACAAGTTAAATCTATTTAATTTAATTGAGCTTTAATTTAGTGAACTCCGAAATTTAATTTACTCTGAAATGTAACATAATTAACACAAGTTTAATAAACACTTTCTCTAATGAAGCATTCAAATTAGTACAAACTTATAATTTCATCAAATTTTTTACAAAATTATCCAACAATGGTACTGTCTAACAAAGATTAATTGTATTATCAAACAATTAAATGTACGATTATACACAATCTTATCCAACAGTTATCAAATACTTTGAAACGATTTATCTAACAATATTCAAAATATAATTAATCATTCGATCATCCAATCAAAACTGAATAATCCCGTTAACATCAACAACTATCCTAACAGTGATTTTCCAAAAAAATATCGGCCAACCTGCCCAATTTTGGAACTCAATGGCTCCGATAACGCCAGCGCGAAAATGGCGCGCGCGTCTAATTAAACCGAGCACGCTAACGGAAACCGCTGCAACGAGATTGTCCAGAGTTTAATCGCGATTGAAACTCTGCGATGTCGATTTCTTTTTGATCGTTCGCGTACATGGAAACCGCTTGTACCGTTTAGATGCGCGGTTCTACGGTTAGCGAGGCTGGATGCGTGGAAGCAGCGAGAAGGAGAGCTCTCGATTCAATCGCGCGTAACTGAACGTTTTGCTCGTGTTGGCCGCGTTTCGTCGACAATCATCGTAATTTCATCCACGAGAGGACGACAGTGATCGAACGCTATGGGATTCATTGTTTGCTCGACACACTTCGACCCTATCGTTCAACTCCTTTAAATGGTCTTGTTCGCTCGAATTTCTTTTATCCCCCCACACCCTCACTGTTTGGTAATTTAGCCAAGCTGGTCGCGAGATAAAATTGAGCAACATCGAATATTTATTGCACGTTGAATGGAGTCTTTTAGATCCAGTTTATGGCTTTTCCCGGAACGGCTAGTTCCCTGAACAAATGTTGCAATTAACAGAGCGCTGAATCTAACTCGTGAACGCACACGGAGTTCACATAGAACGAATCGGGGAAATTAAAAGAGGGAATTTAATTAGATTAAACGATCTTCAGGCAGTTATCTCGTGAAATAATGTTGGCACTATAATCGCTGTTGTTTGATAAGTAATTCAATAATTTTAACAGGTGTCCCGTTGTTTCTTAAGATATCTAAAATGATACTACATTTACTTTCAAGCAGAAGGAGATTATTCTTTACGTACTATATCGCAAAGAAAGGGTTAAATTGAACTTTCGTTAATAAAATTAATTGGACTTACGAATATATATATATATATATATATATATATATATATATATATATATTTTCAATTAATTGCGAGTACATTACTACTGCTACTATTACTACTGTGCATTACGTCAACTAAAAACCACGTGCTATGTCATTAGATTACTTCATTAAAACTCTCTGGACACTGGAAACATCACACACTTTCGCGAGCACGAACGATACAACGACGACTCATCATATCTCGATCATATATGAGAAAGAAAACGTGATGGTATATCAGTAGCACCGGAAGTGTTAAATTTAAGGCCCCGTAAGGAATATCAATGAGAGATTCTAATTTCCCTGGTGTAGTTTGTTTGTGGTGTTTAGTTGATTAGCCTGGAGTATACGGACCGCAGAGTGGTCGCTCCGAGTTACTGATAACAGCCTCTATCAGCGGACGGAATTAACCGTGGAGAGTGGCTAAGAAAAGACTCATCGTTGCGGAACTTCCTTCGATTTCGTTCGGATACCACGTGCCCCCTCTCAAACGTGCCTATCTATCTCTCGTAAAAGAAGCAACGAAGAAGCAATCGCTCGTTAAAACACCCAAACATCGTCGAGTCTGGTTTTTTTTTTTTTTTTTTTTTTTTTTTTGAGAGGAGGATATCGACTCGCATTGAACTTTGTTTAGTTAGGTTATTCAATCTTCCTCGTTTTATCAGTTCGCTTTGAACTGATCTGTCTTTTTTTCTATTTTAAATCAGGTAACTGAACGAGAAATTAATTGAATATTGCTCGAATTATGTAATTTGAGGAAAAAGTATCAATCTTACCTCAGATGACACGCAAATGGAATTTCTTTCTATAATTTTCCTTGTTTCAAGCATTTTATTTTGATCAACGACTAATATGATGATAAGTGTATGATATTTTTCCATTTTTTCGAACTTTACGAAGGGTTGAAAGTAACACAAAATTTTATTAATATATCTATTATTTTATATTATATATTTTAAATTTTAAATGTTCGATCGCACTACTTTTGCGTCAGCCTGTAGCTCAAACGCTATTGGACAAACGTTCATTATGAGACAGAGATCGCAAAAAAGCACCAGAAGACTGAATTAATTACACGTGGATCGGAAAATACACGTACTCTTGAAGATCCATGTGTCACTTGTCAAACCTCTAATACTATCAATTAGTGAATTATTATACAAGAAGATCCAGTCAAGTATTTTTGATTATTTCAATTGCGACTGTAGAAGTCTTTCATTGCAAATGATCGATCGACTATTGAATATATTCTATCTCTTTCTCACTAACTTTCACACTAACTCCCGTCAGAAGCTCAACTTTTAGTTGCTTTATGGGCTGCTTAATCTATATTATATGTATAACTATACTCTTAATGTATTCTTAATAAAATATTCTGCGGTCTAGACTATTCAATATTCAGTTATCCATATTTTTATTATCATTCACAAAATTGTGTTCGTAATTTTTACTCTTACAGGTTTACACTCTTGAGAAGTATAAAAATTGAAGTATGCTTCATTGAAATATAAACTCTGTGATCGTTTTCACCTATATCAATAGATATTAGATATCAACATTTTCATCCATAGATATACAATGTAAAAGTGATATGTATTTTTATTAATTTTCGGCTATTGTACGCCATTGCAGGCATTGAAATTCAACAAACAATTTCTTCAGATAACACAATTATCATACCCTAAAACAACCTCACAGCCTAATAAACAGATGAAATAAACATGCGATGAAATTTTCGCAAGATGGTCGTATTAGCAACTCAAAGTGAGTTTTCCAATTTTCTCTTCATCTTCCAACCTTCGTTGTCCCATAAATGATAGTCAAACTACGCTTCGTGTTCGTGACTAACACGAGATTTCGGAAAGGCCTCTCGATGGAGACGGCAAAAGCTTGAAGACTCGGTCGATTACGAACAGACGGTTGCGAAACACACGCACCTGTGTGCATCATGCTGCGACCGTAAGCACTTCGAGGAGGAGTCCCCGCCTCAGACAAAAGCGTCTCCTCCTCGAGGCAAAACGAAGACACTCGAGAGGACACTCAACCACTTTTTTTTCTTCTCCTCCTCCTTTCTCACGTACGAAAGAAAGCAGAAAGAAAAAGGGAGAGCACGCGTATCCTGACCTCGAAACAGTGTTGGGCATCTCACAACCGTCAGTTGTGACTCACTTTCCCGTGCCTCCGAAAACCTCCTGTTTGTTCTCCGAATTAATGAGAATTTTATTCCTCGCCCATGATGCGTGATCCCACACGCGTGAAGAAGAGTGAAAAGAAACAACGCACGGTGGTAACGTGCGTGGGGAAATTGGTTTTTTCCTTCTTCGACCGCGATTGTTAGTGTGCGTACTATGGTTGTTGCCGATTTCGATCATAGTGGCTGGTTGCCAGGCCTTGACTGGTAGGCTGTCGTTTTCTGAGTATGAAATTTACTCGAGAATGAAGCGTGATCGTGATTGGAGGGATTTCGACGAAATAACTTTGGAAAATTGTGGTTCAAATTGCAATTGAATTGTAAATTAAATTGCAAATCCTTTGAATTATTATAAATAGAGGTAAGAAATATTGGACTGTTTTTTAATATTTGAGACGATGTTTAGATAGGTATTTGGATTAATTTGGATTAATTACTGCAATCCTAAATTAAATTATATTCAATTAGAAGAATTTTTTTTTTATTCTTAAACTTCTTGATCGCATCTTCCAACGTGTGTTATTTCAAACGCTGTTAGGTATCTAAACCCTGATACTGCCAAGTGTCCAAAATTTTATCCTCCCCTTGTTTGGCAAAAATTATCTTTCTCCATTAAATACCATGCTCAACTCGCAAATCTTTCGATTTCTCTACTCTAATCTATACAAAAAAAAAAAAAAAAAAAAAGAGAAAACAAATTTCTTCTATTTCAAAGAACTGTCACTTCTTCCCTCAACTTTCTCCTTCAACAAATTCCAATTTTAGCTACCATTTCATCCCCCAATTTACCCGACGTTTAATCGAATTCTCGAATTTCCTCTGCCTTAACTTTGACCGATTTTACAACTATGTATCTTCAGTTCCATTCAGTTATCGGCGTCAGCTTGTCCGAGCAGGTACGGTGTATTCCGTGTCACGTCGTTCAGAAAATACGTACGCCCACCGACAATAGGGGCCACTGTTGGAAATTGACAATATCCCACCGTGCTTTACAACCTTCCCTTGACCTGTGTTCGAAGGCGCGGGACACTAAACGTGTTCCATTGTATCTATATACGAGCTCGTGGGTTTCTGTCTGGTCGATGCCGCGCCGAGGGCAAGAATGGTGGCGAAGGGTCGGGAGCGGGCACACCAGTCTTACCAGTCCGTGTCTGGGACGTCCATTCTCAGAAACCTGCCAAGTTAATAGCCGATGTAGCCGATGTAGGAAGTCCGTTGGCCTCACCGCGTCTGGCGACGCGATGAATCGCCGCGACCTCACTAATCCCCGCGATCATTGGATCCTCGTTTCACAGTCAGCTGCAGATTTAAAATTCAACCTGTTTCGCGGGCATTGGAAACCTTCGAGGGAAGGCTTTCACGAGGATTCTTTTTCGTCGCTTGAAATTAGGAATGGAAAAATGAAAGAAACACTGGTGTCTTTATTTTGCAAAGTTGCAGCGTTCTTTCGCGAGGAGATCTCTGTAAAATTCTAAAATTGTTGTCGTTCACTGGTAACACCTAAATTTTCGTTTCGAAATTTTTAGGATGTAAAGAGTATATATGTATAATTATACAATTCGACGTTTACACAAAAAGCCAATTGCCCTCTTCTGAGTGTCACTTGTAGCTCTGAGAAGCTCCTTTGTGTTTGTTTCGTGTTTTCCCTTCAACCTTTTGCGTTGGAATGACGTGAACCTTTTGTCCCAAAATTGCAATATTTTCGCAGTTTTAAATATACTTAAGTAATAATCAAACACACAGGCGAAACAAATAATAAATTTATTGCTTCTCAATGATTTCTATCCAGTGATATCATATCAGCGAGTTCGAAGAGAAAGCGACGAATTATTGTACACGGTTTGGTCACTCGTTACGGTCCGCAATCAGTTGCCAGCGCAAGTGGTCAACGTGAATTTCCATTGCACCGTCGACTTTCTTTACGGAAAGTTTCTTCCTAAAATGTTTGAACTATCCTAGAAATTTATAAATCTTCGTTCGAATCTTGGAGCTTTCCCAACTCTTTAAATCCAAGGTTTCTCTGACATCCCTCAAACGTCCCAAAAGTTTTCAAAAATCATCAACGTTCCCCAGTCAAGATTTGAAACTTTTTCAATTCTCTGAAACTCACAGTTGCGAGATGTCGAAACTCGACGTGATCCAAACTTTTCCACCGATTGCAGAAAACACGCAGATAACGCTGAGGATAACAGGATTTCTCGTTGAAAGGAGGGGGAGGAGGGGGGGAGGCGAGGGGCGCAATTATCGTTTCGTGGCGATTCGCGCGACTCGTTTTCTCTCTGCAAACCGGCTGCCCTTATCGGTCGTAACTTATCGAGATTCATAGAAAGATAACGGGTGACCTATAATAACGGGCGCGAAGTATCGGTATCGCGGTTGAAATCGCGTGGGACCTCGTGATCGCTGGCCGGAATCGAACTTCCAAATGCTCGGTGCCGGTTGCGTAACTTTCGGTTTAAACGTGCTTCAGCTGGTCAAACGAATGGAAACCTCGAGACTAAAGGTCTATGTTACTGTCGTACATGTCTCGGTAGAAATTGAATTAACAATACAACAATATTACGTTCGTAACTCTATAAGCCTGTGGATCATAGTTTAAATGGCACGCTGAAGTTGCAAATATCACTTGATCGACGTAAAATCGAAGTAAGAGGCAATTTAATTGTTTGAAACTCACAGAACATATAGCGACTGTAGAAAGTATTTGCATAGATGCTCGATGAAAAATTGTCAACATTTTAACAACTAAAAGCATTGTACAGCAAATTTTAAGAGAGAGAGAGAGACTTGAATCTTCTTTTTGAATTTGGTCAATGTGCATAAAGATGTTTGAATTTGTAAAATTTTCGAGCTAGAAGGCAGGTATTTTTACTTATACATTTTCTAAACGATATTACACCTACACATTAAAAAAAAAAAAAAATGAATTCAGCTTTAAAACGAGCTCAGATAAATTATTTATATATACGACCCTCTTTTCATAAGTTCTGATACTTCAATCTATCGACAATCAACTTCTAAGTGTACAAATACTTTTTATACAAAATATAGTAAATGTAACAGACATTCTAATTCGAAGTTTCCATTTAATCAGGAAAAGAAGCATAGAAAGTGACACGTGTAAAAAGCGTGTGAAATATAAAATGTGTTTCATATTTCGCTAATGCGAAGATTAAAACATATGTGTCTTATATTTGGTTCATTCATGGAGTACACGAATCAATCGGACAACGAACGTCGCATTGTCATTGGAGAAACGAACGGAGGAAGAGAATATACGCGTACGTGGAGCAGGAAGTGACGGAAACTGGATCTTGGTTCGCGGTTAAACGCAGCCGTAAGTGAAAGAATGGCCACCACAAATGGCAGGGAGGGGGGGTAAAGGACAGGACAGGCTGATCGAAGAAAGAATCGAATGAATGATTTAATTTGTGCATTGAGCTGGCTTTCCTTGGCTCGCAATCTGTCGCACGCTGTCTCGTTCCATCGATTGCGACATAAATCTCGCGGGGAAACCGCGTACGAGCTCGAACGACAGGTTTTCTATGTTGGACAACGACTTATCTGAATGAATTCTGCGGCTTTTGATATTTGTCTGCTTACTGGTGTCGATTAGTTGTGTCTCGTGTCTCCTGCAATTATTACTGCGCATTTATGAGGAGTAACAAAAAAATGCGTGATTTAGCGTACGACATATGAATGTAATATTTAGATATATATTATTATTATTAGATATTATTATATATTATTAATATTATTATTATTATTATTATTATTATTAGATAATATTATTATATATTATTAATATTATTATTATTATTATTATTATTAGATAATATTATTATATATTATTAGATATTATTATATATTATTAATATTATTATTATTATTATTATTATTATTAGATAATATTCAGTGTAAACGAGGAAGTTCATTCTTTCTCTCCCTTTTCTTCTGGTTCGTTTAAACGTGAATTTGTGATAATTCGAGCGAACGTAATTCAAATTTCATCTCTTCGATCGTATTTGTTGAAACTGAAGAAATTAAACTACACGATAGTATATCCAAGGAAAAAAGAAGTTTGTCCCTTAGTTTCTTCAAACATAAATTATGACGAGAAAAATACAAGTCGTATCTCTTTAATTCTATTCGTTAAAATTCGGATATCGATCGGCGACAATTTATTTTCAGAAAGAAAAAAAAAAAAAAAAAAACTGGTAAAAACTACGAGGGTCTGGTAAATTCTTCAACCAACGACGAAGACTCTTCGTTATGCAAACGAAGTGGAGTAGAAGTAAAAGTAAAGACGCTGCCGCGTCTCATTCGACGTTCATTGTCGCACACTGAATTTCACGCACGCGATGGAATTCTTTCTCGATCGAAAGAGAGACGATCGGTGTCGCGTGAAGTCTGATTCATCGACTGGCACCGGACCGACCAGTACCGTACAGTATGTATATGTATTTTCAATGAAGCTGGTAGTTCCTGTCGATGACGCGTAACCACGAACGCGTCCATTGCAAATGCGACTCGGTATGGAGTCAGTTGTCAGTCGACAACTCGACGCCTGTCCAAGCGATCGATGTCGAAGATGTAACTCTTTCTTCTACCTTCTTGCCATTTCCCGCACGTCCTCATCCAAATGGGCAGACTGCGTCATTAAGATCAGCCGTGAGAAAAATTAGAATGCAAAAGGAATCAGAGGATTGAGAATTATAACAGAGTTTCTGCGTTTATTGTTTGAAACGTTGGCTATGGTCTCTCAAGTTGTGAAAACATACGACGACGTAGAATAATTTAATCCCTAATTACAAAACTCTTAAAATTCTGGAACTCTACGTTTAGAATTTTTATAATCTTAAAATCTTCTATTATAATTTTCAGTCTTCGGCAATGAGACAGTACAGAAGTGTTTTCTCAAGTCGCGAAAACACATATGGCGATATAAAATAATTAATTGTGAAATGAAAAAAACGATCTGTTTAAACGTTGGATGAATGGAAATTTTCATTTAAACCGACCTTCATTCAAACAGACCATAAATTTTCGATCGGCTAATCGAGCAACGAGAAAGTAGAAGACAGCAGGGGGTGGAAAATAGTTTCACCATTTCTATGACACTAATCGATGACACTTGCTTTTTGTGGGATGAGAAAGTGCAAAATGAAATCAAACGAAACTGGATCGTAGAGATTCCGAATAAGATGATAAAATCATTTTCTTGGCTGAAGTGTACGTGAATATGTTACGAGGGAAATAAATCTTCGTAATATAGCTCGACATCGTAACCGCGATATTGCGAACAAAAACAAAACGATCTCATCCGAAAATTTTCAATCGATTCAGATCAAACGAAAACTTTCCTTCAGACTTTTCTGAACGATGTTATTCTCCATTTAAAATTCCAGTAACTGAACATGCAAATTAAATTGTATTGCGCACGCTATTCATCTATCGCTCCACCTGTCCAAACAGAAGAACAACAATCAATCCAAACATGAATAACGTTATTAAAAATCGCGCAAGAGAGAAATTACTTTTTCAATCACTTTCCCAACGAAACAACAGACACGCCAGAGCTAAGAAAATTAAATTGTTTTCACCCTGTCTGTCTCTGCCTCTTCTCTAAACTCATCGAAACTCACGTTCGCTTTGTAACAAGTGGAACGAGCCAAATGCGAATAATCAAGGATAAAAGCGGCGAAGAAACGAAGAAACGAAAGAACGAACAAAGTAAACGAGGAAAAAAAAGGGGGGACGAAAAAGTCGACGGAGCAAATGAAAATAATAACAGAACAGTGCCCGTGGAAACGTGAGCGTTCTGTCACGCTCCAAAAAGCAAGCGTCAATTACGCCATTTAATTGGATGCAACAGGTGGCCGCGCTGACCGAGCAAACGTCGGTCAGTTGCCCCTTTTTCGAAATAATAATAAGCTCCACTGGGAACCAGTCGGGGCCCGAACACCGAAAACGGAAGCGGCCGGTTCCACTTCGTTCGCAGAAGACTACGAGCACTTTTCCCGCAGGAGCAGCAGCGGTTTCGCGTCCTCTCGTCGGCTCGTCCGCGACCAATGAGTCATTTGTCACGATCCATCGACGATAACGTCCCTGAAGCTGCATGTTACGTGACGTAACGGGGATGCATCGAGTATCGGTGAACGGCAATTATCAGTTCGGAGAGAAAGAAAGAAAACGCGGATGATGGCGATGATTTCTCAAGGTTGTTCATCGTACCAAGTCGAGAATCGGTTCTTCATTTTGGTATTTTGTGAATGGAGATTAAGTAGATTTGGATTCCACGATTTTAGAGGACGTTCGTGTTTTTTGAAGTGTCAACGTTACATAGGGGAGAATATGAACGTATAATGAAGAAGATGCGTATATGTATTTATGGAGAACATTGAAAACTTTAAATTGTAAACTTTATATACACAGAATACATATTAAATTATTATATTGAGTAATTTTCAATTCCAGCCTGATTACCTAACCCAAACCTAACCCTTCAAGGACGATGTTTGAAAAGTTCATCCACTATACTGATCCCTGTGCCATCTCAATTACGTATAAACGTCAAATGACAATTGAAAGCAATAAAAATTATCCAATCTACCTAAATGTTATTATAATCTTTCAAAATGATCAAAAAGCATAAATCATCGATATCACAGACCAAAGATCAAACATTGAATGTTCATTTTCAGAGTCGAGATTCGACACTTTGAATAATAAATGGTAATCGATGTTTCTTAAACTCTATAGTCAGGGAGATCAAACTGTCTGAGAAGAAAATTGAAATCGCGTCAATCTCGAGGCACCAGACGAAAAAATTACAGTGGACTCGCTGCTGAGATCGAGTTGGCTGTTCCTTGGCAACCCTTCATTACAACCGACTAGATTCTCGTTCTTCTCGCGTTTCTCGCACGCGTAAATTTCTCCGTTCCCTGGACTCGTTCAGCTCGAGGAAAGAAACGAGAAGAAAAAAATGAGAGACTTGAAAAGATCAACTGAGAACAGGAAGGATTATCGAGAACACGAGACACGCTAATGGCGACCTTGTAACGGAGCGGATTTAAAGAAACTCGCGGAGACCGCAATCGTGTCCTCGTTGATAAGAGACAATCTAAGCGCCATTCGAGCACGTCACCGCGCAGCTCGTCCGCTGCATTCCGCGGCATACCCCTCGAATCTGTCTTGCATTCCACTCTAATTAAAACTATCCGGCGCGTTAACGAAGCTTTCGTGTCGCGAGCCACTTAAGTCCAACATCGAGATGTTTAAGAACGTGGAAGAAGCTCGCCCGAGGCTCTCACGATGGTTAATTTCACGTTGTCCGCAGATCGATCCGAAGATAAGGGTGCGTGGTGCGTTCTCGAAATAAAAACTCCTGCACCTGGCCTAATCGGTGACGCTAAATCGGCCCCTTGCCTAGTAATCGCGCGTTAATTCCTTACACGGAACCCTCATCGGTTCGTGGACTCTTATTTTTCTTGGTAGAGACGTAGAATTTTAACTGAAGAACGAAGGCACGTACATACGTTCTTACACTTATTATTAGTGCGAATAAGCAGTTTTTTTGCGCGGAGGGGGGGGGGAAGGGAGGGGAAGGGGGGAATTAATGATCCTATAGAAGTTTAGATTAAGAAAAGTATCAATATTTTTAAGTGGAAATTCAAATTAAGCGTAATTTTAAGCGAAATGTACTAATATTTCCAAATGGAAATTTATTATAAATCTAATAATATATATCACAATAATAATATATTATAAATTTAAGTCTTTTCAACTTTAAGCTTGTTTGGAATTACAAATTTCCACTCATGCAATTACCAAAGCTGTAAAGTGTAAAGCTCGTCAGATAACCATCGAACAAAGGTTGAAGGCTCGTTCCACAATTAGGTGTAAATCCCCTCAGTCAACGTTGGAAAACTATAATCCACCGTTTCCAGTTAGCGGTAAAACCTGAGATCGTTTCCAGATCAAATCAGTGACAGTTTGTTGAGCACAACGTCGTCTGTCTAAGCCCGGTCTCTCGTGAAACAGCTTCAGACAGTTATAACCACGGACGAGCCGTTTCACCCGGTCTCGATTCACCGGGTCTCGGTTGAACAGACCCTGGGAACCAGGGCCGACACCTTCGTGAAAGGTTGCTTTCAACGGGTCATATCCACGAGGAGTGAATCGGCTCGTGGAGGAGAACGAAATGGGGGGAAAAGAACAAAAAAAAAAAAAAAAAAGAAAATCTCGCGTGTAGACTCACCGAGCACGGAGAGGCTGAGCCCGGAGCCTGGCCTCGCTGATCTGTGCCTGTCTGGGGGCGCCATGGTGTTGCTTCGTTGCGGATTTATAGGGCGCCTTAATCCACCGACAGACTCGTTCCTTTCATCGTAAAGTCACAAACACACTCGGTTCGTTCCTCGACACTTGAACCCTGGATAGCAATATAATTCTAACGATTGTACGCGACTGGTGTTACAGCGGTTCTTCGAAGATTCTTCGGGGATGCTTCGATCGAGTGAAACGAGGAGGAACGTCCCGTTCTCTGACACCAGTCTCTCATTTTAATTCCACCCTTGGCGTGACTTATTAATCAACGAAACGATTCGCGCGCGAGCGAGATTGGCCAACCGCCACGCAAAAATCGACGAGGCGTACTGGAAGAACGCGAGCGACAATACACGCTCGAGGAACGCTGGCCGAGCACTGACTGGCAGACACCGAGCACTCCACCTCGAGCACCGGTCGACTCGCGTGACGCCCGATTGGCTGATTGGCCGACCGGTCGACTGGCTTGGCTGGATGGGATGCTGGTTATACTCCGACGACTTCGTTCCGATCCTCGCGGTCGTTCTTCCGTCGAGTTGCTCCGATGGGTCTGGTGGATCTTGGCGAGCGCGCATGCGCTTTCCCCACGATTCTATTGAGTCTTCTGCTTCTTCGAGCAGAGGCTAGCCTCGTATGGTATAGTATACCTCCTGTGTAGATCTAGAGAATCTTCTTCTTCTTCTTCTTCTTTCTCTTGGTCTCTTGGTTGTTCTTTTGGGTCTGCCCCTTCTTCTTTTTTCTTTCTTCTTTGACTACCAAGGGAATTTTAATTGTGCCACTGAACATATAGGTCGATTCAAGTGAGGCTGTCGGGGAATTGAAGATGGTTTTTCGAGACTTGGGCTGGTCAAGGACAAGATCGTGCCTCTTCCTGCCGTTGCATAAGAGTTCGTGTTTCTTTAGGATCTTTCGGCGTCTCGCTGTTTATATTACAATTTCGTGGACTGCTTGTTTTCGTAAGTGGGGAGCTGTATGAAGAATCTTTCGGAGAACGATACCTTTCGAAATGAAAGACGAAAAAATATACAATTTGCTTGAAGAGAAACGTTCTTCCTTAGGAATTTTTGTGTGCTTGTAATCAGGCTACAATTAGACTTTCAAAGAATCTGGAGAAACTTTCCTTGTGAAATACTCGTAACGTGAATGGACATGAGTCGTTTACGGAAGGTTGAAATTAATATTACATTTGGAATCCATCGTGAATCCTCTTTGAAATGAATATTTAATTGTGCAGTATAAACTGACTTGAAATAAATGTCACTCTTGAAGTTTGAACAAAATGTTCTATTAGTTTCATCGTCGTAATACTAAACGAGAGGGAAACCAGCGTCTCTGTGGTTCTTTTGTTCAAATCCCTTCCTCTCTCTTGCTCACGTAACTCAAACATTACAGCAGTCGTGAAAGTGTTAATTGTACACTACGTTGAGACTGATATCGATCCTTGAAATTTTCAAACAGTTCTACATCATTCAACACGAATATTATAAAACACGTAAATTCAATTCTCAAAGAGGAAAATAATTCGGAAATATGAATGCAATTGTACAATACAAACTGATCGACAGTGTATGTCTCTCACGTTCGTATTACTAAACATCGAGACGAAGGGAACTGAGTTTACGATCGTTCTTTCTCTCGATTATTCAGCTCGAATCCGCGACGCAGAAAGCGCGTGTACGAAAGGCTTGCGCAATTGCTGGGTTATTTAATAAAACAAAAGTGCCGACCAGTATCGAGCGGGTAATAGTACGCTGCAGGGAATGCTACCGTTGTTCAAGCGTCCAATGCCGAGAAGTTGACACGGCCTCTCGTTTATCCAGCAGGCGTGAACGCGTTCAGATCTGCCACGTGCATGCAAAGTCCCTCGAAGTCCTTGCGTCGAGAACCAGGACATCTAAACGTTAATAATCTATGCACGCCACGACACTTACGAGACAGCTGGTGTTAATTCGAATCTCGTTTGATCCGTCTTTTTTTCCTTTGGACCAACTGTTCCTCACTTAACAGTAAATACACTGGCTCGGGTTATTTTCATTCGTTCCCAGCTTATTTGACAGATTATGTCTGCAGGTTGCGAACTACAGGTTTCGTGAAAGGAATTTCAATTTTTCTTTTCTTCTGTTTGCCATAAATAAAATTCTTCCATGTGAAAAAAAAAAAAAACTGAAGCACTACGTATATATATATATATATATATATATATATATATCTGACTCTATCATTCATGCACCAAGATATTCGTGTTCTAAGACTAATTTCTTTCGAAAAGTCCAGAAAAATTCTACAGCGAAAAAATGAACAGCGAGTGTGTAAACAGGAATATATACAAATTCTACGTCGAAAAATCTGATGGAGTAGTTGGTAGAAACTCTAGTCCAGGGAGAAGGATGATATCGAATCACGCAACCGCGGATACTCTCGTTCGCCCACCAGGTGCTAACTGCGCGATTCTCAACGGAAGTAGCGTTGAAAGGACGCGTATACTCGCGCTCTTCGCTCGTTCAATACTCGTGACGCCCACGATCGCATCACGTAATAGTCCGGGCGAGATTCAAAAGCTTTCGAACATCGATTGCTCGAACACAACTGAAAATGAGACGAAATAGACCCAACTAATCTAAAATAAATCGAAAAACTGACTTGTCATGAAACAAAAATTCGAAATTACTTGGATCCTTTTCGAAATGATCACTGATTATTATTAATTAAACACCTCTTTATTAATACTTTTCAATTATCATTATTATTATTATACTATTACATTATTATTATTAATACTTCTCAATCTATTTGAATTTAAACTGCACCACGTCCAGTAAAATCGTTTTAAGTATATATTCTCTGAAGTGAATTTATTCGAATTCAAGTAGTCTAACGCGACGAATGAGTTGTTAACTGCCATTTTAAGTACATATCTATTTTATACAGTCACTTCGTTTCGATACAAATTGCCTAGTTCTCCAAACTCAACGATTCAAGCACCAACTTCACGTCGTCTTTCATCATTTTAGACATTTTCTCGACAATTATGTGGCTCGAATGCTCAAATTCGAAGCGACATGATCGATCAGAACGAATCTTAGAAAAAGCCTCCACATCAAAACCAGACACGTCACAGTCATCGATTCGCGAAGCAGGTGCAGCTCGTCTAGGATTTTCAATCTTACATCGTCCTCCCTCTACCACGCCACTTTCTACTTTCACGTCTGTTCGATATGCACAATATCTGCATAACGGGGCGCTCGCTATCGAATGGAGTCTAGATCCAGCTAGACGTCGTGAAGAGGAGGGCAAAAAGGAGGTGTTCCAGGAAATGGATCGTTGGCTCGCTTGCATTCAAGTCTTCTTCTTCTTCTTCTTCTTCTTTATCCTTGCTCTAGTCGACGATCACGAGAGAGCCTTCGCGCGATCCGATCCTTTCTCGCCGCTGCGCTGTCGCGACGCGTTCGTTCGTTTCTTCGAGCGACGCCCCTCTCCCAGTGGTGACCCGATCTCTCGAACAGGTTAAAGTAGCTCCTTCACGTACGTTCGTGTGACGCGTGTATGTAGAGTATGTGTGGCGGCTACTCGGCCTACCAGCCGTATTATTACGTGTCGCTTTTGCGGGCCTTAGGGCTCCTCTGTGCGCGCGGCATGTAACAGGTTCCAGTCGCACGCAACGGCCGGGAATGGGCGAGAGGAAAAATGGGAAAGAAGCCACTGTACGCGAGCTCCATGGAGGCTGTGCCTGTTACTCTCTTTGTTAACCTTTCGGGCTGAAATACCACGTGAACTTTTCGTCCCAAAGTTGCAATATTTTCCCTCAGTTTTGAGTATACTTAAATGTAACCCAGAGAAAACAAATTTATTACTCGCTTCTCAGTCATTTCTATCCAGTGATGCGCCGACGAGTTCGTAAAAGAAAGCGACGAATTATATTGTGTACGGTCCGGTCACTCGTTACGGTCCGCAATCAGCTGCCAGCGCAAGCGGTTAAACGAATTCAGGAAATCAATTGCAACCCGAGCGTTAAAAACAGTTTCTTCCCGCGTTGATCGAACGACCGCATCGCGATTCCGTGAACGTTCAGAACAACTTTGTAGGTTCTGTGTATTTCTATAACACTGAGTTCGAGCATTCGCGAACTCTCTCTACGATGAAAAATTCCTTAGAGCAATTAAACTTGATTTTTGGGAAGTCTGGTAAAATGGATGTTGACACAACAGCGCAGTGTCTTTCTTTTCTTGTTAGTATATAATGTATAATTATGTACTAATATATATATATATAATTATATATTAATATATGTATATATATATATAAGTAAATATATATATATATATAATTATATATTAATATATGTATATATATATATTTACTAAATAATATTATGCAATAGATTGAATTGTAAATTGTATTATTTATATACAATTGATATAGTATCTTGTTTTTATTATATAATCTAGAGAATACGATATTTTATGATTATATAAAATAAATATTTTATATAAATATATTATATAATTATATATTATATATTAAATATATATATAATTATATATTGTTTTATTATCCAATTTTCGCTTGTGTTTCAAGATATTAAATAAAGTGATTTAATTTATTATTTATTCAACGATTGGTTAGACTTTTTTATAATATCAGAACTTTTGAATCTGTTGATGGAATCGCGTGTACGATGATTCGAAGCTCAAGTGGAAGGTGCAGGTAGCTATTGCGGTTGATTAATGGTTTCGAGGCAGCTTCGATCAGTTTCTTTTCACCCTGAGACTTCTAATGAAGTAGCGAGACTCTAGAATTACATAGGTCATTGTCGACTAGCAATAAGAACTAAATATACTAGCATATACTACTACTTCTGCTGAGAATTTAGAATCACCGATAGTTCCATGTATAATAAAAAAAAAAAATATATCCCTTAATTAATCCCATTCCTACTCGATATTCAAGAGTTATTAAAATTCAAGAGATTCAAAATAAGAATGTTCAATTGATGTGAAGCTCAAGACAATTTTAACGTAAAAAAAAAAAAATCCCAAGAAACACACGATAAGTCTCACTGAAACAGAACTATAACCCCTTAATTAATTTCCACTTGAAGAAGTTCCATGACTCGAGAATAACTCGATGAAATTGTTATAGAAGTTTGGCAAGATGGCGAGAATATTCAATTGGCCGTGGTTTCTCGATGAAAACGCGGGTATATACGGTACCGTGCGTATTCGACGGGCCATCGAAACCATGCTACAGAGCGTGCCACGGTGCGGGGTGGGTTCTTTTTGCTCGAGGGAGAGTGTACCTCGTGTCGAGACCCGTATAAGGACCGACTTGCACGGTACAACACACCGGGTTCCCGGGCCCCCTGCCTTCCAGTACACAGGATCCGCTATAATCCGGTACCGATACCGGCTATCTCGCCGCAGGATCATGCGTAGTTAATTTGTCGTAGCTCCCTCTTTCACTACCAACCGTTTCCACCTTGGTCACTGCCGAAGAAGTACCTAAATCAAGGGTAACCGCGCTTTACTTTATTCTTTTTAAGCCACAGTCGATTTGGCTTCGTCAGCGTCAGTTACGTGCGTTATGTAACCCTTATACCGTGGTGAGATCATACATAGTTGGCACTTGAGAGTATATGTTGCGATAAGTTTTAAACTGTGGGTTTTTTTCATTCGCTGAGGATAATCTTGTGAATACCCTCCAGGGTGGTGTTGATCGAGTTGATAGAAATATAGTTTTGCTGTATAGAGTTGGCATTATATATTTACATCGGTGTTTTATTTCCTTTGGTCAAATGCTTCTTGTACATTGTACGGTACTTTGTTTATCGCGACATTATTATTTAGATGGGGATCTTTATATTATTGCGAACGTTAAACTAAAAATTTCTTTTTCGCGATTGAATTCATCGTGGTCTTTAAGATTGAAAATTTCCTTTTCACAACGAATCCTCAGAAATTATGGGTTAATACGCGATCTTTTCCGCCGATTTTGTTTAAATTATTCAAATGTTGGGATTTGAATTTGATATTCTAGGATAAAAATACTTTCAGTGTCTTATCCATTACTCTGTGCAAAAGAACCAACTCAGTACTGTCGAAGTAGAAGTTCTACGTTTTAAAATCAGGGATTAAACAGACTGTGAATGACGTGACTTCGTGTTACAAAGTTACAACAGTTAAAATTAAATTACAATTTTTCATCATGTTCCTCGCTGTAATTTTCGCACGAGTCGATACAGTTTCTCGACTTTCTTACTTCTGTTATATCTGCCTCGATAGAATTATCCGTCTTATAATAGAAATTTCCGCTCAAATTCTTCGCTCTTAACCACGTTGCGCTGGCAACTGATTGCGGACCATAACGAGCGACCAAGCCGTGTACAAATGATACGTCGCTTTCCTTTTGAACTCGGTCGGTACGATATCACTGAGAGGCAACAAATTTATTATTATTTCTTTCGCCTGTTTTGTTTCACTTAAATATACTTAGACAAACTGAGGGAATATTACGATTTTGGGGACGAAAAGCGCGTGGTTTCAGCGCAGAGAGGTTCAAGAAAGAACAAGAACGACAGACGCGGGCGAAAGTCGAGGTGGTTGACGGAAAAACGCAAAACTAAAGAGTGGTCGAGCTCCGGCTCGGTTTCGTGCTACGTACGATCGCAAAGGTGTGTATATCGCACCTTTCCACGTAGGCTAATGTGGCGGATGCGGGTGGGCGGACCGGGATCTGGCTTGTGGCAGTGCAACGATGCCGAAGAGCCCACGCTGAAACGGGCATCGGTAATTAAACGAGCACCTCGGACGCGGACGCGTCGTTTTTAACGGAGGATCGGTCTGCGCTCGACGGTCAACTCCCCGCTGGCTGAATTTCCGCCATTTTTGTGCGTTTCCAGCATCCGGTATCGACATTTTCCATACGTTGTTCCATCGAACGATCGTAATTAACTGACCATCTCTCTCTCTCTCTCTCTCTCTCTCTCCTTTTCTTTCGCTATATCTTGTTTGTTTTTAGAAAGAAGAAATTACTTTAATTGGATTTAGCTTTCATAGACGTGGTTGGATGTCGAATCACACGTTAATGAGGAAGAAAGTTAAATTTCAACTACTAATTAATTAAATTTTAATTGATTAACTTTGTTAAATTTTAACGTATAATCAATTATAATTGACAAATTTATATAATATAAATAATTGAATATAATTGAATATAATTCTGTTTTTGAAATGATTGTATTTTTGACGAGGTCTCCCGACAACTTTCACTCAGTCGAAACCTTCAGTCGAACAATTTTAGGTACAACGATTGTATTATAGCGACCAAAATGTTCCACTTTAAGGACGTTTGCGTGATTGTCTTTAATTGACTTTCGAGCCCTCTCTATGTTACTTAAAATCAAAGTAAACAATATCAAAGATATCTCGTGAACTCTTTCTTTCGTGATGTTAAGTTCCAAGTTTCCGTGCCACTATCAAAATCGTGATCGACCCCACGCTTTGTAAGTCCACGCGATCGAGGTTCACCATCAATATCGCGAAAAATCATTATCGAGTTTGTTATAGCACAAAATATGCGTGGCGTGCAAGTTTCACTTCAGAATCGATCTATGAGACGAGTGTGTCTGGAGAGTTAATTATAGTTAAGGTGACGGTAGCAAGAGGCTCGAGCGAGTGAAAACAAAGTGTAATTATACGTCGAACGCAAAAGTGTCGAAACTATTTATAGCGTGGCTGGCGTGATGTCGAACGGCATGCCGAAGGGCCAACGAGAGGGAATTATTCGCGTTACTTCAAGCTCTACCGACGCATTAGGTACAATTGGGTGCGTGGGCAATGTTAAACGTTAAATCGTTCGTCACGATAGGAGACGATGCGACGAGATTGCTCGCCCACGTACGAATTTCCTGCGGCACCGTTGCGGTGTACTTTATTCGGCTCTAGGTACCCCCAGAACCTCTCAATCACCGCGATTAAATAGTAGTGGAAACTGTGTCTCGTTACAGTACGAATCACTCTTACTCTTCGCGTCCGCATCGATCATCACGAAACAATCGGTTCACCACGCTACGTGGTCTCTGGAACTCTTCTCAGTTAAGAAGATTATTGGAAGATTCAAAGTCTGGGTTACAACATTTTTGTGTTGGTGAAATATTTATATTGGTGGAACATCACGTATTTTATTTCAAAGATTCTTTTAAAACTTGGAATAAAATCTAATAATTGTGGATTACTTTCGTTTGATATTTTTGTATAGTATATTGATGAAATATAATAGTGGAGTAATCAATATCTTCGTAATTTTGATATTTTTGTAATGATGCAGTGATGAGCACTAATCCAGTAAGTATTTTCAAAATATGAATAGGCACGCATAACTTGCAAAATTTAATAATTATTATGAATACTTCGTTTGGTATTTTTATAATGGTGTATGGATGAAATATAATAGTGGAGTAATTAATATCTTCGTAATTTCGATATTTTTGTAACAATGCAGTGATGAGCACTAATCCAGTAAGTATTTTCAAAATATGAATAGGCACGCATAACTTGCAAAATTTAATAATTATTATGAATACTTCGTTTGGTATTTTTATAATGGTGTATGGATGAAATATAATAGTGGAGTAATTAATATCTTCGTAATTTCGATATTTTTGTAACAATGCAGTGATGAGCACTAATCCAGTAAGTATTTTCAAAATATGAATAGGCACGCATAACTTGCAAAATTTAATAATTATTATGAATACTTCGTTTGGTATTTTTATAATGGTGTATGGATGAAATATAATTAAGTATGTTCGTAACATTCAATCTATAGAGTGTTAAAAAATATACATTTCTCAAATACTGCAGGAAGAACGACACATAAATTCGAATATCTTAATATTTACACTACACGACCAACTTCAGCAAGTTTAGCTCTTGGTAAAAAAAAAAAAAAAAAAGAAAAAAACAACAATATTAAATTAAATACCAAAACTAAGAAAAATGGAGTTGATCGCTTCTGAGCAGGTATGTACAGAATAAAAACTTGAATTCTCCACGTAACAACGAAACGAATCTGTCACCTTCACAAGTTTCTACTAAACTTTTCAGAGGAACTCTTCAGAGAATCTCCAAATGAAAGATTTCTCCGCGCGTACTCTCGTCTGCGAGCATCCTTCTCTTTCCATCCACTCGAAGCTGCGAATACACGTGAAAGTCGAACGCCGAGTGACTCGAGGACCGGCGAGCCATTTTCGAGCAGCGACTTTGTCTCGAAGGAAACAAAGATCCCGCTGATCGTGGAATTTCAGTGGCCACGAGGATTCCTCGAAAGAATTCGCCGAGGCGAGGGGGTCGATACTCGTGGCCTCGAGGGGGTTAATGACGAGAAAAAGGGGAGCGAAAAAATGCGGCTGAGCCACGTCACTCGACAGGTAGTTGCCCTGAAAAGATCGTAGACGCTGTGGAATCTTTCCTGAAGGAGCATAGAGAGAGAGAGAGAGAGAGAGAGAGAGAGAGAGAGAGAGAGAGAGAGAGACTCTTTTACCCTGGCGTTCTCTCCCCACCAGAATTCATCGAATCGGTTTCACGAGAGAGCGAGCTTAAGGTCAGCGGACCGTTGCAACCGCCGGAGATTCATTTCGGAAGATAGAGCCGAGGTCGAGAAAGAGAAAAGAACCGGTCGTAAATTTCTGTAAATTTCGTGCCCCGAAATATTATCTCTGTTCTCGGTACTGTAACGCCACCGAGGAAACACGCTCCGCTTCGTACGGTGCTCATTCAATATATGTATATATCGCGTGTGCATTCACGTTCTCGCTTAACTCATTAACCACCAACCATGTTTCCATTAATACCCAACAATTCATTCGCAGTCTGTTCCCGGTCGGTTCAATCGTTATTGAATTTCATTGAATTTACATTGTGATTATTGAGGACTGAGGATTTATGGATTTAATCTGTTAGGAATCGAGCAGTGGAACGTACAACAGTATAGTACAAAAGTGTCGCGAATGTATTATTTACGAAAAATATAGATCAAGAAATGTATCGAGCTTTGTATTTGTAAATATGTAAAAACCTGCATATGAATTCAATATGAATTCAATGAAATTTAATAATAATTTTTATGGATCAATTATGAAGCAAAGAATGTAATGTTATGTTGATGGAATGGTGATTAAATTCCTTGAATTGAAGTACATGTAAATTCAATAGAATCAAATGACTTGTGAATAATTATTTAAATTAAATGACTTATTATAATATACAATTATAATATATGATTAATTAAATGACTTATTAATAAATAGTTTCAAAATAATCAAGTCTGAGGGTAACGCGAATTTCACGTCGATCTGACAAAGCAATGTTTTCTTTCGTATTAGCAAGCACGAAATTACGAAACTGTCCCAGGATGTGAGTATCAAAAAATACACACAGTGTTCCTTCAACAAGGAACGCAAACAATCAGAGCAAAAGTAGAAAAAAAAAGTAGAATAGAATGTACAAGGTGTCTCACAAACGACGAGGGTATGATTTTGTTTGAAAAATAAATTGAAAATATAACAAACGAAATCATTTTCACCTCTTGAAGATCTACTCGTATAATATTACGCAGTTGAATTTTACATTGTACATTTTTAACAATTATTAACGTACAATTATTAACGTAGAAAAATAGAAGTTCTTTAAGATGCTATCATAAACATTTATGTAATAAAATTAAAAGAAAGTGTTTCTTTCCTTACATTGTTCCTAAAAATTCAGCGATTACTTCGTGCAGTTTAAAATTCCACTTTTCTGCAAATTTTAAATAAGAATAGGCTTTAAGTAAAAAAATTTTATTCCACATAGAATCACTCTCTTGTTAGTCATATTACGATTATTAGATCACCTTGTCCAGACAAACGTACGTAGCTTCTCCATAAAAATATTCTCTATAAAAAAATGCGTGAGAAGTCAATCGAAAAATACGACTGACAGCCTCCAGCGGAACGTATTGTTACGTATGCCGCGTTAATATCCACCTTCTGGCTGCTAAGATACTAATTACGATTGCCAAACGCAAGGCTGAAGGCACTAAGAGACTAAACGTGAGGTTTGTCGATCGTTCGTGCGGCCGTGTTTCAGGAAGAAATAACACCTCATCGTTCTTAAAGTCAGCCTCGCGAACGGATACGCTCTGCTCGCGCGGTTTGAATTATACCTCTGGCGCTGTGCGTGCCAGGAGGATAGCTCGTTCAGAATGACCAGACTGGCGCAGAAGTCCTACGGGGGACTCGTTTCGAGGAGAGGAAAGAACATGTCCGAACGACGTGCCAAATTTATTTAGACCCTCGCGGGCTACGATCGTTAAACGAACATTCAACGTGAGAATACGATCGATAAAATCTTGTGCGTATATCAGTTGAGAGGCTTTGTTTCTTTACGATCGTCAATGGTACGATAATTGTTCAGCCGAAAATTCTGTGATAGGTTACGTTAATTTTCTTTTTTTTAGGAAAATATAGTATCTGGAAAAATGGTACTCTAGGTATTTTAATTATTGAGTCTGTGGAAGTCAAAAATTCTCTGATAATTTACGTTAATTTTCTTTTTTTTTTTAAAGGAAAATATAGTATCTGGAAAAAATGGTACTCTAGGTATTTTAATTATTGAGTCTGTGGAAGTCAAAAATTCTATAATAGGTTACGTTAATTTTCTTTTTTTTAGGAAAATATAGTATCTGGAAAAATGGTACTCTAGGTATTTTAATTATTGAGTCTGTGGAAGTCAAAAATTCTCTGATAATTTACGTTAATTTTCTCTTTTTTTAAAGGAAAATATAGTATCTGGAAAAAATGGTACTCTAGGTATTTTAATTATTGAGTCTGTGGAAGTCAAAAATTCTGTGATAGGTTACGTTAATTTTCTTTTTTTTAGGAAAATATAGTATCTGGAAAAATGGTACTCTAGGTATTTTAATTATTGAGTCTGTGGAAGTCAAAAATTCTCTGATAATTTACGTTAATTTTCTTTTTTTTTTAAAGGAAAATATAGTATCTGGAAAAAATGGTACTCTAGGTATTTTAATTATTGAGTCTGTGGAAGTCAAAAATTCTGATAATTTACGTTAATTTTCTTTTTTTTTAAAGAAAATATAGTATCTGGAAAAAATGGTACTCTAGGTATTTTAATTATTGAGTCTGTGGAAGTCAAAAATTCTATGACAGGTTACGTTTATTTTATCTAGAAAAAATGGCACTGTATTTAACTATTCTTATATTTCTCTATCTAATATTTCTTCCTTTATTAAAGTTGTATTTTCTGTTTAACTCAAGCCAGTCATTTTCAGAAATAAATAACAGTATATACTCTTATTTCTAACAGGGATAGTTTGTTGATTGGGAAATGCAAGCACAAATGTGCCACGAAATACTAACTAACAACGAAACAATTTCTTTCTCATGCTGAAAAATGAGAAATATTCTATACCCAAAGATAAG
The DNA here is from genome assembly GCA_036937485.2 of Tetragonisca angustula. NCBI lineage: Eukaryota > Metazoa > Arthropoda > Insecta > Hymenoptera > Apidae > Tetragonisca > Tetragonisca angustula. The sequence goes on along the minus strand of JAWNGG020000234.1, from coordinate 192,104 downwards.
AAAAAGTTTCGAGCATGGCTACCACGAGCATCCAACGCGATCAGCAATCGCGAGGACCTCGATACGTGAAATACATACCGTCGAATCGGCAGACCAATAACGCGGATACCTAGTCCGCCCACGTGTCCACTTCTACAAAGCGAACGCAATCGCCGACGTACACAGACGCGTAGAATTCGAAGGAACGAGGCACCAGCAGCGTAATTTCGCGCGTCCGTGCAACCGTGGTCCACGCTCGAGACTGTAAGAAGGCGGCGTGAAGGGACGGAGAACGAAGAAGGAAACGAGACACCGGTTTTCCAGCGAGTTGCATTCATGAGGTCGAATGAACGAACCGTCGTCCGTGCACGCACGAACACGAATTAAGCTTGTCCCGGAGCGTAAGCATGCGGCAACACTAATGGGAGACTAACGCGAGTCTCTGCTCGCGATTTACACTGAATGGCCCCGTGTCACGTGGGTGTGATCGCGTAAACGTCGATACACGCCGGTCAATCGCAACGAATTAAGGAGGAGAGACTTGCGAAAGATGCTGATGACTCGCGTCGTGTTTCATGCTACGACGATCTTAGGGTAAGGACACAGCGAGCAGGTTGTTGCGTTGTAAGAGTGGTTTCACAGATCTGTTTGTTTCAACAAGAGAAGACTTCCACCGCGGAACTTGTAGATGTAATAACAGCGTTGTGTTTGCTGCTGTACTTATAACGTATCCTTTCCTGGTCAAAGTACCTCAGAACGACTCACATTTGCCAATTCCTAACAAGGTTTAGGTTACGGTGTAAATCTGTTGACAGAGGTTTCAATCGAACAATAAGAAAAGAGGTGGAGAGAAACTAATTCTGGATGAAAATTTAGAAGCTTTAAAACTTTAAATTAAATTTAGAAACGCTTTAAGCGTTTAAAAACTGAATTAATTAAGAGAAGTTGCTGCACTGCTCGATATTCGATGTAGACCGGCAATGCCAAAGCTTCCAATAATTCTTCCTAGAAATCACGGTTTTGAAAGGAACATGGGTGACCAGACAATATTGGATCTATGAAAATACTGACAACGAGCTAGCAACAGTCCACATAAAAATGGACTGTGAATAGTTAGTCATAAGGGCAAGATCCAATACTGGTCATCCATGCTCCTTTCCCTTCCACTTGATGATGATAGCCAAATATATATAAGGACATGTTTTAGAATACTACAGAATAGAATAGCTTAGCATAAAACATTCTATATCATCCTAAATCATTCTATATATCGTTAAGAGCTTAGCTTACAATTAGCATAAATCATTCTGCATCATATTCAAGAGCATTAAACATTCTATATCATTCTATATCATACACGACCACGATTGTAACAAGGAATAAACTCTTCGAAATTGTAAGCGTGTTGACACCATTACACGTATACTGAAATGTACACGTGTGAATGTACATACAGGTGAAACGTGTATCAAGGAATTGAATTTTAAAGGGATTTTTTTTTTCAATTTCAACATCCGCAATCGAATCGATCGAGTCTTTGTCAATTTGTTGGCACTGACCCTAGTTTTCTTACATTGAGTCAAGTTAGAATGTCTCAAGCTGTCTCTCTATATTCCGTGATATCTCATTTGTTTTTTTCTGCATTCAGTTAATTGAATAGACAATTATATATCCTAGACCTGCACATTACGTTGTTACTCGTAAATCCGCGCGCTATGTTATTACGCTTGACGTTCGTTCGAGTGTGCCTCGGTTGTTCGTGCACTCGTGAAAACTCGTTCGTCCATCGGTCCTTGAGAATGAGACTTTCACGGCTACTCACGTCGACAAGTCTCATTTGCAACACAATGCACGATGAAGTGCGCGGCCGCTTTTCAATGGCTCTGGCCACGACACGCGCGTCAACGCTCTACGAATTGACGTTAGATCGTTGTACCTGTTTGATACGAGACTCTGGGGGTGGTGACAAAATGATCCAAACCACACGTGATATCTCAAGTTGATTGGAGCCTGGATGTTTGTTTGGGAGTGTCGAATGACGATGAGACTTTCAATACATGACACATGGATACGTTAGAACGTGTATGCGAATCAACCAAACTTCCGACATTCCGAGCTTTAAGAGTCAGGAGACAATTTTCTTCACAATTTTCGTTTATTTAAGAAATTCGGTCTTCTGGCTGCTGATAAGAGGCCGTGAAGCCGTTTCTTGCGAAACCTCGAATTAATAAATTTATACGGCTACGTTTACTCATCATTGGACTATGTATAATGAATAAAGTCATGTTTGAATAAGTTTTATTCGAATAAAATCGTTATTTACGAGTAATAATCGTTATTTAACAGATTTATTCGTTATTCGTTGTTCGAATAAAATATGCCCAACGCCTTCTTTCAAAAATCGAAATGGCCAAAGCTTGTCGCGTTTAGATTTATACTTGCTACTCTTCAGATTAAAGTAAGACGTTTTTATAGATGGTACGCAATTCAGTATAAATTGTGTACAGAATGTACATACAACTCTTAATTGTAATTTATTTTGTAATTTTAACTGGACGCAGCAATTCTTTCCACAGCGAACCGATTTCTAGCAGTGTTGGATTCCGTGTAGTGGAATCCTTGTTCGTGGTCGTGTATGATGTAGGGTGATATAGAATGATATAGAATGTTTTGTGCTAAGCTCAGCTATACTATGCTATTCTGTCTCTTTACTGTAAAACATGTCCTTATATATATTTAGTTATCATCGTCAAGTGGAAGGGGAAGGAGCATGGATGACCAAGTATTGGATCTTGACTAACTATTCACAGTCCACTTTTATGTGGACTGTTGCTAGCTCGTTGTCAGTATTTGCATAGATTCAATATTGCCTAATTTTTTGATGACCAAATTCATAATTTATACTAATTAATAATAATAAACCTAAAATACTCTCACATACCATAAATATTAAAAAAATAAGAAATAAACTATATATAAATATACTATATATAAACTATATATAAATATAATCATATATAAAATAAAAATTAAATGTAAAAATTCTATTAAAATTAAAAATCTTAAATAATAATATCTTTTAATAAATATAATAATAAAAAAAAAAATAATAACAAAAATAACAAACTGTTTAATTATATATATGGGTTGATCATCCAACAGCAGTGACCAAACGAATTCTAATCCGGCCGACTACAATCTCAAAACACACGGACATACGCCTACTGTCATCCTGATCGGAGACAGATTGACCCCGGGCCGTTCGTGTGACGCTCGTCGTACGAACTCGCCTGTGCATATTTTTACACCTCCCGTTAGATATCGACTTAACAGTCCCCCGATCCCCAATTAATTACACCGTTTGGACGATCGTGAAATGTATGCCGAGGACCACCAAAAGCGCGAGCTATTCCGCAAGTTTACGGCTCGAAAAACTCGGGGGATACTCGAACTCGCGTCGTACGCGAAAACCGCTCGCCCACGCTCGCTCCTACACGCCGCGCGGTCGCTGGTTTCACGCACGTTGCCTCGACATACGCTCTCGACGCTGTACTCGCCTCGGTTCATTCAGTCGTTCGAATCCTTCTTTCATTCAAGGCCCGATACACTTCGATCGGCGGCGCATGCACCAGGCGGCTCGTAGATAGGCACGCGTGTGCACGTGTGCAAAGAGACACCAGCGAACCAGCGCTTGCACGATCGATTGAAAGTGACTTTGTTGAAAGTTCCCCGGTACTCGTGGATTGTCGAGGTTATTTTTAATTAGAGGTTTCCAGCATTCGGTCGTATATCGTTGTTGGCGAGCGCCTAATGCCTCTGGAGATCGCAGCTCGAGCCCGTCTTTTGCTGTTGCGTTACGTGAAAATTTTGAGGAGAACGGAGAAGAACTCAAGTGTAAAATTTCAGTTTTCACCTCGATTTCTTTGGTTTTAGTATACAGAAGATCCATGAAAGTGTTGTCAGTCAATTTCAATTGTCATTCGCTTGTACGTTGGAGAACTGAATTTTAAAAAATTGTAAGATCTAGATATAGAAGAAGTAAATATTAGACAAATCGGAAGAATTCTCTTTTGCATATAAAAAAATAAAATAACGTTCATTAACGTTCATTATGATATTCGATGCTCTAAATCTCAGGACGTCTATTCTTAATTTAAATTTTGCAATTTCACGCAAGTTGCGATTTCGAGCTTCGAAGAAAAAAGAAAACTGGAATTTGTATTACTATATATTAGATTAATATTTTTATATATTAGAAAAATGGAATTTCTAAAATCTGAGTGAATTCGTTCCAACGAATGACGAGAAAAAGAGCCTGCACGAAACGTAGAAAAATCCTGCCGATCAAAATCGACGTATCGACAAACATGCGTTTAAATTTCCACGCGATACCACGCGTATCTCTCGTCATTCACCGCCGTTACTCCGCCATAAACATTCACTCGTCCCTCGATCATTCATCCACGCCAAACTATTCCACAATAATAACAAGTTGCACTTATCGCGATCGTAAAATAAAGAACAGACGTCTCGAAAGCATCGCGTTACACCGGTCGTGTTCTCACGGGCTCACACGAAAGGGAATTCGTTTCGCATAAATTAGCTTGGGTAATCGCGATGCAATTAAGGAGGGGGATGGTAATAGATTGGCCGTGTAATTAATTAACAACCAGGGCGGTTACATGAAATTTCCATGAAACTCCTATTCCTGTGAATTTAATCCAGCGGTCTAGCTTTCGTTTGAATATCGCGATCACGCGTTTCTCCTTTGAAGACGAGCATTGCTCGTTCGTTTAAATGAGAGATCGTTCGACGTAATTGCCGATTTCTTTTCTTTTTTTCCCCCTTTTTTTTCGCGACGATAGCATCTGCGTCACGTAGGCTCGCGGCTGCGTCGAACGGTTCGTTTTTCTCGATCGATCGCGAGTATACTCGCTGGAATCGATATTGAATGCATATTGGATGCGTACGCGCAACGATTGATCTAGTAGTGGCTAAAAATGCAAACTTTAGATGCGTTTTCGAAAAAGAGTATCCTGACTTGTCGATTACTTGTATTTTAATTGCGAGACTATGAAGGAATTGAATCACCGAGATTTAGAGCGATTTCTCGGAAATCAGAATGTAATAATTCGCAATTGTTAAATATTTCAAGTTTCTTTCAAACTTTTTACTGACATAGATGCTCAAGTCTCGTTCTGTACTAAAGTAAATTTAATGGAAATTTAGTTAATATTTGATCATCCGAATTTCTTCGGTACGTTTCTTTACGACAATTACAGCAATCTTCTACCAAAATTAATAAACTCCTATTGTATGAATTTTAATAATTCTCTAGTGTTTGTAGAAGAGTATTTATTATTTAAATTTATAGTACAATATAATATATAAATAATATAATAAATAATAATTTTATTTTATAATATATGTATAATATTGCATATAATAACCTCGTTATATAAATAATAATATTATATAATATATATCATATTTTATAGTATATATATATATATATATATATATAATATATTGCACATAGTAACCTTGTATTTGGTTTTAGTTCATGTCTCCTTCCATTCTAAACGCTTCAAATCATTTTCTAAAATACCTACGTTGATTCAAATTCTTATATTCCTTTGCCCCATCTGTCAGAGAGTTACATAAACTGTTTCTCCGCCGACGTGTTCAAATAAACGGTGTCTTGTCATGAATATCCAAGTGTGTGTACTTTCCTGAAATATGCGAAAATCGATCGACACCATTACCGTGCGTCCATGATCCATGCGTCGCGAGGGCGAGACCACGAAGGGGAGAAAAATCGGGTCAATGCAGGGCGTATCAGAGATCCCAGGAGCGTGTCACGCCGCGGCGAGCAAATTGCCGGCCGTTTCGTATCGGTCGAAAGATCTATTTAACAATAACGGTTTCGATTACGTTTTACAACACGTGTACCGGTGGCTTTATCGCGCGACGAAGTGTCGGCGAGCAGCGGTCCAGAGATCCCGATAAACGCACCGACAGCACCACACGTTGGGCAATCCACACCGCTGGATCTCGCCCCGCGGCGAGATTGGTGCAACTGCTCGCGAAGGGTAACAAGTAGAAAAGGCGAGAGCCGTGGCGAGACCGTGGTAATACCATTGACGCGAATTAACCGTCCAAATGGTATATAATTTTCACATAATTAGTGACCCCGCGGCTACCCATTACGGAACACTCATCATAGTCCACCTGCTCGTTGGTTAATTAAATTTTACAATCGCTCCAACTCGCGGCTGCACGGGGCATTAACTGACCTAAGTCTAAGCATGCGGTGGCTGTGGGATAGATGACGAGGCTTTTGAGCGATTTCAAAATACCTACTTGTTATTGATTTCAAATAGTTTCTCGGTTTTTAATGCGTGTACCAACGCTATGTGTCATTTTATTCCAAGTGACGGAAAGCCGACGCTTCGTAAATAAATCGCTGGTAGATGGTACGAAAAAAAGTTTGTCAAGAGCAAAGGTTATTAAGATAACTGTGACATTCCATGGTCTTGTTGCGTAGATTAATTATAGGACAGAGATGTAAAAGACGAGGTGATTTTTGAACCGACTTAAAGAACGAACACTGCTCGAATTGTTCACGATATAAAGTTCAATTTACCGAAGGCGCAATCTTCTGGCTCCGTTCCCCCGAGACGAAATATCGTTCGCCTTGAAACAGTGTGAAGTTACTTTCACGATTTTCGTCGTGCTCGCGGCGACCTAATTAACAAAGAGAAACCTTCCGATTAACCCCATGATCCATTTTCACGTATCAGTTACATCAACTTCCAAAATTGCTCTTTCTTCAATCACGAACGACGATCGAACTTAAAGGACGAAGATAGTTTCAAATCAGAAGTTTGAAATCTCATTTTCGATGCAACAGAGAAAAGATAGAGTTCGGGCAAAAAGTTGGAAGGTAGAGTCAAGAATTGGCAAATTCAATTTTCTTCAAAAGACGAAGAAAACTGATTTGCTTCAAATTGTAGATCTTTTTAGTGGAAATTCACGTCTTCTTCAACTACAAGTGACAATCAAAGTCAATCAAAATAAAACTAACTACTAATACGAATCACTTTCAATGCAACTTTCTCAGAAAACGAAGTTATTTTTATCATTATTATTAAACAAACAAAAACATCGACGTATTTTCCGTCTTCTCATCGTCAAATCGCCTGCTTTCTAATCGAGGCCATGTAAATTCGCGTGCGCGTCGAGTTCAATTAAACGTATCATTGAAATTCCTGGGCGTTCTTACCGCAAAGTCAAAACTCTAACCTCTCCCTTCTCCCCAACCGAGGGCTACTCAACTGACCGCAGAAACTCAAGCAAGCTCGAGGTAGAAGGCGTATCGCGCTGTGTATTCCCACGAAAGAAGAAAAACCCCTGGGATCGGCTCGTTACGATCGGTGGTCGTCGGTGCACGACGACCAACATCACAGAGACGACCACCACTCCACGCGATTACCATCTCGTGGAGCTCGTACATACTGCAGGTCCATCGTTCTACACGCACTGAAGCCGCTCCTAGGCGTTTTTTCGCCGAGGGGATCCTACGTGCCCGAGATCGTGGATCTCACGAGGGCGCTGAAAGCCTCACGGCCTCGCGCACAGTTTTATGCCGCCACGATACGTACGTGGCATGCGTCCGCTACGTGTCTGGCATGAAACCAGCCATAGATAATGCGCCGATCGGCAAGATACTCTTGTATCGTAGATCGCGAATGTTGCTCTGGTTCGCCATTGACGCGCTTAGTCTGGAGACAGACGAGACTCGCCTCGTTTTCGGCCACCTCGACATCTCGGTTCGTTCATTGAGTAACGCGGCCCCTGTTTCACGCGATACGATTTATGTTACGCAATCACCGGTTTACGATCCACGATGTGGAAAGCTGTCCGATGGAAGGATCACGTCGAGCGACAGTAAGTAAGTGTGTACTTTCCGAGCCGATAATGCATGTTCCTTTACTGTAATTTAATGGAAAGAGAGAGAAAGATCGGAGCTAATGATGATTGAAAAATATAAAATAATAGTTATTCCCCGTGGAGTGAGAGAATTTTGGCAATTTATTCTTTTTCAGTGAGATTCTTATGTTCTTGTCCCACTATTTCATAGTATCGTTTGTAGTGAATATAAATGTACAATCAGGATTAAGATATTTGTCTATAATTCAAATTCATAATTGAATTCAACATTCTATTAATGGGATGTTCAATTATTCTTATTGCCAGCTGATTTTTAAATATAGGCAGAAGTTGGAATATTCAAGTTGAGGTATTTCAAGTTAGATTGGAGCTAATAGCGATAAAAAAAAATAATAAGGGAAATAATAGTTATATCTTAAGTAGTGAACATCCTATTAACGGGATGTTCAATTATTCTCATTGCCAGCTGATTTTAAATATAGACAGAAGTTGAAATATTCAAGTTGAGATATTTCAAGTTAGATTGGAGCTAATAGTGATAAAAAAGAATAATAATAGTTATATCTTAAGTAGTGAACGTCCTATTAACGGGATGTTCAATTATTCTCATTGCCAGCTGATTTTTAAATATAAACAGAAGTTGGAATATTCAAGTTGAGGTATTTCAAGTTAGATTGGAGCTAATAGCGATAAAAAAAAATAATAAGGGAAATAATAGTTATATCTTAAGTAGTGAACATCCTATTAACGGGATATTCAATTATTCTCATTGCCAGCTGATTTTTAAATATAGGCAGAAGTTGGAATACTTAAGTTGAGATATTTCAAGTTAGATTGGAGATAATAGTGATAAAAAAAAATAATAATAGGGAAAATAATAGTTATATCTTAAGTAGTGAACGTCCTATTAACGGGATGTTCAATTATTCTCATTGCCAGTTGATTTTTAAATATAGGCAGAAGTTGAAATATTCAAGTTGAGGTATTTGAAGTTAGATTGGAGCTAATAGTGATAAAAAAAAATAATAATAGGGGAAATAATAGTTATATCTTAAGTAGTGAACATCCTATTAACGGGATGTTCAATTATTCTCATTGCCAGCTGATTTTTAAATATAGCCAGAAGTTGAAATATTCAAGTTGAGATATTTCAAGTTAGATTGGAGCTAATAGTGATAAAAAAGAATAATAATAGGGGAAATAATAGTTATATCTTAAGTACTGAACGTCCTATTAACGTCCTATTATAGACAGAAGTTGAAATATTCAAGTTGAGGTATTTCAAGTTAGATTGGAGCTAATATAAAAAAAAAAAAATAATAGGGAAAATAATAGTTGTATTTTAAATAACGAACGTCCTATTAATGGGATGTTGAATTATTCTCATTGCCAGCTGATTTTTAAATATAGACAGAAGTTGAAACATTTTATTTTTATCCATTCTATCAATGAAACGTTCAATTATTCATTAGTTTTCAGATAAAATCAAAAGTTGAAACCTCTGTTTCTATATTAAATTTGCAACTTAACTTTGTACAGTGGCGACAGGAATAATTAAACCATTACTAAATTTGACGATAGCGGATATTCTTCCTAGAAGTTGATTGCGATTATCCAGAAGTCGGGAAGATAAACGGTTTATCGAGCATTTTTATCCGCATCCGGATGTCGTGCAGATTTGGATTACTCGCAAGTGAAAGACGAAGAGAAGAAATTCTTTGCTCAATAACCAGTGAAGAGAACATTGTGACGCACGAGTCGAGATAAACTCGTAATCGCGAAGAGGGAGGAAGACGCCGCAGAGAAAGCACGTTTGAAATTGCCAATGGGATCGTAATTAAACTAAACTGACGTTTCCTCGCGCCTCGTTGCGGTTACTTTCTCCATCGTGTAGGAAATCGATCGTAAAGCCGTTTGCACTTATCCGCAGGAGTTTATGCTTCCCGTGTGCACTTGCAAAAGTTACACTACCAACCGTAAGTGTCTAAATTATTAAAAATATATGAAATATACCTACTTCGAAAAACTAAAACTCTAACACGTCGACTGTGACACGAGTTTTGTATTATACTTGTTTTAAGGATAGTAAAGAAGTTTTCTTCTATCATGTAGTAAATACAATAATGGACGAAAGAAAGTTTAAGAGATAAAGTGAGTAAGAAAATATGGCGTACTGTTAGAAAGCAGAATTATGTTTGACAAGAGCAATAAAATATATCTGAAAATAAATTATTGTTAAGTATGTAATATTTAACAGACTACTGATACACAACTGTAAATCTTCTTTTGTCTTTTCGATCGAAGGTATTCAAATATAGTAAAACTCTGTTTACTACTATTACTTGCTATTTGAATTTAAAGCTACATGAATGAAAAATCATTGTCAGAGAGGAGAGTCAGTCTTGTACAAACTCCAATTATATAAACGACTCGTCCAACAAGTTCAACAACAAATTTATGTCAATGGAATTCTGTTGTACTTGTGCACACGTAGATGAAGGTGGATACGTTACTTTTTTTCCACTAAAAGGGAATAATACGATTGGGAAATTAATAAGATCGCCAGACGGCGCCAGTTTCCGATAATGGTTATCGACGTGTGTTGAATAGTCGCGGACGATCCTTCTTTAGGCTGTGCACCAGCTTCTGGTGCCTATGCTACTCCATTTTAAGAGCTTCTTATCATGCTCGTCGAACAAATACCGATTATCGAACCGACGCGAAACGATACATATTCTCGTAACGCGGCAACAATAGCCGTATATAAATCAAGATATACTCTTTCGACGCCTACTGATATTAGTTCCCTGTAAATATAGCTCTGTGTCATCGATTGCGATGAAATCACGATATCACGTGAGACGTAGAAAACGAGAAATCTTATTGCCAGATCCTTGAAATAGTATCGGTGAGACACGAATTCACGATAACGTAATTGGCTTGTTCATTGGTAACGATCGAAGGATTCGACGAAATTGGACTGAAGTCTGATAATATTATATTTATGTATTATTAATTACATCGTATTACATAAAATTCGCAACAGTGCTCTTTCACTTTATAAACTGAAAATTACAAGACTGTCTCTTTCTCCCCACTTGGCCATTAAATCTCTTTCAGGCAAACGATATACTCGAAACTTGCTTAACATAATAATTCGACAGCAACCAAAAGAAAAAGGCTTACGAACTGAGATTAATTCGCATCAATTAGGAACTGAATTTCAAGTGACATAAACTCGCGTCTACCGTGAATCTGTTGAATATATTAGAAAGCAAATAATTAATTAATTAATAATTATTAAAATTATTATTATATAAATTATATATATATATAAATAATAATTAAAATTGTTAATAATAAATTAATAATTAATTATTAATATTCACTATTGTATCAATATCCCATGTTAACAATTTTCTCAAAAGTGAAGTTATTTCCTGTCCGAGAATCTTTCTACTAAAAGATTTCTTTCTCCTCAAAGACTGCGGCGGTTGATTACTCGCAATCAGTATTTAAGTTTCTACCGATCTCGCGGAGCTCGAAGAAGATAAGAATTGACGATTGAACAATACCCAACCAGAACGCGTTATCATTGCCAAAAACGGAGGCGCTGACGCGTCTGTTTCTTCGGTATATTGCGTACATACACCACGCCCCCGCCTTATCCTACGTGCATTACAACCGCGAAGTTCGAATTCGGAAGTCGTGTAGGTGTGCTCTGACTCAGTGCGGTGCCGAGTCTTCGTTCACAGTTCGATTTCCAATCGCATCCGGCTTGACTTGGTCAGGAATATCCGTGTTCGGTCAGCGTGGAATTTTAATAAGGAAAAATGTCCCATCTAGTTAGCGGCGCGCTGCTATGCCGTGGAATTTGCCTTACATTTTATATGGTTTCAAACGACCCGAAGCGACAGCTTGTAATCTACTCAAACTTCTTCTTTTCTTTTGTAATTATTCTGCTTTTCCTGCTTTCTCTCGCATTTTTACAATTGAAGATCTCAGAGGAAAACATATGAGATAAATATGCTTCACTGATTTTTTTTTTTTTTGTTCTTAATGACACTCGATGATATTTTCTTTATTTATTTGGCTTGCTCCGAACATTGCTGCTGTGTTCTACTTTATTTATTATACGATATATTAAATTTGACGATCTTAATTTAAAGTGTTTCAAAAATGTTATTTGAATTTTTTTGATTTTTATTTCTTTTTTTTTTTTTTGGACACTGTTACCAACGAAAAATCGCGCGGAATATAAAAAGCTCAGTTTTATATTTTAAATTTGCAAAAATTGTAAGAGTTGATATAAAATAATGAAAAGCGAAAAGAAATATGTTTCGATGTTTCTAAATATTTCGAAAGTAAAAAAGAAAATGGAAAAGTATTTGTTCAGTCAATATCAAATCATGTTTGTCAATTAATTGACGATATGACGAATTTTGAATTGCGACTTTCATTCGTGTTTTTTCTTTGTAATCATCAATTTTTGTTTGACTTTTCGTTTGACGTAAGTCATCGTCGAGTACGACAAACTCGACTCGTTCATAGATGATACGCGCAATTCAATGTTACCAATTGATCCGTGGTGTAAACTGAACCAGAACGCGTAAAAATCTGTCGTGAAACGCTGTTAAACGTCGTTAGGCAACATTAAACATCAGAGACAAGATAAGAGGATTTTTTTGTCGGTGTTAATGAGATTTGCTGTACAAGCACGTTCGAGAAGGCCATTAACCTTGCCTTCTTACATGATAGGAAACTCTGACGTGAAACTCGAAGATCTCGCTTATCGATCGTTGGTAAAAAAATGTGGATCACTTGCGCGCTTAATATTCATTTGAATTTTGCAATTTTTAAATTTCTGTAAAATTTATTAATCAAAATATGCTATTTTGCTATTTCGAAATATTCGAAAGAAGTTTTATTATTTTCTACGCTTTTAAACTTCAGCCTTCTTAATATTTAATATTTAATTGTTTCACAATGATTTTTATAATACAATTTGGATGATGAACTCGCTGTGTCGCGCGAATTTATATTTTAATGAAACCGAGGGAAAGAAACCGAAGATTCCTTTCATCCACGAGATATTGTAATATTATACTTTGAGTCACCTTGTTTCAAACACCCTGGCATATTAGGATATTCTAATGAAAAATAGCAGAAATACGAAAACTCACCATTGTTGTAGACTTCCGCGTTGACCAGCGTTTCTTCGTCATCCGTATCCGGCCCGAGAGACACTGGAGTGTACACGATCGAGTCTCGTGCTCTCATCGTATTCAATTTCAAACAAACAATTGTCCTTCTTCTTTGTGATACATTCGCGAACGAACTGAAAAACAAAAAAAAGAAAAAAGAAAAAAACGCCTTTGAATGTTTAGCGTCGCGCGTGGGCGTGTCGGAGGTGTGTTTCAGCTATTTAAAGTTTACTTTCTAAAAGTGCATGAGAGATACGCGAAGATAAAAGAAAAGGAGAAAACGGCGAAGAAGTTCGAAGACGAAATAGCGATACATCGACTTTCGCGGTAGAATTCAAAGCTTGCTAGACGTCTGCGCAACTACGCCGTGACTCAGAAATCCAAATATAGTATATCTTCGGTTTTCTTTGCATTTCTCGAAAATAAATTCCCATCCCGTGTGCTTTTTCCATTCAACTAATCAGATTCGTGAAAAATTGATAAATTCCAGTCAGTAAGAGTTGCTCTTATCGGAATAATTCTGCTTGCCGTGTTGAATCATTAGACAGTTTTACTGCGTTCATTAAAATGATTAAACCACACATCTCTGTCTTTCTCTAATCTGTTTATATCGAAGAATAATCTTTAATTTCCGCTCATAATCAGTACAGTTTCAGTTATCCTTTTTTTTTTTTTTAGTAAAATATTCATCACACTACACACAGTTGTATCGCGCAATATTATTTATATCTATTACAATTGCTATTAAAATTATCAAATATTGTTCAAATAATATTATTCAAGTAATAAGTGAAATATCATTATTCAAATTGTCATTCTGATTAAATAACTACTATTTTATTAAACAACGATATCTGAGAATTCTGATCATTTTTTACAACTCTTTTAGAACTCGAATGCACGATCGTTTAAATATTTAGAAACTTTAACACGAATCGTATGATGAATGAACAATTTCCGTTAAGCAGTTTTATCGATAGCGAGCGAGTGTACGGGCGGTGAAATTGAAATCGAACATAACTCCTGTCAACTATAAACCCACTATATGCGTTTTATGGAAATTGTAAATAACGTGGCAACTCGTTAATACCGTTATACTCGATGTATTATACGAGTGCGTGTACGAGCATTGCGTTAACAAACCAAAAAAAAAAAAAAAAAAAAAAAGAAATTTCAACACGCGCTGCGATATTTTATCCGCGAGAACCGTTCTCAACGTCCCGATGAGATTCTTGGAATTAAAATTATGCCTGTCATTGGTTAATCGTAACTAATCCTATATTTTTTCGTACGTCTTTGGCAGTGAATTTAGACAAACCGGAAGAACAGAAGATTCAGACGGTTATTAGGAAGTTTTCTCAGATGATAAAGATATCGTTTGTTTAACTTCCTATGCAAACGTTATGCGTTTGTCTCATATGTTACTCGTGCGCTTCTTCGACCGACACGCGTGTCCTTGTACCAAAAATGGCAACCCCTCTTCAGTTTAAATCAAACAGACTTTCGTTTCACATTTTGTGCATTTAAAATAATCTCAGTCCCAGAGAAGTCATCTTTATCAAAGATGTATGTCAGTCAATCGAAACTTTGCCTTTGAAGAATATTCAATTATCAATTATTGTAATGAACATCCCCAACATGAACGAAGACAATCTGTATTCTAAGCAAATTGATAGTTTAGAAGCAGAGAGATACATCCACTTCAGTATTTCGTTTTCTGCAGTGTTTTTCTTTTTCAATTTATTTAGAAAACTTGCACAACTGAAGATTGGGCATGCGTCACACACATTCTTCAAAGTGAAATAATACGACTGATTGAAATGTTTCAATATTTTAATTCTTTTCTAATCATAGCAATTAGATAGAATAAATATTGCACTTTAATCTTGATTATAAAGACGCAATTTCTTTCGTAACGTGACAGTCTTCCACGTGTGAAGACGATATTTGTAGATGTAAGAATTATCTCGCAGTATTTCTTCGGAATGAGAAATAAGCTTCTGCCTTTCGATGTAAAATAAAATCCTCATCAAGAACCAAGTATAGCGACAAAAATAAAATTCGGAGGTCAGTTTGAGATGTAAGATCGAATTCCATTGAAATTATGCATGCATGTCAGCTACATTACTGATACAATGGAATAGCATGTCTCTATTCCTCTATACATGATTTTCACGTCTTGTGAAAATGCGAACATTTAAAAATTCCGTATAAACGCTTCGTCAATTTGACAAATAAAAGTCACCAGGGATTCCCTGAATTAAAAGACCGTAATGTCTATAAAAAGACGTGTAATAAATGTCAAAAAAAAAAAAAAAAAAAAAAGTTCAACGTAAGCGCTATAACCCGACTCGTGGAAATTGAAGGATTAATAATTCTCCCTCGATGCGTTCCTGGATTCGTTTCGCTCGCACGTTTCACCTTACATCATAAAGTGCGTCGAGTTGGAGCAGCTTGGAATTTTCTTCAATTAATAAACCTATCGAAATGAGCGATTCGTTTTTCCCCTAGCAACCGGTTTCCTCGTGGCTGCGCGTTCACGGGTCGTCGTCGTGTTCGGGATACGGGGATCTATTTCGGGTTGGGACGACCGCCGTCGTCTCGACGCACCGGTAGACGTCATTCTTCCGAGATGCGATCACCACGTACCAACGAACGCCGTCGTTATGTCTAAGAATGTACCAGCTGTCGGTACATGACTACATTGCAAACAAGTTCAAACAACGTTGCGCCGCTGTGCAAATGCAAATATCGTAACTCGTCAAGGCTCCGCATATTATTATCTGCATCAGATTGCGAAAGATACGCGGACTATCCCTTTCTCTGCAGTGTTACGGATTTTGACGAAGAGAATTCGTCTTGTCTTTGACTAATTTAGAAACCGGAAGCCCTCCGTTTCATTTATCGTATCAATTTCTAGAAGGGCAGAATTTCTTCCCAAATCTTGTCTTTGTCTGATTTAAAGAGCAAAGATCCTCTTGGTTACGCAGACTATCTCTTTTCGTGTTGCATAAATTTTAAGAAAGAAACTCGTTGAATTTAAAAACCGGAAATAACATATTGGTAACACTGGACGAGATTGGTGACACTGGTTTCTGACTGTATTCAAATGCAAACGATATAATTTACGAGACGTGGAATTTCATTTATCTGAATTCGTCGGCGGAGAAACAATTTATGAAATTGACCAATCTCCCGGCTCTCTAAACAATTATTGGTTAAAATGATTTTTGAAGAAGATTTTTCATACGAATCACTACTCGAGCAAGAGAAATTTTTTTATTCTCCTCATCGTCTGCATTCTTTTTATTAATAACAGGAATTCACTGATTTTCACCTCAGTTTGTAACATTAAGAACTCTCTAATTCTCTCGATTCTTTATCGTAGAAATTCACGATCGTTAATCGTCATTTGAACAAAATTAACTGTCGGTTGCAATAAACAAAGCTCGGACAAAGTTCGAGACCGCATTTCCTTTTGATGGTTAATTTAAGCGCATAATTTCCTTGTTCTTCTTTGTACGACGGACCAGCGGATGCACGTGTATACACGAAACACAGAGCGGTGGTTGTAACCACGCCTTTAGGTTCGCGGGGGGTCTGGCTACTGGCAGTACACATGGAACAAAGAAAAGGAAGAGAGGACTAAATATCACGCTGCTCGATTTCTGAGAACCGTTCCAGGAATTGATATTTTTAAACCGTTGCATTTAGGATCGTCTGTGAGGCCGACGTCACTGAACTGTCTGGTTCAAAAGTAAGGCAAAAGTTTCCGACGCGGTCGAAATCGCAATATTCCGGGATTGTTCTCTGTCAGGTGTATACCTCGAACGGTACACACGACGGAAGGATACGACGAGGGAAAAGAATTTTTCTATTCTTAGGAGATATCCGCCCCACTTGAAACTACACGTTCTTTCCTTTCCTTCCGTTTCACGGCGCGGCGTGGCCAAAGGAAATCATCGATTTTATTTTACTTCTTTCCTTCGTCTTCTTTGCACCGGTTGCATTAATTTAGACGACGCCTTGGATGAAATTAAATCGTGTTGGAGACGATTGAAATCCACGGGAAAGCGTAGGAATTGTAATTTTAACGAACGTGCGTGCTCTTTCTTAACTGGCTAAACTTTTTTAATGGACGAGAAAGTATGAGGTTGTAATATCATATTCTGAGAAGTAAGTTTTTACAAATAAATAAAGTTTAAACTGACGTGAATACATTAATTAAGAACTATGACTTTTTACAGGATTCTGTCATATTTCCAACTAATTGTAAATATAATTTTTTATCTATAAAAGACGAGAAATTTCACCTGTAGCCTTCATACATAAGTTTAGAAATAGAATTGCTTTGTAACATGGCGGAAACGCCGAAACAATGTTGAGTATAGGACACCGGCGAGAGATCTGTTACTAAAATTAAATCGACGAAAGCGATCCCCGGATAACATCATCCATTTTTGAAAACAAATAAAAAAGAAAACACGAAAACTGTCTAACGCCACGCGTGAATACGAGACGGCGGAATGATTCAGTCTGTGGAAACGAAATAGTTCGTGCGATCGCACGCGATTGTTGTAATTAATGAGCAACGATGCTAACGACAGGATGCGTCCGTTTGCATCCATTTCACTCCAGATCCTGTCAATGAGTTCTCACGAGATGCGTTCATTTTATCCCTCTTGGGAATTACACTTGTTTGTTGTGTCATACATGAACTTCGATACTGAAGGAAATGTTTATCATTTTCTTTGTGCAACTTTTAACTATTTTTCAATTTAAAATATTTTTATTCAATCGTTATTCCGTAATAAGTTTACTTGAAAGGTAAATATAATGGAAAATAGCATTAAAAGGCAAGCTTTCTAATTTTAAGATTTAAAAAATTTTTTTAAATGTTGGTAAAAAGTAATAGACAACGATGGAAATTCTGTCGTTGACTAAAACATATTCAAACGATGTAGGAAAGTGAGATTACATTGAAACGATTGTTCCACGACACTTGAGGAATCTATGACCGTTTCTGCCGGAAGAAGCGAAAGAGACGAGGTGTACCATGCTCTAATTTATACAGCCCAATAAATTTCGAAGCTTTTCACTAGTGATGCATCTCTCCGCAGCTCTCGACCCTCACGAGTTGAACGAACTTGCCCGATCCGTGCACGGACCTCAACGACACCCTTGACACCTCGAACGCCACTTACTAATTCTCTTTGTACCCACGCACGCACGTGCCTGCAGGCTAATGCAATAACGCGGTCGGAACCTCTATCAGGGGCTTAGCCTTGCTAGCATGTGGTTTATGCGCGTGCTGTGCCCAGAAGGTGACGAGAACATACGTAAATTGCTACCGACGTTACTTCCTGGTTATATTTAGACTCGCCTAACTGCAAGATCGAATTTCGAACGAGACGACCCCACGAGGAATCTGTGATAAATCAATTGGAATTGTTCAATCAAGCCGCATGTTCGTGACCAATGAATCAATGACCTCCACTTGGTTCGCGAAGTATTTCTTTGAGATTGTCGTGATTATTTTCAGCTACAGATCTTGTATTCAGCAACTACTTCTGTCAATTCCTTTGTTAATAATCTTTTTTAATGCAACGAGTTGTATAAAATTATTTGACTTTGAAAAGTGAATCACGGAAAATTTTTTGAAGTAGAAAAAAAATTTTTCTGACGCAAGGACATTACATAAAGTTAGTTATTTGGCTATTGTAAGAGAGAGTCGCGTTTCAATAGAAAGTCTTCGATTAATACCTTCCGATCGACTGTTTACCCAACCTTAGGGAAGAGAGTAAATATAGATCGTTCAGGTATCCCCTATTTCCAAAAGTTCCTCCCAACTTTCTTATCTCATTCTTTTTCATTTGATGCATTTCCTAAAATGGACGCGTCCCCTTATTTCCGAGGTTCCCCTATGGCATACGTTAATGTGGGGCACGCGCGCCTGCAGCATGACAGACACGTGCGCGTCTGTGTATGAATTGTCAAAGCTACTTGTGTCAGGCAACATCGAGCATCCGTCTAATCTGATGGGTTTCTGAATTGTTGGTATAATTAATACGAGTGCTTTAAAGGTTGTAAAACCAAGTGGAGGTTGATGTGTATGGAACGGATGTCGTATTTCCCGTTTAAACATTCGATTCAAAAAAATAATGTCAAAGGTGTTCTTTGCATCTGACGCAACATAAGAAATCTCGATGATAAACAAGCAATTACTTTTTACACAACACTAACAGAATGTTTAAATTAATCTACTTAATTTTAATATTTACGATAATATTACTCAATTAGCTAATAAAGTCCAAATTAACTACATTTTTTACACTGTATTTGAATAAAAAAAAGTTTCTAATTAATATCGAATCTAAATTATAATTTACATTAATAGTTAATGTTATAAACTACATCCATATCAGTATCCTCAACATTGTACAAAATCAAAATCTAGTCGAATGTACCGTGAACGAGCGTTAATTCTATAAATCCTGCTTTTCATTTTCAAATACCTCGAAACAACCTCCAAGTAAGAATATCTCTATGGCACAATTAACTTGTCTAAATCCAACTTTATCATTTCTAATGTTAAGTAAAAGGAAATCGCACTTGCGATTGGATTTCTAATGGAGAGAAGAGAAGCGTTCCGATTAGTTGTCCCAGATTTCGTACCGCAGTTCTTCTTCCCATCAACTTTTCGTCGAGTTCGCGGGTATTCTTATCGGGGTCGTTTGTCATTTTTCTTCGAGAAGACAGGGACGTCTAATGAGTGGAGCGAGCACGCGCCCACTAGAAGAATCAAGGGTATTAAGGCGCGAGTCTCCGACCTCCGGGTGCACGCAAGAGGGTGCCTACTAGTAACTGTTGGCAGTCGACAAAAATAGCACCCCGATACCTACGGATGCAACGAGCATTACCATCGACAGCAAGAGGGAGGAAGGGAAACGTCGGGATTTAGACGTGACGGGCGCCCTTCGGCACGCAAAAGGGACGTTGTTCCACGTTTGAACGCGAGGGATCATCGCGCCTCGTAGAGGAAGCTCTATTTCCGGTCTGCATCCGAGGCCCTCGAGGTCTCGTGATTGTTCCCCGATATCGCGTTCGCGTGTCATAAAACGCTAGAAAAAATTCCTCTGCTCTTTCAGCAAACACACCGCAGAATACTCTTAATAAGCAAAAACTCGTATCCCTCGGTTCCCTGAGATTATATTTCTCAACAGAAAATATGATAAATACAGTGGCTCGCTTTTCTCGTGGGAGATTGTCACGTATATGTTGTCTATTATGTAAGATATTTTCAAATTTTATCACTTTTTATTAAATGGGACACGACGGTCAATATTGTATCGATTAAATTCAATTAAACGGGCACTTTTAATCTCTGTGAAATAAATATTTGTATGAAATATCTTGTAGTCTCTCATTACAATAATAAAATAAATCGAAGTTCCCTGTAACTCTCAGTACAAAGATGATAGATAGTTATGATAAATATCACACATCAACTGAGCACGATCGGCTGATCGAAATTGAAAATTGATCGAGACTTCCTTGAGAATGATTCGTTTTGTGAATAGCGATCGGTCGAGTCATGCTTTGAATGAAAACAAACTAAGGAACGATCGTGCGTGTGTTTTTTTTTTTTTTTGGTGTTTAACAATGAGTCAACGCATAACAGCAGGCATAACAGATTTTCTGCGATTATTTCATTCTGACGTGGAAAGATTGAATGTAACGAAGGTATAGGTTGTTGTCTCTTTGTAGGAGAAACGATTTTAGAGAACAAAGAGGAACATCTCCTTCGTAAACACGCTGAGAACGCGATCGAGCTCGGAATCTCGGAAAAAAGGACTCACAGACGCATCTCCCTTTTTTCGTGCGAGCCGCAGTTGGAGCAGACGGAAGCTCGTCAGTTATGCACCTTAAACTCGGCGAAAAAGAGAGTAATCGGCGGTGAGACTATCGGACAAAAACACTTACCGGTGTTTCAGCCTCGAAATAGCAGCGTCGGGACGTCGACTCTCGGCTATCTCGCGTTCCACGGAGCAACGACACTTTTCCTTCTTTCTCCTCTTCTTTGTCTTACTTCTCTTCAAGCTTTGCACTCGATCGTCGCGAGACGATCCTTACGAAGAATTTTCGCGTTAGGTTCATTTGAATAAAAATATATATATAAAAAATATATATATATATATATATATCTTCTCAATGTCCTTCTTCGACGTCTAAAGTTTAAAATAAATATTATAAATAAATTAGAAGGTAGATGGACATCAGTTTATGTGCCGATCCGCCCCCGATCCTCCCATTCAGAGGAACACCGAACCAGTCGACGCGTTTTCAACGACTGCACCACGTTGCCCTCGTTCTCCTCGAGCTACGGCAAAGCTCTCGTTTGTCCAGAAGCTTTTTTTTTATTCCCCTCGCTTTCCCCACCAATCGGAGCTTTCCCCTACTATTTCCTCGCCTCGGGGTGGAAGCTGATGAAGGGAATTTCGATGGCGCTCTTCGTCATTCTTCCACGAATGCCATTCATCCAATCTCTAATCAATTTCTGAAGATATCTTCGATCTCGAAACGTTCATTCAGTTCGAAGTTTAACTTAATCTGTATCAAATTTAGATAAATAACATAAATAATATTCGAGGATAGATTGAAACTCCTTTTTTTTTCTTACGGATACTTCCTTATTTTTAACTTCAGAATTTAAAGATGTGTTTGCTTGTAGAGTCGAAGTGACATTAAGGAAGATTGCCAACGAGCGGTACGTGTCCAACCACGACAGGAAAATTCACTTAAACGCTTCGAGACCTACGGAACTTGTGCTTTGTGAAATTTATTTATGAATTTAATCAGATATTAGTGATAGAGGAAGATCAGCTAATTTAGCATAAGACTTCGAGCTAGTCGACGAATACCGTCAGCTATTTTTTCCAAGTCCTTTGTCTTTGTCTTCTCGTGTCGCATATCCGCCGGAACTAGCGATGTACTTTTTTCAGTTTCGTCTGTCGTTAAGCCTCAGATTAGCATTCCTCCCTCTTCAAAGAAATATATTTCGAAACAACAAAAGAATAAACTTTAAGTCTCTTGTTACTTTACTCTTTTACGTCAGTTTAATGAAGAACGAAATCTTTAATGTTGATGTTGAAAAGCAAGGTGATGGGATGACGAATACAATATAAAGTTATTCTTTTATTTGTTCCAATGTTGCTGAAAAAATGATATGAACGTAGAGAAATCATGACTTTTAATACGATTATTTGAAATTACGTTCCTCGGATTATTTTAAAAAATTATATTTAACAAATATGCATATCAATAAAATTCTGCTTGTTTTTATACACCGGTCCCCAAGAGCCATACTTGTCGCTTTTGTTCGTCTGTTGTCGTTGTGATTGCTGTTGATATCCCGACGACGTGCTTTTATCCTTCCTAAATACGTAAAATTAGAAAAGAAAAAGACATTTGTAAGATTAGTAAAGCATTGAGAAAAATAAATTACAAACATACTTGAAATTCTCGTACGGTCCTTTAATGGTAATATCGTTGATGTTAGTGTGCACCATTTTGACTTCTTTCGCTTCTTCTCGAAAGTAACTACAATCTTTCTCGCTTCTTTTTGCAACTAAAAAATTGGTGAATTTTTCTAAGAGCAGTATTCCTCGAAATTCCTCTGATGCTGTCAGATATTACTGCTAATATAGATTAAAAATTACTAACTCTGCATTGAGATTTTTTTAAAATCTTTTTTCAATTTTTTTAAACACTTACTCTACGGTACGTGATGCAAGTGAACCAGAACTAGCAATTCTAGCCGATTTGCGACGTTACCACGTCGACTCCCTTTCCGAGTTCGTAGATTTTTTGCGAGCCTACAAAGAAAAGAACAGCGAAAGTTATTAATCATAGCTAAAAAGATCCTTTTTTATGTTATTTTTGCATAATTATGTTGATTAAATCTTCAAATTATCATTTATAATATTTAAAGTATATACGTAAAAATTTATTTACGATCATTTAAAGAAAATGCTTACATATTTTAAGTAAAATATGTATTTGCTTCTTTTCTCAAACTTCCATTTTGCATTGTTCCACATTATCAAAAATAAGTAGAGCATTAATTAACGGAATACAATAATTATGAAAACATCGATTAATAAATAATAATCAATAGATAAATGATTCTCTCTCATATAAGGACAAAGTTATTTGATTATACGATTAATTAATTATCAGTAGTTTTAATACTAGAAGCTAATGTAACAATAATGAGCAACTGTTACTCTAAATATTGCTGTGCAATAAATTATTTTGTTTATTTCGTGCGATTCTCGATAATAAAATATCACAGTAGAATCGAAGTGCAAGTGAGAAACCAGTTTTCGTAAATTTGTACTTACCTAACGCTGGGTAAGAATGTTGGTGAGTTGCCTTGACAATCCAAGACTTTGCACCTCATCGACACATTAGATCTTCTCGACTGCCACGAAATATTACCGCTGTTCTCGTTGATTTCAACTTTTTTCAAATTTCGACTGGAGCCGATAATTGTTCACTGTTTTAATAGCTCAGTTCAGAAATTTTTCTGAGTACGAAACGTTTAAACAGACGTTCAATTAAACGAACGAAGTCGTCAGGAAGACTGCAGGTTCTCTGGCGATTCCATCGCCTCTTACATAGTCTGCGAGTGTCCCCTTCTTCGCAAATCGAGTTCCAATATCGAAGTGGGGATCGATCTCGATTCCTCCCAATCATCAACGACGGAATTTTTAATAGATTTCACATCGTAGTAAACTTATTAATAATGTACATGAATTAGTAGAGATTCAGTTGTTATTCATACAGGAAAAAACTTATTCTTGGAATTTTTCTGGATCATGCACAAACATGAATCAGATTTAATTTCAGACGATGCGATTATTTTGCAAGGAGAAATGTCAAACTCTTGAAAGAATATGTTTCTGTATCACGCGGAGAAACTTCGAGGAATTGTAAATGTAAAATGTAAAATGTTAGGATCATAATCCTTTTTTGCCCATAAAAATATTATCGTTTGGATCGTATTTAGTCGTAGGATTATTCTCATTCGTCCTAAAACAAACTGCACGTTGTTTTTGGGCTTGGAAAAATTTCAGAAAGAGCTCTCGTGTCTGCTGAACTAACTTTAGGGTGAATAATGGGGCACTTAATGGTCGTCAAGTGTTGCTAGTCGTTGTTACCATAAATCAACAGTACATCAATCTTTTACAGACCAAAGTTGATCCATCCATGAAGCTATCTGCACAAGATAAATTTAATTATAGATCATTCTTCTAATTCTTCTAATTAATGATTACCTAGTGATTATTACCGAGAGTTGAAGTTGCCGGCAACACCCAGTTTGACGATATAAATTATACATTCAAGAAAAAATAAAAAATACCGCACGTAACTTGCATTTACATGAAAACTAGAATCTGATGCAACATTGATCCTTGGTGTCATCAGATTTGTTGCTTTCAAACCATCGAAATTTTTCGAATGCGAATATCAATGAGAAAAAGCTTTGATTTCACATATTTTTATTTTGATTACTGATCTTTAATAATATGCAAATGTGAATTGTGATTGTAATGAATATGTTTTCGGAATAGCTAGATCTCAGAAAAGAAATTGTTGATATCAATTTCGAATCATCGATGCTATTAAAACTGTTCTGATGACGCCCTGAATGTTAAATATAATTTATCAAAAATTATTCAACGGCAATAAAAATTATATTTTATAAATGTGTTATTTACAGATAAATAAAATATACAATTTATAAAACATGAATAAAATTTTACTCCGTATCCAAATACTCTGTATCTTTTTTGAATTAAAAAATGATTCATATAAATTGATAAAAATAAATTTATGAAAATATTCTTATTTTATACATATCTATCTAGCTTCTACCGTGCTTGTTTGTTTTCCTGGATTCAGATTAATCAAACGATTTGAATTTTCTGCTAGTTCAGTGATGCTGACTCTACCACGTTGCCTGACAAATTTTGCCACAGCTTCGAGCTCCTCCTGAGATATGTAAATGAATTTTCCTCTATCATCAATAACTCCAGTCAAACTTCCACTTGCTTGTAACTCCTGAATTCTTTCTACTATACTTGTTGCCTTTAAGCCAAAGTGTGCTGCCAAATCTTCTAGAATTACAACTTTGTTTTGCTTAATGTATTGAATAAATCCTTGTAATAAATTTTCTTCATTTTCATTGTTCTCTTGATCATAGCCTTCTTCTTCTACACTAAATGCTTCTTTCATTTTTAAATATTCTTCATATTCCTTCCTTTCCTTCTCTTCTCTTGCTTTCCTCTCTGCCTCCTCTTGCTTTAATTCTTCTGCTCGCTCTCTTTCAGACTGTTTATCTCTTTCCTCTTGAAGAAGTTGTTCTCTCTTCTTACGTTCTTCCCTTTCTCTTTCAGCAATTTCTCTCTGGGCTCTCTTTTCTGATTTAGCTGCCAATTTTGCTCTCTTTTTTGCACCCATTTTGAAATCAGATGTGATTGGCTTTTCATCTGCCTCATCATTAGCTTCATTTCCAGATCCATTGTCATCTTCCTCAATTTGTTGGCTGATAGTTGCTTGCATACGACGTCTAGCATTTCTTTGACCCGTTGCTCGTCTTATTAGTCTACCTTGTGCAACTCTTTCAGCTGGATTCGTTTGTTTTTTCTTTGCTATAACACATTCGGAAAAAGTAACATTTGATGTTTTTTTTTTTTTAAATAATAAACATCCAAGGGGTTTAAATAATCCATCTATTTCTATTACTAAAAACATCTAAGTATTAATCCAATATTTACAAAAATTCTCAAAACATCTGTTTCAAAACAAACTTAAAGGTTAGGAATGTATTTGGTTATTTTTACAGGGTTATTTTAGTAATAACATGAAAAAGTTTTGCATAGAGACGTACCGGATTTTTGACCTAAAAACACTGTAATTCCGATAATTAGTGCAATAATTAAGACAGCGAAAGAAATTAATAAAGTAACGTCCATTTTTTGTTTTTTTATTTTATTTTCCTAGCTCCTTTTGGTTTGATTATTGCAAAAGTAGATGTCGATAACGCGCACTAGCGCCACGTACGTGAACTTCACCGTTGTTTTCGAAGGTGACGTGTGCTCTATTCGATAACCCACAGAATTTCGTTCATAGTTTTAAGTTTCGCCGTGCTGCTGAAAAGCATCGCATATAAGAAATCATGTTAAGACACAGCTGTGCATTTCTTATATTCTTGTGCATTTTCGAATATGGTACAGGACTTTATTTTCACATTGCTGAGACTGAGCGAAAATGTTTTATTGAAGAAATTCCAGATGAAACAACTGTTTTAGGTACGTCAAAATGTGTATGTCAATAGAAATACAGTTAATTATTCGTTTTCATTGTAATTTTCATTAGAACTGTTTTTCCTGTAGTAAATTACAAGGTTGAATTATATGATCCAAGAACTGGCGGATTTGCTCCTAGTAGTGCTGGTATGGGAATGCACGTGGAGGTTAGAGATCCAGATGATAAAATGATTCTCTCTAGAGTATACAGTTCAGAAGGAAAAATTTCATTCACTTCTCATGTACCTGGCGAACATATAATTTGTTTGTACTCTAATAGTAGTTCTTGGTTCAGCGGTGCTCAATTGGTAAGCTATCTATGTAATAATGCAAAATAATAATTGTTTAAAGTATTCAATTGAAATAAATATATTCTATCATATAGAGAGTACATTTAGATATCCAAGTGGGTGAACATGCTATTGATTATGCTAATACAGCTCAGAAGGAAAAGTTCACCGAGTTACAGATGAGAATACGTCAGCTTCTTGATCATGTAGAACAAATAACAAAGGAACAAAATTACCAAAGGGTATACCATAATTGATTTGTTTAACTTTTAATTATTTTGTTAAAGATTTGGAATATATTTACATATATATTTATATTTACATTGTCTGTTCACAGTACCGGGAAGAACGTTTCCGGCAAACATCTGAAAGCACACACCGCCGTGTATTCTGGTGGTCTTTTGCCCAATCTGTAATTTTATTGATCATGGGTGCATGGCAAATGAGACATCTGAAGAGCTTCTTTGAAGCAAAAAAACTAGTATAAGATCAAAATTAATATTAGTCATTTTACAAAAATTTTTCTTTTACAATCACGGGAGATCTTCATTGTAATTTATTCAAAAAAAGAAATGGACGAAAAGTAAATAACGTAACATAATTCGCTTTCCATCATTTGTATGTACTATATCACACAGTTTAAATGTATCTATAACTATTTAATAGTTAACGCATCTGTAAGAAATCTGGTTTTAATTGTAATAAAACGCGATATATGGTGTGAATTTTGATTAAAATAAAATATTAATTTTCAAAAAAAGTTTTGTTCATTGTTTTCTCTCCTAAAAAATAAAATAAAAATGGTTGTAATTTAATGATGAAAGGTAGCCAATAAGTCAGACATACATGTGAACTCGCCTTTAATCACAGTCAGATCTGAACGTGTAAACGCATAGCGTATGATTATAGAAATATACATGTGTTGCAATTCAAGAAAAATTTTGTAAAAATAGTTTCAATAATTATAAATAATAATATATCTGTAATAGAAGATCTGATAAAAAAGAAGAAAAATTATTATGTTTTTATTACGCCAAGTACTTCAACGCGGAATGCAACTGGCTCTCACGAGAGAACCTATAAATTTACGTCAGATTCCATCAATTTCAAAAGAAAAATTTACTGTCAATCTACACGACCGAGTTTTTATTCGGATGAAGACAAATCTTAGTGAAGTAGAGGAAGAGAACAAGGAAGAAGATTCTACAAAACACATTCTTGGCAAGATTTATGGGAAATTGAAAGTGATGTTTACATGTAAAAAGTGTAACTATCGGAATGGGAAAATTATATCGAAATTAGCGTACGAAAAGGGAGTGGTTATAATCCGCTGCGATTGCTGCAAAAACAATCATTTAATTGCCGACAATCTCGGATGGTTCGAAGAATTAAAAAACAGGGGAAATATTGAGAAACTTATGGCGCAAAAAGGAGAGACTGTTCGAAAAATTCAAAATGATGTTGAAGGATATATTGAGGCTATTGCCAAAGAGGAATTTGAGTTGATTCGACACAATAAAGAAAGAGAACAACGTTTAATTGAAGAACAAACTGAAACACAGGATCAAAATAGAAAGATTAAATCTACGGAAGAATCGTAGAAAAAATTGTCTAGGTTAGGTTTTTATTAATTTTTATTTTTATGAAATAGCGATGAAAAAATATTTCAACGAATGTAAATACCACTAGTTGTAGACTATGTATCTTTTTATTTTATGTATACTTTATGCTATGTTAAACTTATAATTATGTAATTATATGTAGAAAAAGAATAATATCTCAAGTTTGGTTGATATAGAAAGACAAATACTTTTTTATCTTTTATGTTACAATCATTAGAAAAAACAGTATTGTGCGTATGTATACTGTATGTAAATAATACTTCTAATATATACAATTTGGTAAAAAATATATATCGTTGAATAAAATTCCTCAGATCTTGTATAAAGTTTATGAAGTTCAAAAGACTTGCCTCTATTTAATATTTCAAATGTGCATGTAATCTTTATTCATAAAAACGTGTTTGGATATTATAAGTTTAGTGACAATAATTTTTAATTTCATTTATAGAAATGACAGATCTTGGCACATGCAGAAACTATATATGGCAAGTTTTTAGTTGAGAATATATCAAATATCAATTATGTACATATACATAATATATTTTGTTATAAAAATGTCTTTTTTAAAAATATGTGGAACATAATTAAATCTTTTATAAATGTGTATATATATAAAATATATAATATTAAAAACAAAAGGAATGACTTATTGCTTTTTCTTTATAATGCATATATAAATTCTATATTTCAAAAAATTTCTATTGTTATAAACTTTAAATATCTCTGAAGGCACAACTTCTGTTGAACAACAGTGTTATGATAAGAAACTATGAATAATTAATTAACATTATTAATATTAATAATATTAAAAATCTCTAAGTACACCAAATGTTGGAATGACATGCAAATTTAATATTAAAATTTTGCTTAACTTTGTCATTAAATTATAGTTTACGATATAAGGCACTATGTCTTTTTATAGCAATCAGTCATTTGCATTGAATATTTCCAGAAATATAATATTGATAAACTAATATTTAATATTCCTACACAATTGACAGTAATAAAGAAGACTAGTGTTTCTTAAACTAATCTTTATGCAGAACAAATGTCATCTGACTTCTGCACTTTTTATAATAGTATTATAAAGTATTAACACATTTAACTTTTTCATTATTCAGCACAATAAAAAAGAACTTACCCTAGTCATATTGTAGACTAGTATTTTCTTATCATTTTTGAGAATTAAAAATCTCTGGAGTAGAAATAATTAATATATTTGTGTAGTTGCTATTAAATGAAATTATTTTGAATCTCTTACACCCTTTTTGGTTTTGACACAATTGCATATTCACTATTATTAAAGACTTTATGCTTTGGACCCATATTACTGCTTGTAGATGCAGTATCAGAGTGATTTGTTTTCTTTCTAATAACACCATATCCAAGGTGGCTATCATCTGCTAATCTAACAGCAGACATGTCCTCGACGAT
Source organism: Tetragonisca angustula (assembly GCA_036937485.2). Lineage (NCBI taxonomy): Eukaryota > Metazoa > Arthropoda > Insecta > Hymenoptera > Apidae > Tetragonisca > Tetragonisca angustula. Next base: position 162,249 of record JAWNGG020000234.1, on the reverse strand, counting down.
ATCGTAATTAGACCATGTAGTATTGGTATCGGCAGCGGAGTTTAAAGATATATTCGAATGTGAATTTTGAGACGTGCTGCTAAAGTTTCCAAATTTAAATGTGCCTTTTTGATTAATTTTAGTCGCCGAGCCAAAATGCTCCAACTTATCATAATCAGATTCATCATTAGGTATATGATTCGATATATGGGTCGAAGTCACTGGACTGTCCGTAATACTAGACTTACTCTTTGACGAGCTTTGAGACGATATAATAGGCATCATTGTTTCGTACTGAAAATCATCCTCGTTTTCTTTGTCTTTATCATTATGCAATAATGAGTTTGATCTCTCTGTGTGATGTATATTGTCGATACCATGAGTTTTCCATGCATCATTTCTTACTTCTACTAGATCATAAGGATGTTTCTCTTCGTCATCTAATATGGAACTTCCTATCGTCTTTTGAGACATTTCTGGCGAATTATCTCGATTTAATCCTTTGTATTCTCCACAAGCAGACAAGTCTGATAATTCAGCATCCATGTTTTTCTTGTCTAATAAGCTTGTGAAAACATATTTTCGCGGTGGTTTCGCAGGTTTTGGTTTACCGATAGACAAAGATGGCTTAGAAGATAAACTAGTATCTAAATTAGATGAAGAAGTCGACTGTTTCTGTGAATTTTGTGGTGAAAAATCAATATCAATTAAATTGGCAGAACTATTTGGAGAAGGGGGTAAGGCTGCTCTAGATCCAGCCTCCATTGATAATGCTGCATGATATTGAGCGTCATTACAGTCAATATTTGAGTTATTTTCCTCATTCATTAATTTTTTCATTGACCTCATCTTCGAGTACATACAACGAAAAATTTCTTGTTGACTACTGTGCTCCAAGCGGAAAGAACCTTCTCCAGATTCACATTTTCGTCCTGCTTCAAAAATAAATTTTCCATCTTTGTAACCATATCTCCTGATATAGCGATATGGCCATGTGAACAGAACTACATCTCCATCCATTAATTTAATATCAACTGCAGCTACTACAAGTGTGTAGTTTCTAGTTTCTAGACCACATCGTTTAGAAGCATCTGTCTCTACAACTTTTACAGAAAACACTCCTTCTCCACTGGTACAGTATAAATCGTTATTTTCCTCTATTGTCTGATTAGACACACTATCTTTAAATGCCACTAACTGAAATGCAGTAATCCAATGACTCATATCAGATTCCGAATAACATCCAAAGTAGTGAATTCCTGACTTAGTCACAACCTGCGTGCAACAAAAATAAAGAAATGAATAGACATTTCATTGTTTGTAAAATCTCTCATTAAATATTTACTTACAGTAAATACATGTGACTGATTGCTAGGTGCTATTTTAATGCAAGCATCTAATGTGATGATACGAGGAGCATGTAACTGTAATATAGCTTCTTCTTGATTATCATAGATTTCTACTCGTTTGATCCCATAGTTACTAGTTCTGAACAGCTGACAGAATCTTTTGTGCCAAGATTTCTGCAAGACAAAAAAACAAACAGCATGAATCTCTCGAAATATAAGTATTTTGATTTTAAAAGAAATGAAAGAAAGAAATTTCGTGCATTTGAAAAATCGCGTTGGCATGAATCAAGAATGACGTGTGCCAAGTTCGATTCAGTGTCGTTGCGTATGCTTGAAATGTCTGAAGCCATATCGTGCGAATTTTAGGTTAATCCATCACCGATGACGATCATCGATAACAAATGATCAATCGTTCGACATATTCATTTATTCAAACGATCTAAAGTAAATGAGATCATTGGGAAAATCGATTTGCCAATTAATCGCGAGAATTCGAAATACACGTTCATCCGTGGTAGCATTAACCAACCTTGAGCTGGCCTAGCATTCCCTGCGGTGGTAACAGCAGGATCCCTTGTAACAGAGGTTCCTCGGGCTCCATCGTTTTTGCGAAACATCAGCAGCCTGGATCACGTATCGCTAAGGAACGTGCCTTTGTTTCTCATATAATTTCGAAAAAGTGAATTTTTCCACTTTCACTCCCACTTTTTCCCGTCCGTGTTATTCCTCTCACTGGTTCGCCTCTGCTTTCGAACGGTGCTCTATCGTTTGCGATTAGTCTAACAGTTTTTTCGAACACATTCAACCCATCATAATGTACGGTGCTTGACATTTCACAAAAGCTTTGGGCCCGACGTTTTAACGTCGACTAGATTTCCCGAGGAGAAAAGAGATTCGTTCGTTCCTATGTGTACGTGTTACGAATACATCGTACGGGGATATATACGTACACAGAACGTTACTACTCTCGCACGGTTCTTCCCGATGCATTCAGAGCCAACTGTCGAGTAATAAAGGCATCGTACGTCCTCCGACCGTACGATGTCGCCCGAATTGTCACGAACTGACGAAGAAGCGCGGACTATTCACAAAAGATAACTACTCTTCGTTTCTTTCTTTCTCTATGTCGTGCGTTTCGACTCGCTGATTTCGAAATTTTGTTTGCACTAAATTTTTTTATCGCGCGTCGCACGTTATATCCAAGCTATTTCGTTTGATTTGACGTCTGGAATGCCAGAGTGTAATTAATGCGAATCAAGACGCGAGTGATTTCAATCGTATATTGTTTGCTTTCTTTCCGCACTTGGCCGTAGATAAGCATTGCGACACATCGACTTCCGTTCATAGGCGCACAATAATAATTGCATTTTTTTTTCTATTTTTGCTTTTTCAATTATTGCTTCTCTCATTCCCAATATTTTGATGCGTATCGTAAAAATTAAATTTGCAAAAGTAATAGAGGACAAAGAATCTACGATTATTTTCCTTGACATGTAACACATAACAGCGTATATATACGTTATCGGCTCGAAAAATGGAACAAAGAACGACACCGAACAAAATGGAATTTGAAACGTTTCTGAAAAATAAAATCATCGAGCAATGGATGATTTTTCTTATTAGCAATGTCGACGCGTAGGTTTGAAATAATGCAACGCCATCAGGCTTTATCTCTGGTTTCGCTATACGGAAGTGGTATACCAACCGATATGAAACAATACAATTGTCTCTTGGCTGCGACGAACGTGCGAGGTAATAATATTACTCGTTGTCAATGCCTTGCATACAAACGAATGGAAAGTGCTACTTTAAAATTAAATTTATCCCCCTAATTTATCCTTCCTTTATCTCAATTTTCTTTTGGCGTCATTTTTGAAACTGTAATTTAGCACAATGTTAATCAGCTAGAAATACGCTTTTCTTCATTATACGTTCATATGCTGAGGACTCTTATTTTTGTTCATATAGATATCATCGACTCTTAGGAATGAAATATGATTTCTCGTGTTGATAAATTTTTCCGAGAATTTTATATTTAATATTGAAAAGCTTAGAGAATGAATTTCGCGATGAGTTTGATAGCACACGCGATCAGGCTAAACAATGTCTCGTTTCAATTTCACGGGGATTCGATCGTTCGGTGGTTAGTTATTAAAGAACTGACCTTTCTTGCGATTCGCGGTGTATCGAGTTGCATTAGACCTGCTCGGCACACGGGCCGTGATCGCGATCAGTTCGGCTTGTAATAACGAGTCGGCCAACTAATGAACTGATACATTATTCACAGGTGTCTTTGGTTATATATTGTACGAATAGTACGACGTGCTGTTATTTCAGTTTATCAATAGAAATGATATCGGTTTTGTTGCTCCTCTGGTGTGTTACCTATGGGAACTGTTACAACGATTTTCCATCGTTGATTACCAAGAACGCCACTATGGGTACGAGTGATTTCTCTCCTCTTAAAACAAGATGAAAAAAGAGAAAAGAGAAGTGCAAAAATTGCTCTTCTTTCGAGTGACATTATCCTTAGGAAGAAATACAATTGAATCAAGTTCAGTGAAATAGTATTTTTTTTAAACAGCGGTCATCATCGACAAAAGCCTCTTTGCTACCAAAGACGAGTACCGAAATGTCACAATGATGATACACGATTTAATCGCAGACATCGTGAGAAAGGAGATGCAGACAGGTGGCATAGTTGTTCATATTTTTCGCGATACGAATGTTAATCTACGGCAAGGTAAGCTATTTGTTTTCAAATATGATCGATTACCATTTCGAGTACTCATTAACTCTCGTTGTTACTCAATCATCGTAAGACTACACAATCCTTCTATCTGTCGCCACTTGCTATTTAACATGGCATCTGCACGAGGATGCACGAAAGGAGGAATTGATACATTTTGCTATAACAGGTATCTACACGTATATAATACGGAAATGCTATTTTTTAGACATACTAACTTAGAAAACTCTTGGATAATAAATCATTATTCTAAATAAATTAAGAAAACTTGAGTATATCATTTCAAGATCCAGATTGTCCCCGAATCCCAGACACGGATGGCATGAGCATGCCACTGATCGTGCCAGGAGACGAATTGTCACAGATTTTTCTCGACTTAAGGATGATGAAAATTCTAACCTGGAACATGATAAATATCCTCCACGACGATACGTTTGGTAATAAGAGCGACTCGATAGTAACCACGATAATGGCACACAGATCCTTCTATCTAATCCTGTTTGTATTTCTAATCCGGATCGTTTCAGACAAAGACACGATCAGCAGAGTAATGAAAGCCATCTCGGACAGGCTACCGAACAAACAATTGAACATAATCTCCAGGTCGATTTTCACGTTGAAACACGACGCTACGAAGAGCGAGAGAAGAAATTCGGTGAAGAAGATATTGGACGATTTCCACGTGGAACAACTAGGACATTGTTTCTTGGTTATTGCTACTATCGATATGGTTGCTGACGTGATGAGTGTGGTGAGATATAAAGTTACAATTTAAAGTTACAAGAGATATAAAGATACAATTTTTATAGATAGATGTTAATTAGATGAAACTAAATGAATACTGTTCGTTTCTTACAAAACACTGTGGATCTTTTCTTTTCTACGTGAATCTATGCATTATCTTCCTTCAACTCTTTCATAGTGAAATAGCTTTCTGAAAATAAATATTACTGGTTTCGAGAATTTCTGGAGGAATTTCTTAGATTGGGATTTTTTTGAAGGCGAGATCCTTGAAGATGGTCCGTCCAGATAGTCAATGGTTGTATGTGATCACCGACAGCGCGATGCAGAATCGGACTAACATGACAGCATACGTTGATTTATTGGCAGAAGGAGGAAACGTAGCCTTCATGTACAACGTGACTAATTCCAGCGATTACTGTAAAGTAATGATTGATATTTTCAGATAATCAAGTACTGAAATTGCACCAATTATTGCCTAATGTAACACAAACGAGTTACGAGTTTACAATCTAATAATATTAAGAAAAGAAAAAAAAGAATGAAATGACTTCTTCTGAGAAAGAAAAAAGAAATCTTAAGCAAGTCTTGTGGAAAATTTCTTTCATGTATGACAAACAGATTTAACTGTTTTAGGTTGACTTGATGTGTTACGTGCAGGAATTGATCCAAGCACTGGCAAAAGCTCTGGAGTACTCCTTGGAGAACGAGATCAATCTGTTCAAGAGGATCGAAGAGGAGAACTTCCAGATGATCAGGCTGACGAAGCGCGAGAGGCGAACCGAACTCCTGAAGAACGTGAGAGTCAGTAAATTGCATGCAAACTTGAAACGAAACGTGCTTCAATCGAACTAAAATCGAAATTGTGTTTCCGTCAGATACTCCTCTCTCAAACCGTGTTGGCTTCAAAAGGTATCAGCGCGCGATGCTTGTTATGGAGATTCTCCTCGTCCATAACTTGGGGGAACTTCTTTTCTCATGGTAAAAATGTGGCACACCTGTTAGATATAGGCGTATGGACACCTGATTTTGGCGTGAATCTGACCGACATGATTTTCCCTCATATCGCGCATGGATTCAGGGGCATTAATTTACCAATCGCGAGTTACCACGTGAGCAAATGATTCTTGATAATTTTCCAACTTATTAACTTTCACTCTTTCCAGAAAAGAATTTTTGGAATTACACTTTTAGAAAGGGAAGTTAATTTTAGAAATTGCCTATATATGGATAGACTATTTGTTTCTTTAACTCAGTCCCTTTACTCTTCAAGATAAATTTAGCAGTAACAACTTTGACAATTGTAATGATCTCCCAACTTTTTCACTCAACACAGAGTTAAGTGAAATAATATTTGTTGAATTATTACCTGGAAAGTAACGTTAATTTATCAAGCTTTCGCTGGAATATTTTACAGTTCAACTTCGAGCTACATAATCGAGTACGTTATTTTAGAATCCACCGTGGCAGATAATTTCAGTGAGTAAAACAGGCCAGAAAGTGTATGAAGGATTGGTATTCGACGCTATCAACTACCTAAGCTCGAAACTGAACTTCTCTTACGCGGTGATTACGCCGGAAGTGACTCGAAGTCTAAACTCTTGGAATACTTCTCGGTTCGCCAAGCTTGGCGAGGTGAGAATTTCCATTCGCCGTACCTCTCCTCTCATCTCCATCGTCTGTTAATCAATTCTCTTCTTAGAAAATTAATGAAATGACCATGTCGGCTACGAGGAGAGTGCCGAAGGAAGTGATCGATTTGGTACGAGAGAAGAAGGTTCTTCTAGCTGCCTGCGCGGTCACCGTGAACGAACAGGAGAAAAGTACAGTTAATTTCACTGTACCCATTTTCGTACAGACATATAGTTTCCTAACTTCCAGGCCCAGACAATTATCCAGAGCTCTTTTGTTTGCCTCGCCATTTACCGAAGAGGTTTGTACAAGTAGAGCTTGCTCAAATAACTATAATAAATCTTCAGACAATACGGTTAATCCCCGAATACAGTCAGATTCTCTTTAAACAATTGTCTAATCAAAATCATTAATTTTATTCATTGGAAAAGGAATTTCCTCTCCTCATTCATTCTCCTCAATCTTCTTGAGTAAATTATTCTCAAGTTGTTACACGTTAGAGTTACCTGTAACTAAAAATTAACTCCACAAACGCCGAATAGCTGGGAGATAAAATCGAAGCGAGGCAAACGTCGTATATACGCGCAATATTACCGAATATTAGTGTCTTAATAGTTTCTTGCAAGGTTTCTCAGAGTGACAGAAACGAATTGATGTAGTTACGCAAAGATCGCTGAGAGATACCTCGATGCTCGTTCGTAAAAGCGTTCGTTAATGTTTCGGCATTCCGCTGCGTAATAGCGCATAATGACATGAACTTATAAAGATTGTCGTCGGTCGGTTCGGTATGTTCCGTGCTGGCACCCCCCTAACGCTTCGGCTGCCTTTCAGACGTGGGCCTGTCTGGCCGCATCCATTATCATAATGGGTCCGATCTTGTACCTGGTTCACAAGTACAGCCCGTACAGCATCAAGATCTCGGGCCTCAACTCCTCGTGGCAGTGTGTGTGGTACGTGTACGGTGCGCTTCTTCAACAAGGTACGATTTTACTATTGTCCCGTAAATCTATTTCTCGCACGTTCGCGCGATGCAAGTTTCCTGCTAGTTTCACCGCTGACTTTATTACTCCCGCGGTGATCAACGGGGTCGAATTTTTTCGTACTTATTGCATTCAAATTTTGTTTGACGAAGTGCAGAGTGACTCAGGACATTATTTGAATATTTATAGTGAAATGTGACGTTTCGCCCTTGAGAAGATAAGGTTTCAACTCAAATTACGACTTGGGCAAACTTCTTTTTGTTATTCGTATGAACAATGCTGTTATCTGCTCTTATTTGCTATTAAGATTTATTAATTACCGATCTGTATTATTGGTTTTCTTTCTTGTGTTCATTCGAATAAAGACAGAACTCTACATTACTTTCTAAAATTAATGTAAAAATTGTTTCAATCGTTGATCATACTATTCTACACATAATTGCGACTTTGAAACTAAATTATTGTACAGTCCTTGTAGTGTATTCTTTATATTTCTTAAGGTCAGTCATATTTCTTTATCTTTAAAATACAAATAATTTGATTTAATAAAATATCATAAATTATTGATGAAAAGTTCATTTAGAGTAGATTTTCAAAGTTGTTTTCCTCGAATAAAAATTGTCAGAATAATCAACACGTTGATAATTTCATATGTCTAAATTCTCCGCATTCTTGTACGGTAGTCTCTCTCTCTTTAAAATTCAACGAGCAAAATATACCTGCTACGAAAGAAAATCGCGAGCCGTCGAGAGAAAAGTAAAAGAGGGAAGAAAAAAATCCACGAAATTCCAGGAGGAATGTATCTGCCGCACTGTGACAGCGCTCGTTTGCTGATCGGTATCTGGTGGTTGATCGTGATGGTGCTGGTAGCGACTTACTCCGGAAGTCTGGTCGCCTTTCTCACATTTCCTCGAATAGACACGGTCCTAACCGTGGATGATCTGATCGCGCGTAAAGACAGGATCACTTGGGGCTTCCCGAACGGTAGTTTCCTCGAGACGTATCTGCGCAACGCCGAGGAGCCTAAGTACCATATTTTACTGTCGCGCGCCAGGAGACACAACGACACGGAGGATGAGAAACTGCTGGAACGTATCAAGGAAGGGAAGCATGCTCTGATCGACTGGAGGAGCTCCCTCAGGTATCGTTTGCGTCAATATCACCCGGAATTCCGTGGAAATTAACGGGCCCGTGAAATAGGTTCTTGATGAGGAAGGATCTGTTGCTGACCGGGGGCTGCCATTTTTCTCTGAGTACAGACGAGTTTCTCGACGAGCCTATTGCCATGATCATTCCACACGACAGCCCTTATTTACCTGTCATTAATGCGGAGTAAGTTGCGAGGGAACTTCTGAAGAATAAGAGTCAATAATTAGTTTGGAATACAAAGTGCAATGGGATATGTTAGAAAGATGAAAAAGACTAAATAATAAAATCTGAATAATATTAATTGGACAATATTTACTTCTATACAGAGTTATATCTTTTACTTTCTTTAAATTATTTTTTTTTTTTTTTTTTTTTACGTAAAAGAGAATTGGATAATTTCGGATAATTACGATTGCAACTCACAATTTTCGATCTTATCGAGTTGGATTTTGAACTTTAAATTACAATTCATTTGTTCTCTTTTAAATATAAGGTACGTTTGTTCGAGCATATCCCACTGTAATTTTATTTATTCTACACATTAAAATTATTTGAACGAAATGGGATCTTGACAACGTAGGTTGCATCGAATGCTGGAGTCTGGAATGATGAACAAATGGATCTCCGAGAGGATGCCGATGAAAGACAAGTGCTGGGAAGTGTCAGGAAGCAATCAGGCGGTGAACAAACGAAAAGTGAACGTTGCCGATATGCAAGGAATATTTTTCGTATTGTTCATGGGTATTGTCTTTCAAATCCATCTCCCGAGATTTCATCAACATTCTAATTAAAGAATTTCTTCATTATTTTAGGCGTCACGTTGGGTTTCCTCTTTCTCTTCTGCGAGTGTTACTGTCACAGACGCAAGATTGCCAAGGAACGGAAATTGATACGTCCCTTCGTTTCGTAAATCTTACGCAAGACATCTTATGCGTACATATCGGGATGAAACGAAATACAGGGACAAAATTTAAAGCTCGACAAGAGTGGTCTTTGCTTAAGAAAAGGAACAGTAAAGGCAAGTTTTGTTCGTTGTTAAAAAATAGCAATGCAATTTATATTTTTTCGTTCCACCCTAACGTGTTGTTACAATATAGTTACACAATATTTACAATATATTTACAATATATTTATATTACAATATAGTTAACACAAATTCTTTCTTCTCTATTCATCAGTATTTTAACGCTTTCTCTTTGAAAAAAAAAAAATCCACGCAACGTACGTGTAACCGTTCTTTCTATATTCTATTTCCATTCATAATTATCACTTGATCTTTTCTTTCCGTTGAATCGACAAAAAACGCTTGGTACCAGCCGACGTAACCGGAACATCTAAAAAGTCTTCGCTCAGTCTAAGCTCGCGATTTTTTCGAATTTTTTTTTTCTTCTTTGTTCAGTTGCATCGACGAGAAGGAATTATAAACGTGAAAGAGAATCGAGAAATGTCCATGTTGGTCCATATCTACCGACAATTTGCGTGGCCGAGCGGGCGCGAAATGATTCTCGCCAATGAAATAGCGAGCAATGGCCCGCGGACATTCGCAAGCCATTACAATTACCATCACGAACGTCTAATTTGCGGGTAATGGTCGGCACCGGATATTGCGTGGATATCCACGCAACGTTCGAAGTCGAAAACGTTCGGCTCTTTCCATGATTGGCGTTTAAGGCATCCTTTTTCATCGTTCGTTGCACGAGAACCGTTTCGTGGATACTATCCGAGAAAAGATTAATGTGAGAAAAATAATAACTGGTAACGGCGATTCTATTCTGCACTGTATAACCAATAAAAATTCGTTTAGAATCAGTAATCAGAGAGAGAGAGAGAGAGAGAGAGAGAGAGCATTCGTTTACTCGCGTGGTAAAAATTTCTGCTTGAAATTACGTAAGACGAAAACGAAATGGAAATTTGTCGTCTAAAGTCAAGAAGATGGACACGGTTAATGTTTGCGCGGATATTTCGACGATTCGTTCATTGTTTCGTTGAGTCGTTAATTTTACTTGGAAGACTTCGCGCCTAACAAGGTTTATTGCATTGTGAACAGTAACAACCGCAGCATTGAGCAAGACTTATGACGCGTATGATTCAGTTGCTCCCTGTTACGTTACGCTGGAAGTTGCCACAACTAGTTACTTTATTAAGATCATACTCGAAGAAGAATGGAAGTTGCAAGTGTGCGAACGCGGGAATGAAGAAAGGTCGGGTTCTAAGTGTTACACGTCTTCGAGTATGTTTGTTCGTGATCTTTGGTAATCTGACTTCGTAGATAGCTATTTTTATAAATTTTATAAATGAATTTTCCTTTATTGACGATTTCCACTCTTAGGAACTTTATCAGAAAATTAATATATTTCTACTATATTTTATTATAAAGATTGTTTGCCATTTATGATTTTGACAAGAAGAATAGAGATTGTTACAAATAAGTTGCGTGGTAGTGACGTAATATGCTATAATATCACAATAAAATTTTACCAAATTGAAACAGAAATCTTTTATATTTCACTACTCGTGCAATCGCTATTAATTTTGCACAAACTTTCAAACTTATATCCAAAAAAAAACCTGTAATCAATTTGACAATAAAATTATAACTATCCTACAGAACTAAAATTGAACTTTAAAAGGATTGAACAGTATAAAACGTACAATTATATAACTTTCGAATAATTATAGAGAATTAAATTTTAACAAACTTCTCAATCTCATTTGAATTTCCACTCCATTTCCATTAAATTTCTACAAACTTACGAATCGCAGACCTGTAACAAACTTATCAAGCAACAAGTCTATCAATGAAAGTTTAACTCCTCCCAAATATAATTTCTACCAACGAAAATGTAATTTCTTCAAACATATGATGCCCCGAAATGATTAAACATAATATAAAACATACAATTATATAATTCTCAAATGATCATAGAAGATTAAATTAATTGAACTTTTCAATTGAATTTCACCGTTCGTACAATCGCCATAAAATTTCTATAAAATTCACGAATCTCAAACACCTCTAACAAATCTATGAATAAAAATTTAATTTCGCCCAAATATAATATTTCTACCGATAAAAGTATAATTTCTCCAAAAAAAACATCCTGAAACGATCGAACGAAACGAAACGCTAAGAAAATTCACGAATCTCAAACACCTGTAACAAATCTATGAATAAAAATTTAATTTCGCCCAAATATAATATTTCTACCGATAAAAGTATAATTTCTCCAAAAAAAAGACATCCTGAAACGATCGAACGAAACGAAACGCTAAGAAAATTCACGAATCTCAAACACCTCTAACAAATCTATGAATAAAAATTTAATTTCGCCCAAATATAATATTTCTACCGATAAAAGTATAATTTCTCCAAAAAAAAACATCCTGAAACGATCGAACGAAACGAAACGCTAAGAAAATTCACGAATCTCAAACACCTGTAACAAATCTATGAATAAAAATTTAATTTCGCCCAAATATAATATTTCTACCGATAAAAGTATAATTTCTCCAAAAAAAAACATCCTGAAACGATCGAACGAAACGAAACGCTAAGAAAATTCACGAATCTCAAACACCTGTAACAAATCTATGAATAAAAATTTAATTTCGCCCAAATATAATATTTCTACCGATAAAAGTATAATTTCTCCAAAAAAAACATCCTGAAACGATCGAACGAAACGAAACGCTAAGAAAATTCACGAATCTCAAACACCTCTAACAAATCTATGAATAAAAATTTAATTTCGCCCAAATATAATATTTCTACCGATAAAAGTATAATTTCTCCAAAAAAACATCCTGAAACGATCGAACGAAGTGAAACGCTACAAAACGATTGTACCGTCACAGAGAGAGAGAGAGAGAGAGAGAGAAAGAGAGTTAAATTAATTAATCTTGGCGAATTCCCAACTAAATCCCTCAATACCATTAAATTTTCACCAACTCGCGAGTCGAGCGGTTGCCAAAAATCCATAACAAGCTTTGCAGGAACGAATGTCGGCCACGTGTCACTGAATAATTCCGAATAAACTCTCCTTCTCGTTCCTCGTTTTACTTCTGCTACCACCACCAGCTTGGCATCCTCCGGGGCAGCTGGAACCCCGGCTCCGCGAAGGGGAAAGGGGAGGGACGGGCGCGCGATATGACGGCGTACATAGACACGGGTTTATCTACCTGACGACCTTGCCGTTTAAAAAATCGCCGAGCTGGCCGGCAGAGGCTCGAGCGGGCGGCGTGCACCATCCGCGAGCCAGTTCCGACGTAGAGAGCGGACGACTAAGACTAATCCTAATAGTGCTGCGCCTGCCGGCCCACGTTTTCGCGCCACCGTGTCGCGCTTCATTTTCGTCGATCGAGAGAGAATCTCCGCGAGGAGACCCGGTTGTCCATGCTTCTCGCCAGTCGGGCTGTGCACCTCGTCCGCCAGTGATTCAGCAACCAGTCGCGATTAATATGGGCGCCTGGATGTCCTGGCTGATCCTGCTGCAGCGTACGTATCACACACTTGATGCTCTTTTCGTTTTACCCTCTGGCGATTCGCTCGGTCGAATCAGTTTCATTTTCAATCGTCGAAGAAGTGCTTTTACCAGTTCGCGTCGCTTTATTCTAAATATGTATATTAAATACGGGATACACTTGGTCTTGGGCAAACATAGTTGCACGCGGATTGAAGTTGAGAAAGTTATCAAATTTCTACGTGTACGGTGTAAAATTTTTTGAAACGTATCGACGTTGCAGCGAGACACACGTCACGATCATATTGTAAAACTTGAAAAGTTTTACATAAAAGTTACGATAAAACGTCGTTATTCGTCGTTATTCGTCTATAATCGTGCGTATTTAACGAACAATTCATATCTACATAGTAAAGTATCGCTGAATATTGACTGTTTAAATACTTTCGCGACCTCTGCGAAATATTGCGCACAACCACTTGTATTAAACGTCTCGTAATTATCCGTCAATGGTCCTCAACTTGAGAGTTAATCAACCTTCCTCGAGGCTCGATGATTTTTCATTGAAAATATTCTCGGACAGTGTCGCCTGTGTTCGTCCACGGCTACGACAACGTGGGATTCGACGGCTGGTATCAACCGGTTCCGCATCGGCCGGTCGACATCATCACGGACGTTATTAACGACCTAGGCGTGCGGATTCTGCAGCAGTACACGGCTCACGGGAACGTTGCATTCTCGCCGACGGGGGTTGGCTTCGTCCTGGCCGCGCTCTACGAGGGCTCGGCTGGAAGAGGAAGACAGCAGATTGCCGATGCTCTCGGCCTGCCGCGAGACCGGGACATCACCAGGATCGGTTTTCGCGATATCCATCGCAGATTAAGGGTAACAATTATCCTCTGGTCGTCTCTCTGATTCTCGTTAATCCCTCGAGGCTGTACGAATAAAATGGACGTGTACGTACGTACGTGCGTAGATCATAGGAGGGAAACCTGACTTTTCTTATTTTATCAGTGGAAAGCAGCACCTTGACACGATAATTGAAAACGAAAAGAATTTGATCAGACTTGGTAGTTTAAGTTTCGTTAAGTAACAAGTATAATACAGTTGCTAAGAAAAGTATTGCGTATTTAGATATTTGAAAATCCTATTGCGTTTCTTGAAATACAATCTTGACGTATATTTCTTGCTTTAAACAAATCCGTGCATCGACGGGGCGATCAGATCGCACAAGTGCAAGGGAAATTTGCTACCGCGACTCGAACGCGTAGTTTCTCTTCTTTGAGTAGCAGTTTCTCTCGTGGTCGATCGCTCTTTTCGAACAAGTTTCGCAAGTTTCGACGACTAAACATCCGTGACGGGGGGGGGGGGGAAGGGCCCGACAGTAATTATTTCTGCATTTCAAAGACGTATCTGAACGCGGATGGATTCCTCGGGGGCCTGACGCTCAATCACGAGAACACGAAACTGAGGCCGGAGTACGAAGACGTTCTGAGGTTCTACGGGTTCGATCTGTCCATCCCTGAGGAAGGAACCAACGAAACTACTTCCGTGCCAGAAACAACCAGTGTCGCGGCTCCCGAACGACCGACGACTGAAGCAAGAACGTCGATTTCTGACGAAACTACCACGCAGAGTACCACTACGGTAAGAACTGTGCAGAGTGACGCGCCAATGTCTACCACTGCCTCGGTCGAGCTTCTTGGAACGACGTTAAGCACCGTGGATGAGCAAGATAGATTGACACAAACTACTCCTGCTAGCACTGTTCTAATGGGCGATACAGAAACCACCACCTTGCCTAGTTCAGTCACGACCTTATCCACCGGAACAACAACTAGATCTACGAGCACGAGTACCTTATCTAGTTCAATTACAACTTCATCTACCGAGACTACTCCTGCCACGAGTGAAGCTTCGCAGGCAACCATTGCAAATTCTGTTCAACTTGCGACAACAGTCACTTCGATGCCAGATATTCAATCGTCAAACACCGAAGAGACATTAAACGTTCCATCGACTACCATTATAAATACATCCGCTTCAAGTTCAGTTTCAGAGATGCCTTCCACGTTGACCGAAGGGAATTCAGAATCGACTAGTCAGACGACCGTCTCTCCTGCTCAGACCATCGAAACTACGACCATCGCAGTGTCCAGTTCAGAGTCAACGGCCGCGTCGACAGACTCGTCGACACCGAGTACGGGAACTATCGTGGTCGTCGGGTCAGAAGCATCGGCAGTCAATGTCACTGAAGCTTCAACGAGTTCGATGATCCCGGCTCGGGCGTCGTCCACGGATGGACCACCTGCCGATGAGAATACCGTTTCAACGGACTCGAATAATCAGTCTATTTTGAACGAGATAGGATCGACCGATTTGCCACTGACGACCGTAGGTGAAACCGGGTCGACTGGACAGCTGACCACTGTACCCTCCAGCCCGATGATGAATCGGAGGAAACGTAGCGACAGGAGCCCGAGGGGATTCTTCTCTAGTTACCCAGGTGGAATGTTGTGTTTTC
Source organism: Tetragonisca angustula (assembly GCA_036937485.2). Classification (NCBI taxonomy): domain Eukaryota; kingdom Metazoa; phylum Arthropoda; class Insecta; order Hymenoptera; family Apidae; genus Tetragonisca; species Tetragonisca angustula. The sequence continues at coordinate 146,686 of JAWNGG020000234.1, read as the reverse complement.
TTTTTATTCCTTTTTCTTTCGTTGTTCGCTTTTTTGTTCCTTTTTTTCTTTCATGAGTCGATTGCTCGACGGATAGGATAGGGTTTTATAGAGGATGATTAAGACGAACGAGCAGAGGATCCTGGTTGGAGTTGACGAAGTGCTGGTTGATTTATCACATTAGCGTCCGTGAGAAATAAAATAGGCAAATGGGAATTGGAAATTGCGCGAATTGCGGTTTGTCGATTTGTTTCTTTCGCGTGTTTCTCTATTTTTTGTAGAAAATACTTCGTGCCAAACATCCCTTTGTAATTACATAAAGATGAGTCTATATTTAAGTCTACAGTTGTTAATTTCTACTACTATTTTTTTCATACCACTTGGTGGTTGAAAGAAGATATTTTGAAAAGCAATTCATGGGGGATCATTTTGATTGAATTATTTACTTTTTGCCTATTTTAATTTCGAAAAAATTTTTTTCGCGTAGAACTTCTCGACGTATAGAATTTTTCTGCTATTCTGTTTTCTGGATTTCAGACGAAGGAATTTGGATGCAAGACCTAGGCATCTGGAAGCCCTATTCCACGACTTTGAACGAGGCATCCGTCAGAGACTCGACGGAGATATCATTCCTAGTAAATGGCTGCGACGTCTCCTCTGTTACGGCTTCCAGATACTTCGCAGTTCTACCTTTCGCCTATTTCCCATCGCTGCACGCCGTTGCCCTCGAGTTTCCGCTTGATGTAAGAGCCGTGCTTTTGCCACGCGAAAAACTCTCAAAACGTATATTCTTCCATTATTGTAATTGCCTCTTCCTCGTGGCCAATCTTTTTATATTTTTTTAGTACCAATAATTATTAATTCTCTTTCGTATTCTAAATTTTATATTTTTTTTCTAAAACCAATAATCATTAATTCTCCTTCGTATTATAAATATCTAGTAAAAATTTAACCTATTTCGTCGTTAAATTTATTGTTATCATAGAAGAGAATCTATTAGCAACTTGTGACTTGTGGAATTTCATTGATGATCGTGCAATTTCATATTTTGAGAAGAAGTAGAAATCTTTTTCCAAATACTACGATAAGTAACCTCCTTTCGATAATTCATATATTTCTACATATTGCGTGCATTCTGCCATTTTCTGTATCCTTCAATTTCCCACAAATCCATAAAGATACAACAGCTTAATCGCGCAAGTGGCCTCCGAGGGCCATAAAGAGCTATCAAATAATTCTTCTACCAAATTACAGATTGTTTCTAAATCGTCGTTCCAGGATCCAAGGTACAACATTCTGCTCATGATGGCGACAGACAGAAGGGACACGTATCGTCTGGCGAGAGATCTCGGCGGGAAGTCGTTGAGACTACTGCGGAAGCAGTTACAGGCTACTTGGGTCAGGGCCACCATACCGTCCTTCATGTTACGCGGTTTTGTCACTCTGACGTCCTTCCTGCAAAGGGTACGAAGCATAATTCCGTCGCGAGAAGAATCCTAAACGGTCGTCTCCTTTTGTCTCCTTCGAGGAACGAAGTTTCAACGGGAATCTAGAGGGAATGGTTCTCGAAACTTGGCCGAATCGTGCTTGCCGGTGTTCGCCGCTCGATATTTTGCCATTAGTCGCGGCCATTAAGCGCCTAATTACTTAATCGCGTTAGTCTAGAGATCTTGAGTGCACTTTCCGTTTCTCGTCACGGCTGTATTCCGATCGGCAACACGTGGCCTCCTTGACGACGCGTAATTCACGACACAATTCGAAGCACAGCGAACGGCGAAAAAAGAAAAACGCGAATTGTTTAATAGACGTAATTCTGAGTTCGGCTCGAGTCCGTTTCTAGCTCGCCAGTTTTACGACCGATTTCGCCGCTATTTCACCGTTCTCGTTGGATTTAGTGCCACTTAGAACAGGCCCACGTTCAACTCGAGGCGATTCGAGTCTTGAGACTGGAGGTCTTTTGTTTCATTGAACGTTCGAGGGTTATTTAGAATCGTAGTTTCACTTTTCTCAATGATTTTGTATTTTATTACTTGGCAATCATTATCTGGTAATTATTTAACCGCATTTCTTTCCATTATTTGACACTTTGGCATTTTCGATAATATGTTTTTATTATTATTTCATTGTTATATTCATTTGTATTCTTTGAATTTTCGATCGACGAATAATTTTTGTCGGTTATTCTATTGTCTCGTTTTCAGTTGGGAATTTTGGACGTGTTCGAGCCGAGAACAGCAGACCTCTCTCCAATGACGCCAGATCTTGGCGTGTATGCCAGAGACGTGCAGCAGAGCATCGGCGTGAACATCAGAAACTATATGAAACCAGACAGAACCCACTCTCGTGAGTCGACTTACCGCCCTACCGATCCTCCATTGATCGTTCTACTTCGTCGGGACTATTACCGATACTATCATCCAGGTTTCTGCTCTGTGCTTTCTACATTCTACTGCACTCATCCTCTATTTCCCTCGCAACGTTAACCTCCGAAAGTTACGTGATTGTATCGAATTTTTCACATAACCCAATATTCTCTTGTTACAGTTGGAAATCGAAGTCTGAACTTTTATATAAAATGTAGAATTTTACAAAACTACCTCCTCTCTCAGAAAATTCGGAATTCGCAAATTTTCCTCCTTTGTTGTTTCGTAATCTTTACAGATGATACTGAATTCTTATCTCAGCGTTGCTAAAAGTATCTTGCTTCTCAGAAAATTTCGAATAAAATTTTTACCAATTTTGCGGGAAAAAATTTTTTCGCGAGATTTCCAATTTGCAAAAGATTCGCAAATCTTTCACGAACTTTCCTCTCCTTTTGTAAAATTAAATCAAAGTCCCTTCGAACTCTCACGATTTTTACTGGAGAATATTTATATCCGTTTAAAGGATGTCGAGTTTCTCGTGTATGGAAAAAAAGGGAGAGGATATCTCGGATTACGGTAAAGAGAGGAAGCGATCAGCGATTGGCAAGATTCGATCAAGTAATCGCCGTGACGCAATATCCACGGGTGAAATTGCGATTCTTTGGCGCATGTCGTACGCGACGTCGATGTACGCTCGGCGAGCAAGTGTCTGACGATGCCTGACTGTTACTACTGGCGCGTGTCTGATCAATTCCCTTTCCTCTTCATTTTCTTCTTCGTGTTCATGTCAGATCGCTACATAGATCGTATATCTTCTACAGACGCAAAAGGAATTGTTACCAAGAACGTTTACCATTAACGAAAGTGACAAAATTGTACAATTTATTACATCTTTCGAACTTTAGACTGAGATTTTAGATTTGGGATTTACGGTTCGATTTCGCGTTGCAACACTATTATGAAACTAACTTTGTTCACATTTCTAAGAAATTAATTTCGTTGCACTTCTAAAATTCCACGAATTCTTTCCAGATGTGCAATTTACCTTCTATTTCGATCAATTGGAGCTTTCAGGGACACATTGTAGAATAGAAATGTTCGTGGCGCCATGCCGATACTCGATTGATCTGTCATGGGAGTTCTTCTCCCATCCAGCTAGCTAGATCGTTGCGTTCGTGACTCGATACGCTCTTTCGTCGAGGTTGTTGACTGACAACAAACGTCGTATCAGCGAGTTGCATCGTGAGAATTGAATAAACATCGTCCGTTCGTTTGTTCTCTGCGTTTCGAAGAAAATAGATTCGCGTGACAGTTGATATTTTACAGGCAAAGTCACGTGTTTAGCATCCGATTGCGCAAAAGATTCTGGGAGATTTTCTTTTTCACCGATCGACCGTCGAATCGAATTGCCAATTCGTTGTTTGCTCGTCGAACATCTGTCGTTTCCGGCTTATCGTAATTGACGCCGGCCACGATCGAGAATATTCTCAGTATTGTTATAATGTCGGCTGGATTTAATCGCTGATATCCTCCGCGTCTGACTCACCGAGGGAAATAAATAAAAAGACCTTGCGGGTTTGTTCTCCGTTATGACTGCCAGGAATTCCTGAATGCCAAACGTTTCCAATTAATTCCGTCAGCTGTTCGTTTCCAATTTTCATTTTCTCCCTCTCTTCTTCCTCTCTGCTCGCGCTCGTTCCATTTACCTAAACACTTTTTCATCATACGTGCACCGAATGAAATAGCTTGTAATTCCCGAAGATTTCTGAAGAAAAACAGATAACTCGCGATAAGATCACGCGGGAGCAACGCGAAACGTTTGCAATTAAAAAAGAAATACTTAATGCGACATGGTTGAGAAGAGAACGAGTTTCTAGGTTTGAATTAACATAGTCCTTTATATAAAATACAAGGAGAGATATATTTACAAAGTTCTCTAGAAACCGAAGGTTACGACAATAAATATCTTTTGAAATTTCTAACTCCAAATAGCTAGTAAAAAAGTAATTGTTTCAAAGTATTGCTAGTTGTCGATATTGAAGAATCAGAATTAAAGAAATTTCCAAAGAAATTTTATCTTATCTTCTTCAAAAATCTCTTCAATTATAGCTTTGTTAAATCGTGGTCGAACGAACCATATTCGAGATTATAGATCAAATGTTTCAGAGGAATTTTTCTTTCATAGGAAATGGATTATTCGAGAGGGCAGGACCAGTGCCATTTACGGTTGTCCATCCGTTCCTCTACTTCATCGTCGATGCGGAGACTTCGGTGGCTTTGATCGCTGGACGGGTCAACGATCCGCTTAATTCGCGAATTTTGTAACTGTTACACATCTCCTACTTGGGAACAAAGATGGACGAGTTCCGGGTAGTAATAAACACACGTGTATGTTTATTTGACATACTTATAAATATCGTTTTATATATATATATATATATATATATATATCTATAAACAATTACACACATACACACACACACACACACACACATATATGTGTGTGTATATTTATATTTATATTTATTAGATTTTTCCTAGTTTGCACACACCTACTTTTAAGTACGCGATGTATGTCTGTACAAAAGATATTTACGTTGTAAATAAAAGAAGAGAAAAGAGAGAACGAGAAAGAGAGCGAGAGAGAAGGGGACGAAAGAAAGGGAGAGACAGGAGTATAATTTATATGTTCGATTAATAGAAGACTACTAAAGATGGGCAAGAACTCAGCATTTTACAGAATTCGCTATACAACTTGTGGGTATGATAGATGTGTAATCATGGGGGCTTGCTGTTGAAACAGCCGATATCTTTTTAATTATTCACCGTTCTCTTTTGTTTTTCTTCTTCTCTCCATCCCCCAGCGATTTCAACGTCAAGCCATGAACTATTCCTCCATCTTGAATTCTCTTCTTTTTATATATTCATGTACAGGCTAGTTGCAAAAACTGACAGACGAGCGTACAGCTCGCGTTCGCTCGGCGAGAAATATATTATTATCTTACTCGAATTTATATTTATATATAAATACAGCACTAGGCGCGCGAGTTTTTTCTTCTCGTCGTTCGACAACGAACGACCCCCACGATCTCGCGTGATCTCTGCGTTTGATTGGCTTCGCTTTTCGAGCAACAGTCTTCATTCGTTCTTTCTTGCTTGCTCGCTTCTTCTTCTTCTTTCTCTTTTTCGCTTTCAAAGACAAACGAGAAACTTTCTGCTCGAGTCTCGTTTTCCTGCGGCAAGTCTTGCGTTTCTTCTTCTTCTTCTTTTCTTTTTTGGCAGTGATTCGTGCGATCTCCTTGTTCGCCGCCGTTCGGTTAAGAAATCGATGAAACGTGCAGTTTTACTACTTTGGGAATGCGCGCTCATTCGAACAGTTCGGTTCGTCAACAAGCTGTCGACCAGGTCCTGTGGCAAACGATTACTTGGAAATCGGGTCAAGTGACGTTCTTCAGGATCCATGGGACGAACTTGGAGATCCTCGTGCAAACGCCGGGTAGATTGGCCTCCGCGCAACCGATTCCCCAGGATATGATGCCGGCGAGGAAGTATCGGCCGTCTTTCCCACGTACTTGAAGAGGACCACCCGAATCGCCCTGGAAATTTTACGTGAAACGCCGTTCCGAGGCTTAGAAATTTAACGAGCGTTTGTTTCCTCTTTACATTAGAGCATTATAAAGCTACGCGATTACTGATTATTATAAATAAATATTGTCACATTAATTATCATAAGTAATTTGAAATTCTTCTCAACTCTGGACAATAAAAAATATATATATATATATATATATATATATATATATATATATATTATATTAAGAAGAAAAGCAGTAGAAACAAATGATAGAATAATGTACCTGACAAGAATCTTGGCCTCCACTCTCGTATCCGGCGCACAGGAAGATATCCGGTATGAACTCGTGTCTCCCAGCCCTCAGGAACATTGACTTACATCTATCGTTACTCACTATGGGCACGGAAACCTACAACAGATATCCAATCGTCTTCACAAATCAACATTCTCGCATCTATCCATAAATTATCAATTACAAGCAGACTGTCGGACATTTTATTGTAATTTCATCTTAAATATACGAAACTGAACTGAAGTTTATATAATGGAACGAATAAGACCTCGTTCTTTGAATCATTTCCAATTGAATTCTTTCTATCGTTGTCTTTTTCAACGTCAGGAAATTCGTGTACTATATATCTTCTCAAGATTAAATTGAATCTCTTTCTTTTCACTCGAGATTCGAAAAGAAAAATAAAATAAAATATTCGAGAATCGTAGAGACAGGTCCCATTTTTCCAATTGTATCAACAAGGCTTATTTTACCTCTCGAACGTTTCAATATTCGAAGGTTATATCAAATGTTATATCTGCTAGCAGTAGATGATCTCCTAATTGCTGACATTCATCATTGCAAGCATTCTGATGATATTCGAGTATGAAAATATCCTAGGTTCACACAGGTCCTACTGTACTTTGCTTAACACTAGAATTACCAAAGTGGTCAAAATGACCAATTTATAATTTCTGTCAGATGTTTTACAGACGTAACACTATTGTATTCTTAAAGATTTGAATAATTTTTTCATATACACTGTATTATTATAAAATTTCTCTATTTTTTTGACTTTGATGTCTCTGATGGAGATTTTATGTTTTAATCATTGGTAGTTCCAAGTGTTGAACATTCACACTCTACTAATTACAATTGCTCAATTGTTTAAACGTATCTAAGCCTTTCAATTGTCGCAACTGTGGGATGGGCAAATTCTGGGAAAGGGTCCAGAACTTTCTCCAGTGCCCAACAATTGCAGATGTCCCAAGTGATGCACCATAAACTGTAGAGAAAGTTAGGTCTGAGACTTGGGATTGTTTATGGCTAGCCCTCCAGGCCTAGCGTTTAAGATATTAAGGGTATGGATGTGTGAATGTGTGTAGGAATGACGAATTTTGTGCAGATGAGGAAGAAGACAGTGAGTGTCGAGAGATCAGAGAGAACAGAGTGAGTTTCGAGCAGTCAGAGAGAAGACAGTGAGTTGAGGGTTGCAAGAGAGAAAGAGAGAGAAGAGAGTGAGTTGAGAGTTGTGTCTAGCGAGTTTAGCAATTAAGAAAATAGGGTAAAACGTCACTTTATAATATATATATATTATAATATATATTATTAAACGAATTTTCTTTATTTAACTTTAAATAAACTTAACTTTAATTAACTTTAAATAAACAACCATCTTTTACCATAAATTGGGGTCTCAAGTCTCTGGGATTCCTACACAACTGAAACTCAATAATTTTCACATAATTTTGGAGTAATTAGGCGGAGTTGCAGTGAGTAGAATAACGAGAAGAGTAAATATACGAGGCCCCTCTCCCCCCGAAAAAGAAGTGAGAAAAAAAAAAGAAAACGTCGAAACTGAAAGACTGAAAGATTCCAATACAAACAAACAGCAGAGAAACCAAAGTGTAGACAGAAGTAAAGATGAGAGATTGAAAGAACACTGGAAAACACTTTCACGCAGCTTTACCTCTTGCAACACAGAGGGTAATGTACCACCCTCGCTGAGCCTCCCCCAGCCGGTGACTGTTGCATTCTCGCCGATCAAGAGATCGTCAGTCGCTGGCAGACAAATCGGTGAGATATGCGGCGCGAACGTCAACGAGCTCTCCAATCGGACCAATGCCAGATCGTACTCGTAAGTGAAGAAGTTGTACTTGGGGTGGACCACTTTCTTCGCGACTCCGCGCTCCACGTAAGGCAGTCGTTCCTGCACCGACGAAAAATCGTACTCGCCCACTCTGATCCGGATCTGCGAGGTCAGCAGGCTGCAACAGAATCGATAAACGACGATTTGTTTCGTTTTGCGTTCTAACGAAGCGTGGACGAAGTGGAAGAAGTTGTTCCGCGATCTGTTATTCGGGTTAATCGAGGTTCATTCTCCATCTATCGGCCAGAGGCCGGCCACATTTGCATTCACTCACGTAATCGTAACAGGAAGCAATTACGTACTTCGATCGCGCTTCTCCCTCCTGTGATCAACGCTCTTCGATCATCTTTCTTCTTGCTTTTTCATCGGGATTTTTTGACGAACGCGCTATACCTTTGGAGGGTTTTTTTGTTGGATTATTATTATTGCGACGACTATTTTATACTTTGCTGTTGGAAGACTTTGAATCTTTTGAATTTGATAGTTTTGAAGTTCGAACGTTCTCTAAATTATTTTAACAGGATTCTAAAAAACGAGATTTTAAAAAAGATTCTGTTACATGTATATTGTACATTGTCATATGTATGTTACACTATTGTTGGCATTGTACTCCAACGGCGTTCAACACGATTAAAGTATTGAAACAAGTTAGAAATTAGAAGTTAATCTCGTATCATAAAATCGGAATAATCAGAAATAAATTGCGATTAAATTTTTTTCTTGCAAGAAGACAAGATGCTTGAAATACAAGCAATCGGTAAAAAAAAAAAAAAAAGAAGGACTAATCCAATTCCAAATTGATATCTTCTGACACGACTTCGAACGAGCATCTTATATTCCCTAAAATAATTTCAGTTATCCGTTTTGGTCTTTCACTTTGATTCCTCATTAATTTTACGATCTCGCTGTATCGCTTACGTATATACCATCACCGATCATACTATCATCCACGACACGAGTTTACTAGGTAGTTTCACTAACGAGTCTACCAGCAAACCACGAATGAAACACATTATTAACACGTTCACGACGAAGCCACGTGCACGTATGCAGAATGTTTGTACTAGGCTATTTATTAGTGCTACATCGCCTACTCATATATGCATTCCACACGCTGTAAGATTTCCTTTACCAACGTAAAGAGCCAGTAACTCGTTGGTGACTTCAAGATCTCAGATAATATAGGAAGTCGATGGGTGAATTTACCATCACTGGCTACGAGTAACCGTACATGTAGTGCCCAGCCATAAATATCGAGGTATCCGCTGATATTTAGCATAAATTCGAATGCTTTTTACTGGTTTATCAAAAAATGCGACACGAACCAAGCGAGATTTTCAAGAGAAGCAAGAAATTCATCTCGAAGTGAAAAAGAAATATCTTCGTGCTAAATATTCATAAATATCGTACTAAAATACATGTATAATGTGCGTTCAAAGACACGTAATACTAGAAATACTATATACTATAACTAATACTATAATACTAAATACTATATACTATATACTATAATACTAAATACTATATACGTATATAGTATAAAAGAAATACCAATACTAAATATTATATACTATAACTAATACTATAATACCAAATACTATATACTATAATACTAAATACCATATACGTATATAGTACAAAAGAAATACCAATATTAAACACTATAATACCAAATACTATATACTATAATACTAAATACTATATACGTATATAGTATAAAAGAAATACCAATATTAAATACTATAATACCAAATACTATATACTATAATACTAAATACTATATACGTATACAGTATAAAAGAAATACCAATATTAAATACTATAATACCAAATACTATATACTACAATACTAAATACTATATACGTATATAGCAAAAAAGAAATACCAATATTAAATACTATATACTATAATACTAAATACTATATACGTATATAGCATAAGTATACTATATACTATTAGTAATACTATAATACTATATACTATAACTATAATTAATACTATATATATATGTACTAATACTAAATACTACATACGTATATAGTATAAAAGAAATACCAATACCATGTGTAATACTAAAATTACCAAATAACATCAAAATTGAAAAATCAGAAAATTCTCCAATAAGAAACCAGCAACGATTCGCGAGAATATTCGAATAATTAACATTTATATATTCAAACTGAACAACAATTGAACGATTGACAATCAACGTTGTGAAATATTTGAATAATCAACGTCATCAAAACAGCTTTTACTCACTCGTCCACGCAGTGTCCAGCGGTGGCGATCCAGTTCTCGTTAAGCACCGCACCTCCGCATCTGTGAGTGCTGGAGAATCCAAAGAACGAGGTACGCCTAACAGATACCTGCCAAGGCCATCGACCGAACGGCGCGTCCTTGCCTCCAACTATCCTGGTCTCCGGTCTCGGGAACAGGGGCGGTACCCCGCATTGCATACCCTTGCTCTCGGTTGCCGCAGACACGGTCAACACCGATCCAGTTTTCGCGATCGTCTCGGTCGTTGACGACGCTGTCGCCGTCGTCGTCGTCGTCTCAGGTTTTGGTGTGGTCGTGGTTGTCGTGGTGGTCGTGGTCGTAGTGGTGCTGGTAGTGGTGGTGGTCGTAGTGGTGCTGGTGGTGGTGGTGGTCGTAGACGTGGTGGTTTTCTTCGTGGGTCTAGGCCTAGCAGACGTCTCGAAGTGTGACGTGGTGATGTAATGCGCTGCGCCAAGTGGTTTGTGGAGCTCCGTGTTCTGCGCAAAATGAAAGAAACAGCTACGGGTAACGCAAAGTGGACTTGGATGCTGGAGAATTTCGAATTTATTTATTTTTTTTTTTTAACGAAAAGTGTCATTTTCCCCCAATAGAAATATATTTCTTGAATTTTCTACAAGACGAGATATTTTTAAACTTCGCTGTCAACTCGACGCGAATCGGCCAGGTGATGGATAGAGTTATTCGTATCACGGTGTTCAATCGACTGTGTAATCGAGCCGAAGACCGATATCTTTGCCGTTTCTTTTGTTGCGATTAACAGTAATCTCTGGCAAAAAGATCCACGGTGCGCTGCGTTTTCTTTCACCCGGCGAAAAACGATGTTTTTCCTACGACGAACACCGATAGAATCTAACAGCACCGCGGGGTACGGAGAGTACGCTGTTGATCGAGGATATAACACGATGAAGCTGTTCCTTCGAGGGGAACCAATTTCTAGATAAGACGCGGAAGCATTATATCTTTCGTACAGGGAAGAGGCGTTCGTGATTATGACCAGCGGCGCGAGCTAAAGATCCGTCAGTTATTCGAGAAATCCATGAGATTTCACGGGCACGTGAAATTATAACGAAATGATCTATCATGTGTGTACAGTGGTGCTTTGCTAATTGGCCTCACCGGGGTTCAGATCTTATGCGAATAGTTATCTCAAGAGAGATATGCACTGGATAAAATTACTATTATGCCCTTATTATTACGAAAACGTGGAATTATACCGGAATGATCTATCTCTGCAGTGGCCTGTTAATTGGCCACGGATAAAGATCTTATTTGAACAATTATCGAAGAAGATAGAGGCTGGATGAAATTATTAATCCCTCGCGGGCTTAATTTGTTTATTTCAATCGGTTGACGCCGATGGTTAATTTAAAATTTGATTAATTTCTCTCGTGACTTTCTTTTCTTTCTTTTACAGAGAAATATGAAAACTGTGGACTGTTGTTGCAAACGATTTCATGGAACCACCTAAATTTGTAAAAGTGAAGAAGTAACTAATTCTGATGAAGTTGACTTTCAAGAAATATTATAAATCAAAGCGACATGGAAAATGATTCGTTAATTCTTTCAATGATCAGTACTTTACTTTGTAATAGCAGAAGATTACTACGCATGTGATTTCAATTCCAGGAACCATGAGGATAACGAAGCAAATTATCAGTCAATTACTATGCTTGAGTAGTTGTTCGAACGATTGTAGAAATTTCATTATGATGAATCTTATAAGAATGCACTGCTGTTGATAGATCATGAATTTTCATACAAATTCGTATTTTTATATATATATATATATATATATATATATATATATATATATATATATATTCCTATATTTATTTATTTATTTATGCTACACTTATTTTTTTATAGAAATTTATATATATTTAATATGTAATTCACATTTTTGCGATAATTTAACTTAATTGAGCGTCAACAATGCTTTATTACAATATTAAATGAGAGCATTTTATTTTCATGAAATATGTATCATTTACCATACTGTGAAATAAAATATTTACCAACCTGCAGTGTTCAAGAAAGACGCGATATTTGTCAAAGATATATCCGAATCATACAAATAACGATTAATTTCAATTAAACTGTCATTCAAAAGCTCTCGATTATTATATATATATATATATTTCTAAATATTTAAAATTAAAATTTCCTTGAAATAAACGGTCCAGTCAATGTAACGGAGCGTTACGAGCGTTGGAAAGTTAAACAAACTGAACGTGTCCACGCGACAAACGAACATCTGCACACGTACTTCTTGCGGTTCGGTCGGTTTGAAACTCGGCCGCGGCGGAAATGCTTCGGGCCCGTTCTGAAGGAGGCTGGGGTTGTCGGTCCAGTGCGGTTTCAAGGACGGCCTCGGCGGTGTCCAACTGTTCTCCGACCAGAAATGCGAACTGCTGGTCAAAGGTTTCGTTGTTTCGAGCGAGCCCATCGGCTTTGTGGACGACGACGGCCTTTGTTTCGTGACGAACACCGGCTCTGTGGTCACGTGCCAGTGAGAGGTCTGTGGCAAGGATCCGGCTGCGCTAGAATGAAAGAAAAGCTTGAAGCTGGCGCTCGAAAAACCATCGTCTCGCTTGATTGCCCCTATTAATTACCGGGTAAGTTGATATAAGTAGGAACGTTGGACGTTGATCGAGTTTGGACTCGGTGGAAGAAACTCGGTTAAAAATGACAAAATTGATTTATTTGACGAGGCTGTGGGTAAAGTCACGCTTGCAATGGGCAAAAATTCATATTCTTGGAATATTGCTACCTGATACTTCGAGTACAACGAGTCTTCTGTGCTTCTAAACATTGAATAGTGAATTCTTCAGAAGGTGAATTTTAATGTTTTTAACACACGTCACGCGCGTTTAATACGCGTACTTAATGTACGCGCTAATGGAAGATTGCGAAAATTGTAAAAATCCTTCTGCCAACAACTGCATAAATAACGAATAAAACAAACGACATGATGCAGAGAAAACTTTGATGTAAAGTTTCAGAGGTAAGGCTGTAGGTGTAACGCAAGGACATAGTCGAATACCTGGTGGTGGACTGTCCGTTGAAGTGTATCGGTCTGGCAGTGGTCGAGGTTTTCATAACCGTGCCGGAATTATTGGGTTTCGAGACGAAGTTCGGCCTGGTATCTGGTTGGTCGTTCATCGGAATCGGTCGATACGTGGTCGTTTTGATCGAGAAGTACGGTTTCGAAAAGTCTGTCGTTGGCTTCGGGGATACTGGTTTGGTCGCCCATTGCGGACGTTCCGTATGAATGAAGTTGAAGCTTGGATGAGGGTCCTTGACAGGTTCCTGAGATCAGAGAGAAATAAAATACCTTTGAACGTTCGAGTTCCGCAAAATTTGTTAATTTGCTACTCCGTCTCGCGTGGGTAGAGATATTGCCAACTCAGCTCGGAAAAATATCAAACAAAATTCAAATTTTCACTCACGTTTTCGTCAACCGAGTTGACGCTAGGTCTGTGTATCGACTCCTGCACGCTCAAATCGGCATCCTCCTCGGTCTTGCTGTCATCCGGCCTCGACTCGGACGGTCTTTGGCTATTAGGCCTGTTGGGCCTTATACTCTCGTGTTCGCTAGAGGCGTGCTCCTTCCCCGGTAATCTAATCACCAACGTATTGTGCCCGCTCTCAACCTTATCCTTGAACCCCTGATGATGACTCTGAAAACTCTCGTGCGTCGTGTCCTTCTCTTTGACGACCGCGTGCTGGCCGTTTTCCGGCCTCGTCTTCTGAACGTTCGACGAGTCATGATGACCGGAAGGCCTCTTCGTACTCTGAGAACTCGGTCTTTTCGTATTCTGAGATCCCTTCTCCCAAAGATTCACGGATCCAGCGGGCGCGGGCCTCTTGGTGCTCTGGGTGCCCTTCTCCCAGAAGTTCGACGAGCCACCAGGTACCACCGACGTTTGAATCCTGTCCTTGTGATCGGACGTCGGTTTCGCGTGCGGTCGTTTCTGCAGCGGCCTAGCGGAACCGGCCGAGATCGGTTTGTGCGGTCGGTTGGACCCTCCGGAAGAGTCGAGCGTCTCGGATGGATGGTGACTCGGCCTGGCGGTGCTCGTGTCCGTGACGAGGAAGCTGGAGAGGGAGGTCAACGTGGGCCTGGTCGACTCGTTGCCCAGCGCCTCCGCCAGGGTCGGCCTCAACAGCCCGGACGAAGAGGACGCGGCGTGCTGCTGATGGTAATGGTGATGGTGGTGGTGATGAAGATTGGACGCGGTGATCGCGTTCGTCGTCGTATTGTGCACGCAGCAGCTGCCGAACATGAACGTGTCCACGCACACGCCCACGTGCGTGCCCTCCGACTTGATGCACTCCCACACGAACATGCACGTGCCTTCTTTCGACTCTGGCCCGGGGACTCGACAGGGCTTCGGCGTGATTTTGTAACCTGCGTGTCACACGTCGTAATGGACAGGGCGTCAAAATGTCAATTTCTTCCAAAGTTCTACGTTGTCCGATCCATTAGGGATGAAGTGATAATATAAATAATATAAAGCGACAGAAATGATACAAGTAACAAGTATAGCGTTGCAACGTAATAATGATAACATTGTAGAAGATTTGTAAAATTACGAACTCTGAGTGGAAGACGAAAACAATATTGAGTATCGCAAATTTTTGGAATTCCCTTTCGTACTTTAGTTTTAACAACCTGTTCAAAGGTTGAATTTCATAACGTGAATTGATCGAAACTAATGAAAAGCAAAACGTTGCGTTGAAGCAACAAGTCTTTCACCCCTCAGCGACGACGTCCAATATCAATGAGTTAAATTTTTCGATAATTTCAAATTGAAATTAATAATATTATTTACTAATTATATAAATAATACTTAATAAAACGTCTTATATTTTATATAATTGATAAACTTGACTTTATTTCTATACAATTGATATACTTAATAAAACTTAATATGAAACGTCATCCTGAAGGATTAATAACGAGCTTCGAAATAATTAACGCAACATTCCACTTGCGTTCCTACTCGGTCAATTAATCTAATCAAGTTCGATTTTTCAATTGAAGTATGTTGTAACGTTGTAACAAATTATTGCTCGATCCCTAATGGATTTAGAAAGTTCTAAACTACTAAGCTACGAAGCATTTTGAAAGGCCATCGTTGCGCTTAAAAGCCCCTCGTGTTAATTCAGCCCGTGTTATCGACTTAAACGTCACGTATTTCGCCTTTTCGAAGTTCCGTTTTCGGGCTTGGCATTCGAAACAGTTACGAAGCGTTTGAAAACGATTAAAGCCAGTTGAGGCTGAATACATCAAGATACCCTCGAAATTTCCATCATCCTGCCACTCCACGTTATCCGACCAATGTTCCATTTTAGCGAACTGCGAATTCTAGGTTGAACGCGAAAGGATACGAAACAGGCGGAGATAGATAGACGATGTATTGTTTCGAACGTCCGATGACTAGTTCATCGACTATTCTGTCGAGTTTCTATAGATTAATTCGTATCAGATGTCAGAGGAAGAAGTAACGTGATTCCTCTTGCAGACTAATGGCATCGGCACAATAGCTTTCATGATAGATCCTCATTTTATACGTCACGAAGGTTAAAAATTACCCCAATCGCGAGGAATAAAAATGGCCCCAATCGCGAAAGTTAAAAATAACCCAATCCAAGTGTAAATAAATCGATTTCAAAGGTAGAATTTAGTAAATTTCTTCGAAGAAAATTTTTATTCTTCATTTCGAAAGAGATTTGACTTAGGTTTGCTTCAAAACTAACGGAACTTTTTAAGAATGACAAAGTACAGGTAACTTTCTTCGAAAAATGTACTGTTACGTTCGAATGATCAATGACGTTTCCATATTATTATATACTGTGCGAAATGCCATTCAGGATGCTTTTCCAATGTTTTCAAAACGATTTCCTTACTTGTCAGCTTGAATCGTTGAAAGTTACGACTGCAAAGTCATAAAATCTTGGTGCCGCAACTCGACTCTTTTAATAACCAGAATGTCACAAAACTGGAGAAGAAACCTGGTATAAACGTCGTTGACCTTTCTCTCAAAGAAATCCCGTTATTTTACAAATTTCGGATTCTCCGGGACCTCGTTCAAGCAAGCAGAAATATTCTCAAATACTTTTCGAAACAACGAAAGGAGAAAAATTCAATTTTCTTGCAGGCATACGCGATAATACGCTTGCCAACGGAGTGGGGTTAACGCGCCCGTAACGATCGCTATATCAACGAAACTTGCTCACGAATTCAATCGACGCTTGTTACCTCGGCGTCGAGCAACGTTGCACGAAGCTTTTTCAACGATTTCCTCGGCGTTGACCCACATCGCGGGTGCGTGATGAGCGACCGTTTAAAACTCTTTAAACATCGTATCGACGCAGCTCTCTGTAATTAACGGAGGAGGCATCCTGGGACCCGCGAGGTCGCGTTGTTCGGGGAATAATCGTTTCTCTCGTTCGAGGAATAACACCGTCGGATCGATAGCTCCTCCAACACTGCGCGATTCCCCGTTGGATTTCGGGCGGATCGCTAATTAACGGGGTACCCTGCTCGAGAGACGATCGAGAGACGATCGAGAGACGATCGAGTTCGGTAATTGGAGCGTCGTTAACGTCCCTCCATTCGCGCAACCTTCGATAGAATCTTTCGTTCGGGTTGGTGAAAGTAATCGCGCGAAGTCGGGGACGTGCGCGAGAAGAAAGGAAAAGAGGAGAAAAAAGAGAAAGAAAAGAGAAGAAATTGGGGGAGAAAAAGAACGAGAAGGAAAAAGCACCACGCGGTGGATGGTCGAGGTGTACGAGAGTACGTGGAACCTGGGCCAGGTCGTTAACGGGGACGGTAAGAGCGCGTAAACGTAAGAGACGTAAATTGTCGCGGTTTCTACCTTCACGGTCTCGCTTTCACCGATATATATACACCACGTTACGGCCTTAATTAAAGAAAAAACTTTATCGACGTTCGTTCGTCTTCGCGGGGTGGAACAATGGCCAATACCGAGGACTTAGTAGTCCTCGTAGATCTGAAGAACGGCGGCTAGTTAACCGGGAGGGAGAGAGCTGAGTTGTTGGACAGAGGCGGGGACTTGATTTCATTCGGTGTTTCAAAGTTTGACGGTATTTCAATTAGAGATGAACAACGAAAGATGATGAGAGAAAGATGCGACAAACGATAATTTCAAGTAATTTTCTTTCATTGACTTTTTTAATGTCGCTCCGTGATCAGGAGAATTTTTAACGTGGAATATGGAAACAATTATTCAATTCTTTAACCAATTAGCTGGAGGATTATAGCTCGAGGATGTAATTTTTTAAAAATCAAAACCAGATGTAATTTTACGAATATTGAAAGATATAATTGTTAAAATAAGAAACTCAAAGGAATGCAACCCTTCCTAAAAATTATTAAATTATTAATAAATTAATAAATCGGAGCGGAGTTCTAAAACCAAAAGTACAACTAATAGGACAACTATCTTCAATACTTTACTATAAATTAATAATCTTTAGATATTAAAATAATAAATTATAAAACTTTTCCATCATTAATTAATATTAAAATCATAATTTAAAAAATAACTATTATCATATAATATAAACAAATTTATAGTTTATCCCATAAATTTTTCTATACAATAAAATGACTAAAATAATAATGTCTAATCAATTATTATATATAAATTAAATTTGTTAAAAAAAAAACTAGACATCAAATAAACACGACAAACGTTTAATTTCCAAATCTTCACTACTTCAACGCCACGAACTATCTTCAAATTTTAAACAGAACGAAGAAGAACAAGAGTCGCTGTTATGACACACCAAAATAGAACACAACCTACAATTTATAATTTATCCCATAAATTTTTCTATACAATAAAATGAATAAAATAATAATATTTAATCAATTATTATTATATATAAATTAAATTTATTAAAAAAAAAAAACTAGACACCAAATAAATACGACAAACGTTTAATTTCCAAATCTTCACTACTTCAACGCCACGAACTATCTTCAAATTTTAAACAGAACGAAGAAGAACAACAGTCGCTGTTATGACACACCAAAATAGAACACAACCTACAATTTATAATTTATCCCATAAATTTTTCTATACAATAAAATTAATAAAATAATAATATTTAATCAATTATTATTATATATAAATTAAATTTATTAAAAAAAAAAAAACTAGACACCAAATAAATACGACAAACGTTTAATTTCCAAATCTTCACTACTTCAACGCCACGAACTATCTTCAAATTTTAAACAGAACGAAGAAGAACAAGAGTCGCTGTTATGACACACCAAAATAGAACACAACCTACAATTTATAATTTATCCCATAAATTTTTCTATACAATAAAATTAATAAAATAATAATATTTAATCAATTATTATTATATATAAATTAAATTTATTAAAAAAAAAAAACTAGACACCAAATAAATACGACAAACGTTTAATTTCCAAATCTTCACTACTTCAACGCCACGAACTATCTTCAAATTTTAAAAAGAACGAAGAAGAACAACAGTCGCTGTTATGACACATCAAAATAGAACACAACCTACAATCCTCCCCTTTCGATGCTTCAGCCCTCTCGTCGCAACAAATTTACTTTACTGCATCGTCGTTTATATCCAATCGTTCGCGGACCATCTCGGGATAACGTCTGTCCGTGGAATTGCAAAAGGGTGGCGAGAAAGCTCGCTCGCTCGCTCGTCCGCTGTCTGCTGGAAATGTTAAAGGGAACATCGGTTTCTGCGCCGCCGGCGGTTGACAGAGGATCAGTCCCTTTTTGCATTGTAATGTCCCGGGCTGGTAATTAAAGGCGGATATTAAAGCTCGTTGTTTAGAAACGCGGGGGCGTGTAGCACGGCACTGACGAGGTAATTACGCTGGCGTTCGTTATGACTGTGTACATAATGCAGTTGGTAAATGGGGGGATGGGAATGTTATTACGTTATCATCGTAGCTGAAGGGTAGCGGAAGATATTAATTTGCTGCTGATGTTGCGAGCCGACGAGGAAAATCAACAAAAATTAATACTACGAACTGATCGTGTTCCCCGTATAACAGCTCAGATGCTGTTGCAATTTTCTTCCGCTGTTGCAATTTAGCGAGGAGATTTTCCGGTATTACACGGTGGTGGCAGCGCAGGGTTAATGAGAAACAGAAGCTTTTCCAGGCTTGTTCTGCCTCTTCGAAGTTCGTAGAGGACGCGAGGGGAAGAAGAAAGTCGCCCCCTTTTGTTCGCTTTTCTTTTCCCAGGACCGTCAGACAGACGGCCGACTGCACTTTGACCGAGTTCCTTGTCCAATTAGGCGTTACACATTTCAGGGAGATCTCAATGAAGAGAAAGAGAAAGAGAAAGAGAAAGAGAGAAAGAGAGAGAGAGAGAGAGAGAGTGAAGAACGTTTAACGAGAGTCACAACCAGAACTGGATACTTCTACTTAAGTAAACGATACCAGTTAGAGGTTGATAGTGTTCAACGAACAATGAGAGTTGCAAAAATTTAGGTCTCGCTCATTGTTCAAGTTCGGGATATTTAATTCGATTAGTCTCTATCAGAGATATAAAATAAAATAAAATATTTCAAGCATGTATTTCTGTGACATATAATACAAATCGCTGTGGTCATCTGTGACTTCGCGATATCAGTTGAAAAAAAAAAGAAAAATTAAATAAAAATGTATTCTACTTGGAAATCATTGCACAAAGACAGAATTAGAGTCCCACACAAACCTGCTAACAACAAACTGTTACGCTGATATTGTCAGATGGTTAAAATGCAAATATCCGAAAGACTTGCTGCAACTATAGCACATCATGTATGTGTCACTCGCGTTTCTATAGCACTTGCCGTTCAAATGTTATTAAATATTGTATAACTATTTGTAATTATTTTGTAAATGGGTACAATACATAATTATATATGTATAATATGTAATAATTAAAAAAAAAACTTGGAAATCATTGCACAAAGACAGAATTAGAGTCCCACACAAACCCGCTAACAACAAACTGTTATGCTGATATTGTCAGATGGTTAAAATGCAAATATCCGAAAGACTTGCGGCAACTATAGCATATCATGTATGTGTCACTCGCGTTTCTATAGCACTTGTCGTTCAAATGTTATTAAATATTGTATAACTATTTGTAATTATTTTGTAAATGGGTACAATACATAATTATATATATATATATATATAATAATTAAAAAAAAAACTTGAAAATCGCGGGAGTTAGTTCAAAGGGAAAGAGAGAGAGAGAGAGAGAACGATCTAAATGCGCAGAATGTCAAGCATAACATCAAAACGAAGCGACTCCGATTAATGGCCAGTTCTGGTTCGAAAGTACGCGAGAGAGAGAGAGAGAGAGAGAGACTCGGTCGCGAGGAAGTGGTCCAGCCAAGAAAATCGAGGCTCGAGGAGAGGAACGCGCTGGCTACTGAAATACTCGCATTTAAAACCACCAAAAGTTATATTACTGACTGTGACCTCGATTCAGCGTGCTCAGGGACCTGGCGATGCCCGACCACCAGAGAATTGTGGCCACGTAACCGATCCACCGCATCCTGATCCCTGAAATCAGAAACGTAGACGCAAATTAGAGACGCATTGCTCGCAATTGAAAATCGCGTTCACGCGAATATACGATTTTAATGACGCGTGATCGATGGACCTCGACGAAACTTCTCTCTAAATAATAACATACACAGAACGTGTTCTTCGTAACTGCAGCAAACCACGCATTTTTCGATCAAACGAAATGATCACTACGACGTCAGGCAATTTTGTCAGATCCTCAAATAGATCAACGTTGCAAAACGGAACGACCTTCTTCTGTTTCTCTTGGAAATTCCGCAAGGTGGAAGCTAAACCTTGCGCAAACAGCAGATACCAACTGTACTGTTGGAATATAGAATATCAATCCTTCGCGTGTTTCCAATTTCCTGCTCGGCTCATCTGTTCCTTCGTCGCGTGGGAATGCACGAGACAGTCGTGTATCGACATTTCTCGTCGACCTCGAGGCCGACGTACGTGAATTCTTCCGTGATAGAAGAAAAGAGGAGAACAGACGCGAGAATTACGTGTGTTATAAATTCTGCGAGCAACAGCTACAGGTGGTACAGGTCGCGAAATTCTTCGTCTAATCCCATCGGGACGCGGTCACGTGTGTTGTTAGTTATCTCCGGGCCGAGTTACACATTTGTATAACTGGCGTTATTGCCTGTTTCACGGTTGCTGTACATGGGTACCCGCGTGAAGACACGTACACGCGGGGCCGCCACAGTTCGGTTTCTGTTGCTAATAAGCATGCCTAATGCCGCACGTTCCTCGCGTGCCATGGCACCGTGCCAAAGTACCATGCCGAGGTCACATTTTCGCTCTCGATACGAGAAATCGAGCGAAATCGACCGTCACCCTCCACGACTTCTCGCTTTCTCACCGTCGACTTTGACTTTTCGTTTTGGAATTCAACGTGTTGCCAAACGATTTCACATCTATTTTTCTACTTTGTTTTAGTTTTATTAGATTTTGATAGTAAGTACGTACATGTGTGTAATATCCTTGTCGCTTTTCTGAAAAATTTAGAGATATACTATTTGTAACTTTATGTCCCTGGTTTGTCATAAATAGTAGATTCTATATTATCAATTTTCCTATTTTTATTTAGATTTTGATAATAAATACGTATGTGTAATATAGTTGTCGCTTTTCTGAAAAATTTAGAGATATACTGGTTGTAACTTTATGTCTCTGGTTTGTTATAAATAATAGATTCTGTATTATCAATTTTTCTATTTTTATTTAGATTATGATAGCAAATATGTATGTATGTGTAATATCCTCGTCACTTGTCTGAAAAATTTAGACATTTACTGGTTGTAACTTTGTGTTCCTAGTATGTTATAAATCATAGATTCTACATTATCAATTTTACTAATTTTTTATTTAGATTTTGATAGTAAATATGTATGTATGTGTAATATCGTTGTCGCTTTTTTGATAAATTTAGAGATTTACTGGTTGTAACTTTATGCTCTTGGTTTGTTAAAAATCGTAGATTATTACAGAAAGCTTGTATCTTTGGATGTGATATTTCTTGTAAATTAAAAAATCAATAAAAATGAACTTATCGTATTAAGTAGTTAATGTATAACATTTATTGATTTATTTTCTACGATTTTATCACGGAATTTAAAGAAATTGTTATTTTATTTTCAAGTAATTTCTGTACTAATGGTTTCAGTTGTTCCGTCAAGTTGCTTTTAATGCCTCTAGATTTTCACGAACTTCTTTTTATCGAAAAATTGCCTCCGAAATACTTGACGACTGTGTTTCTCGAGAGAGATTTCTGTCTTGAAATTTAATTTCATCATAACTTGCTTTAGTATACGATATTTTCTCGTTATTTCTATTACACTAAAGATTAATGATATCTCATATATATATATATATATATTTGAAACTTAGACAACTCTTTTATATTAAAGTCTAGCGATGCAATACAACGGTGGTGGCACTGCAAATTTAATTATTCTGTACCAAGTGTAAGATCGAATTTCAAGATATTGGAGCCTCGATAACTCAACTATCAGCTATCACCTTTATATTGAAAATTAATATTCGACTAATGTCAAAATTGAAATTAGTTGTTAAAAAAGCAAATAGCATTTCACAATATGAAACGAATGTTATTCCATGCCAAATTCAAGACTGAATTTCGAGACATTGATCATCACGCGTATACGCATGTATAACTCAACGCCTACATTAAAAATTTTACATTAAACTTGCACTGAAATTTCATTGTTTCATGTTCAAGTTGAAAAACTTGGAACCGTACCATTCGTTGTTTATTAAATTTTTTCCTACTGCCTGTTCGAGAACCGAAAACGAAAGCGAGACACACAGGCCTGATTTTTCACTATGCTCCGCCACTGAAACGAAATGATACGGCTGGAACACAATCGTCGTTCAGCCGGCTTTCTACACAGGCCCGGACGAAAGAACTCGTCACAGTGTAACGGTTTAATGAAATGTGCGATTGCACTGGACCGTTCAGCCGTGCCTTTGTACTAGAAACCTTTCACGGGATTCATAATTTTTGCGTCCGCGTCTTATATGAGTTCCCCCGGTGTGCTAACCTGAATTCAATGGCGGCGTGTAATATCACCGACGAGCCGGGTCGGTACGTGGAGCGTAGTCGCGAGGAAAATCAATGGATCACTCCGAGAGAGAGAGAGAGAGAGAGAGAGAGAGAGAGTTCTTGTCTCGCGATGGGTGGAGCCTCCGTAGCTCAAATTCAATTAAATCTACTCTCGATTAATAAGTATCGATCGTGACAAATCGTGACGCATCAGCGTGCACCGAGAAAGAGAGTCCTCGTGTACAGTACAACTCCAATTTCTTTACATAATTGTGTTTCATCTAGCAGGAGTTTGCTACTACAGTCTCCTCTGTATCACTGATTCTTCAGAATCATTAAATACAGAGGTGAACAGAAAGTGATTCTTGCTAAAGTTGATAAATATTGCCGCAGCGTCAGAGAGTGGAATTTCAAGTTGATTTTACACGTCTCGAATGTTGTTCTATGATTAACCCGCCGCGGCTGAGTCAATTCCTAAGTAAGTAGATATCCCACGTTACATTTACGTATTATTATTTCATCCAACTGTAACGAGGAAATTTCAACTTTCAAGCGAGTTTTATCGTCAGATGATAACAACAAACGTTTGGTTCCTCGTGATAAAATGAAATATTCAAGCGATAGATTGACGTTAGATCAATGATAAATTAAATTTATCGAGGTAAGTAAGAATGTATCTGCTCCTAATGAAAACGAATTTATCACTTCGCGATTCTCATATACAGATAAACTTATGAATTTATCATTAAAAATGAAAGTATAAGAAAAATTAAAATATATTATTCAAAGAACCGTGATTCTCTTTAAAATGTCTGGGAGATCGTAAAAGATGACTGAAACGAGCGGTAAACGGAAGGTAAAATAAAACAGACAGAGGATGACAATTTAATTTTCTGTCGGAAACGAAGCTGTCGCTGCGAGAGAGGAAAGAGAGTGAACGTGAATAGGGAAGTGTAGGATACAAGAGGAAACACGGAAGATGAGGCAGCGGATGTCTTTTTCCCGCTCCGTGTCTCTCGACGACGGCATTGATTATTATGCAAATAAATGAAACAACAGGCGTAAGATAACCGTGACGCTCGCGATATCATGGCCAGCTGACTATGTTTCCGTAGCCGGCGCGAGGATTTCTTGCTTGAATATTACGTGAAACGGCGTGCGTACGCGTTCACGCGCGTTTACACACGAAGTCGCCTCGGTCAATTAGGGTATTGATTTAACAGGATTTCCAGCCTGGCGCGAATCGCTGCGGAACGTTGTACGAGTGAGGGAAATCGGCTGGCATGTACTGAAATTCTAGCTATACCTTTCTGAATGTGCACTTCGATCAGTTCGTGGCTCGTGAACGTGCGTTAATGAGCAAACAAGAATTACGCGACAGACAGGGAAGAACAGTGACTAAATAAATGGAAGGACTTTTTCATTACCCTTTAACATTATTGATCTTACCGGTCTTTCATTTTTATGTTGTTGTGCATGTTTATTTTGATTAGCCTCTGGTCGTGGATGAATGTTAACGAGGAAACAAGAATTTTGTAAAAGACCAAGAAAACTGTGAATAAATAAATCGGAAATTGTTTCATTATTCTTCAACGTTATTGACTTTATCGGTCTCTTTCTTCATGTTGTCGTGAATGTTCATTTCGGTTAATTTCTAACTATAAATGAGTATTAACAAGGAAACAAATATTTTGCAACAGACGAAGAAGAATAAACAGATTGGAAATTTTTCCTTCTTCTCTAATATTCTTGATCTTATCTGTGTGTTTCTTCATGTTATTGTGTATGTTGTGTTAATTTCTAATTTTAATTCTGAATGATTAATTCTAGTGATGGGTGAATATTAATAAGGAAACAAGAATTTTGCAAAAGATGAATATGTCTGTGAATAAACACGGATTGAAAATTTTTCATTACTTTCTAATGTTATTTCATCAGTTTGTTTCTTTATATTGTTGTGAATTTTAATACATATTAATAAACAGATAAGAAGTGTGCAATAGTTAAACAAGAAACAGACCGAATATTTTTCATTAGTTATTCAATGAAATATTTTTCACAATTCAAAAATTCAATGCTTCTTTGGATCATGAGAAAATTGCTTTGTTTGTACTAACTTTCTTACGCTTTGGAAATTATTGAATTTTCACTAGATTTCAAGAAATATTCTTTACAAAATATTTTATAAATTGTTTTTATAAAATATATCTAACATTTATTACACTGTAATTTGTATAGAATCAACAATATTATTAAAAAAGGAATTATTTTTCAAAAGAATGCAATCGTAGCTGAGCAATTGTTCGTTCACTCCTGATTAATAGTGAATTTACTTTGTAATTAATGGTAATAATAGCTAATTTCCTTTATAATCATAATAATAACAGTTAATTTACCTTATAATATTAGTTAATTTACTTTATAATCAATAGTTAAGTTTGTCCATCACCAGACAGCGTAACAAAGTCAAAAACATCCCTCTGCCCTCTTTCTGTCGAGCAGCATCCTTGGAAACCTCGAAAGAAACAAAAAACAGCTCGGTGTGCTTTAAAATTTGTCCCCCAATTCGTAGCTGGGAACGGCGAGTGGGTACTCTTCTTTTCGAAGTTCCCATCTTCCCTGTCGTTTCTGGCGTGTCGCCGCAAAACAAAACCGGCAAAAATTCGCGAACAAAGTCCGCGCACGTTTCAACGACAGCAAAACCAGCGAACGCGCCGCGAACATCGTGCGAACGTAATTGAATGAGTAGCAGGTGCAGAGGCCGGTCGATAGCGGGAAAAACTCGGTGATTGCAACCGAGGAGAAAAGAGAGAAAGAGAGTGGCGGCACGGTCGCTCTCGAGGCGGCTTGTTACCGAATTCTCGTTTCGCATACCGGGTCATCGGGCTGAATTTTCGGGTGCTTTCTCGGGTCGTTTTTTCTTTTTTCTTTTTTTCGGGCAATTTGTCTCGTTGACACCGATTCCCCTTGGCCAAGGGGACTACTATCCCGGACTACCGCGCCCGGATGCTTTTTGTTCCAGAAGCGGTTCCGATGCAGTTTTATCGTGTCTCGCGTCGTTTCAACGACGACAGACACACGCCCGGCTAGGACCAACTAGGATCTCGTGCCAGGGCAAAACTCGATATCCGATAAAAATTGCCGCGAAAGCCGACGCCGAGAGCCTTTTGTTATCCCCTTGGCGAGAAATCGATTTTTCGCTTCTTCGTGGAAGATTGAATGGGACGAGTGTGGGTGAACGTAGACGGTGTTATCGAGTTCTCTCTCTCTCTCTCTCGAGTTCGCTCGCGCTGTGCAACAACTCTAAAAGCATCCTCCTGTTGAAACAACAACTTTTTCCTGTCTGTGTGCTCCAAACAGTGTCCAACAAGTATCAACTTGTAGAAACTGTTTGCCTATACGGCGAGAGCGAGGTAATTGGAGGAACGTTTCGGTTTTGTTCCGGTCTTGGAGCAAGAAGTTGCTCAGACGCAAATGTAGCAGATAATTTATTCTAAATTGCGAGTAAAAGGTGACTGAAAAAGCCTCGTTTCCTGCAGCTGCGGCATTTATCGTTGATCGACTGTATTTTTCGTGCATTTAAAGCAGAAACCTGGAATGGAAGATTTGTTTCGTCCGCTAAATATCGTAATAAATATTCTGCTTTACATAGTTTGCTTATATTTGCGTATATATATATATATATATATATTTCGCGTTCTCTCATAAATGTACAAAAGTCACGGTCTGGTGATAAAGAACAAGCAGAAATGGAAAATGCGAACGTAATCTTAAAGAAGATCAAAAATAATGATCGAGAATAAAGATAATCTTGAACATTTCGAAACCCCTCAACACACATGAAAAATTGTTACGCCGTTATTTTGCCACTTTTAAAACCATACAACTTTTGCATTGTAACAATTTTCCATTAGACGCGTAATTTAATTTATTTCAGCTGCGCAGGTTACGCGAAATCATTCTGTATAATACAGATATACGATGTTACAATATAAATTAATTATTTTACGCGTTTTCTATTTCCATAAATTATGCGCACTGAGTGCATCCTTTTTTACATTCGAATTTTCCATAAAACCATACAATACTTTTGTATTAAACAATTTTTCATTAGCCGCGTAATTGAATTTATTTCAGCTGCGCAGGTTACGCGAAATCATTCTGTATAATACAGATATACAGATGTTACAATATAAATTAATTATTTCACGGGTGTATTTTCGCGTGCATCATTTTTACATTCGAATCCTCCATAGAATGCATGAAAATGCACAGTCCAGTGATTACTAAGTAACTAAAACCGACGTGAAACACGAAAGCTTCGCGTTCTTCAAGAAGTATCGAGCTCCCCGCGTGTGCTTCGAAATTCGCGTCGAGCACGTAACACTCGAACGCAAAACTCGGTCTCGGTCTAACGGGCAGCAGCGTTCGTCCAGAGTGATATTTCCTCGGCGTGGCGGTAGCTCATTATCATCTTAAGCGAATCAGGCTGACTGCGCGCGTAGAAAACGGTGGCGTACGCTCGCGGCGAATCGTTTAGTCTCAAAACATTGATTCGCGTCTGAACCGGAGGCCGTCGGCTTCGTACGTGCGCGTCAACACGCTTCACGGCACATAAATCAACGCGGCGCTGTTCGACCGTTGGCAACGCTTTCGAAGAAAGCTTGCCCATCTGGGTTGAGCCTCCTCCTCCTCCTCCCCCCTCCCCCTTTGATTTACGTCGCTTCGTTTTACGCGATCATCGCATCGCGAGAGCTTCCAACGCGGCGATCGCGTGCCGGTCATTCAACGACACGTTCCGCGAGCAACGCGTCGCCTTTTCACGCGTCACGATTTATGAACCCTGTATCTCGAACGGCATCTCCCCATTTTACACACTCCATTTACCGGCTAATGGAATTTCCGAACGAGCTATCGCGTCCCACGTCCCCAGAAATGAAATCCTTGCATCCATTTGCAAAAAGCTGGGCTCGCGAAGGCATTCGCGACGCTCACCGCGCCCGAACACTTTTGTGTTACTTTGTGTCGCGGTATGCGAAAACGTTTCGTAATTTCGTTGGCGATAAAATAACTTGTACGATTGACGGATTTTCGTGTGGATTTCGTGTTTCTGGGAATGCGATTGAAAAAATTGTACATCTATAAGAAATTGCGTTAAATATTTAAAGAATTGAGCATTGAATATTTTGTATATTTTTTATTTTACATTATATATATATTTTTTTATATATTTTATATTATGTATATTTTTTTATATATATTTTATATATTTTAGGAAATACTACGCTTTGAATATTTTATATATTGCACATTCTGGCCACGATCATGTTGGCAATGTTTCACGTTCAAAAATTCGATCAAAACTCTCGTACTTAATTTCATACTTAAACGTACATTTGACAAAGATAACAGTACACAGCATGAGCTATTAATAACTATTAATCTTCAGCAACACCCTGGATATAATTTTCAATCGAATGAAAATAAATTCTTTGTACATTGATACTCTTACTAATTGTTAATCCGAATTGTTAAACCAACCCAAATTGTTCTTGGCATCTGATCTCGAACAGAGTTACGAAACAACGTAAGGGACAATGTAGGATAATTTATTGGTGTTAGCGATGAAGTTGGAGCGTGGGTGGCCTGTCTGAGAATGTTCCTGTTTGCAGGAGAAAATGCCGTGCGCATATTGGCTGATTCTACTTTGTCAGCCTCTGGTTGCGCCACTGGAAACCACCATCAAAGGGGCACGCGGCGACGATCGAACCGCGAAGTGGTACGCAAACATCAATTTCGTGTCCGAAAGCGTCGATTATCTTGATTGAGGTTTCCAGACCGAGAATGATTTCTTTGGCAGTGGAAGGATGATTGGTTATATCTCTTTCGGTCGCTATGCGATCGCTCTTTCGTTCGAGGATGGTTTATACAGGACATACGAGTATTTAATAGTATAATTAATAGTTTATGCTGTATAAATATTAATTCAAATATAATGTGTATAATAGTTTCGTCAACACTATAGTTTTTCATTTCGTTTCATAATCATAGTAGCGTAACAGAATATTTCCTCTCTGGATAGAGTTAAATGAATTTAGATTCGAAATGAATGAAATATATTTTTATTTGGTTTCTGAGCATATTTGTTAGTATCCAATATAATTATTATTTACTTTATATAATTATCTACTTTATACTTGTACCTTACACTCATTTAGTATTTTATTTACTTAGTATTTTGTTTAGTATTCAGTATACTTGGTATTTTTATTTAATATATTTATTTGGTATTTTTATTTAGTATATTTACTTAATATTTTCATTTAGTATTTTATTTAATATTTTTATTTACTTATTTGTTGTTATTCAGTACGTTATTCTGTACATTCGTATTCTTACCTAAATTCGGAATAAACGAATTTACAGTTACATGAGTACGTATAATAATATTATTTAATTATGTTAATATTTTCTGTACATTATATTAATGCTTTCTTCGAAATTTCCAATCAAGTTTGAACAGGAA
The DNA here is from genome assembly GCA_036937485.2 of Tetragonisca angustula. Taxonomy (NCBI): domain Eukaryota; kingdom Metazoa; phylum Arthropoda; class Insecta; order Hymenoptera; family Apidae; genus Tetragonisca; species Tetragonisca angustula. The sequence continues at coordinate 116,659 of JAWNGG020000234.1, read as the reverse complement.
AGAAAAAAAAAAAAAAGAAAGAAGAAAGAGAATGATTGAGAATAAATAGTGGTTCAGTCGATCGAAGACAAATAAGTCCGAAGATATCGAGAAAAGAGCGTCGCGTAGGAATATTTCCCAAGTCCATTCTACGAAATAAGAAAACTTTTGCCGAGTATCGACACCCACCCGCTCGTAGAATATACATCCACGAATAGAAAGTTTTGATAGGAAGCGAAACGATCCGCAAGCGAGACGAGGAATACGGATAACACGTTGAAGGAGTATAACGGCGACGTTGGATATTGTTCTCTTCCCTCCCGAAGCTACCGATCATTCCATTTCCCACCCCCTTTCATCCTGGTGTGTCTTTTATACGTGGAAAACCATCGTCTCCTCCGCAAGGGGAATTTCGATTTCTATTTTTCTCCGCGTCGCTTATCAATAGAAAATGAAAGTTTTACGCCGCGGAACTGGCTCGGGACGAGCTTCTTGCGCAACCTGTCGCGGATACGGGACGAAATTTGAATTTTTATAGGAATACGGCTGGCATATAGAGATCGAGCTCGCATATTGAGAACTGGAACTTGTTTCTGATATACGTGGAAAGATGTATCTTTGTGTATTCTGCGTATAATGTTATACCTGGTTTGAAATTTATCAGGTGTTGTTTCTCGGTTGTCTTTGCTAATTTTCTTATTCATTTGCATCATTAATTAATCCTAGATTGATATAATTTCGTTTACTTCAATAGGGCGTTTCAGAACTCTGTAGTATTTTCCAAACTCTCAGATCGATGTTAATATCGATTCCTAACTCGTTCCTGATAGGATACGATATATTTTCAACCCTTTCTAAGATAATTTGACGAAGTTCTAAAGTCTTTTTTTAAATTGTGCAAGATTCTCCACCTCGGAAGATCAGACTGAGACCAAGAACGTATGAAATGGCACAAAATTACTAGTGTAGTAGCTGAAACAAAGACGAGTAATGAACGGTTGAGTCATCTCGCGTGAATAATGACCACACCTCGGAAAGGAGAGATACAAGAATGATAATATTTAGAAGAAAGAAGATTCGTGTTCGAGGTTAGGCAGGATGGCATCGTAGGCAAGCGGGATGCCAAGATCAATGGAATCGGCCGCGAAAATCGTCTGCCGGATATGTTCCGCGTGCTCGCGGTCAGTCGAGTTCTCGTTGCCCAGAAATATGTGTCACTTTTTGCGGAGCGCTCGTGCGCCATGCGAGAGAGAGACGAGTAACACGAGACCACGGCCCAGTTCCTCTGCAACCGCCAGGGACACACGCACTCTATTTCTCCGGCGTCCCTCTTCCTTGCTTCTTCTTTCCGCCATTATTTCTTCTCTTTAGTTTCTCTCTCTTTCTCTTTTTTTTTTAAATGTATTTCGATTCTCGTCCACTAGTTGAAGAACACAGTTGAACGACTTTGTTCCAACTCTCAGGCAGTGGAGAGTTTTATAGTCGCACGCGATCATGGCGATCAAGTCAGATTCGAGTCGACTCTTTCATTGACTTTTGAAGTTAAAGGTTTAAATTTTAACGAGGATTCATTCTGTTTTAAACACGTGTCTTTGATATATTTGTTGAATGTAATACGCGATGCTCTTTCAGTCTCTGATAAATAAACTGATTATACTTAAAGGGTTAAACTGTTTTGGCATATGGTAATTGGATAAATATATTTTTAAAAATGTATTATTATTATATTCTTACTCTTCCTGTACTCAAATGAGGGTTAGATTGTTCAAAGTTAAATATACTTTAATTATAATTGCTCTTCTCTTCAGAGTCATTGAAAATTTGAAAACAAATTTTAGAATTAATTACAATTATTCTGGGAAATGACACATTCAATTCATGAATATTGAAAATTACATGTCCATACATTTGTATTCTTTAGATTTTATTTTATTTAATTACTATGACAGACTGTTATACCAATATATAGTCTCAGGTAACAGTTTTATTAATTTTAATAATCATTTCATGTACCAATCTATCAGTATTTCTGTTTTATGAAATTTTACTTATACAAGATTAGCATACTCGATATTATATTATATAATATGATAGATCTAAACGTGGATGTAGATATATCTATATGTAGAAGATTAATATTAATATTAATAAGAATTGAAGATTAACATTGTATATAGGTATAACAAGTATTAAGTTAATATCGTAAGAATACTTCGAAAAATCGATTGTCCCAAGATTGTTTACTAGAAAATTTCTCAATGGCTTCAAATGATCTTTTTGCAATAATTATTACTTTTTTGATTTCAGAAATACATACATATATCCATTATAATTTTCATTTTGTTATAAGTGAACAAAGTTCTACTTACAAAAGATTAATATATATATATATATATACAAAGTTGCAGAAGAATAAAATTGTGTACAGTTATAGTAAAATTAATGTTGTAAGAACACTTCAAGCGAAACTTGAGAATACTACTATCAATTTCTCTAATAATCACTACTCTTCAGGTTCCAATTATAATTTTCCACTTTCATAAAAGTGAAGAAAATTTTACATTGCAAAAGATCGATATAAAGTTGCAAGGGAGAGAAATAAAAATTGTGCACAAGCATGGCAACGCAGAGTTAAATTAATGTTGCAAGAACGAGTTCAAGCGAGACAAAAAGGAGCAAGTCTTCTGTAATGGATGAACTCAATGTATAATGGTTGAAGATGGATCGAACAGGTTGATTGTTCCAAGGTTGGTCACTGGAAGATATCTCAAGGATACACCGGCGCGGCGTGGCGATTCGATCGGACTGGACCGAGACCGTTAAGCGTCCAGCGGTGAGGAAAGAAACTACTGCTCTACCCTACATGCTTCGAATAGTGTTCCGATCGGTGGCCTCTCTGGGGCAAGGTCAAGAAGCAAAGAGTATAAAACTGTCGCTGACTGTCGGTGTTTCCTGGCCGGCCAGACATCGCGAGAAACCGTGCTCGCAGCAAAAAGCACACGCACCACATGACCTACTGATCCAATGGATTTATCTGATCGTAAAGTCTAATCTCGTGGAATTTATCTCGACTGTTCTTCCATCAATTTTCAAGCCGTTTGCTATCAGGATCAAGTTTTCCACGTGGAAAGCGTGGTAGTGCTCCGCATTAAGATATCGCGCGATAACAATTTCAGAATCCTTCCGGCACATGATACAGATTTCTGTATTAAAATCAAACTTTTAACGATAGATTTTTTTTTATTTATTATTTTTAGATTATTCAATCGTGAAATTGCTTCAGAGTCAAATTTTTTTCGAGCGACGTGAGAAGCATTCTGCTCTGCGTTAAGGAATGCAAACGTAGAATTTAGAATTTTGTTTGAATCATTATCTTAGTAATTTTTGAACGAAAAGAGCTTCCAGAATATCTGAAAATTACTCTTCTTCCGTGCTCGATTTGTGGATGAACGTAAGTTTCTTTCAGAATCAAACTTTCTATAAAATATTTCTCGACTTTTTTCTTCCAGACTACACAGACTAAATCGTCTAGATTAAAGTGTCAAGCTTTCTGTATGTCTGGAATTTCTAAACATTATACCATTTGCCGAAGAATAAAATTCTTATGATCTCGTAAATTATTCTTCGACCTTCTTTCCGAGCTGGCCAACGGTGCAGCTGCCTGAAGATTACATTTTCAAGATTAAAACCACCGAGTATTTCGTACTATACTGCAGAATACGATAGCAATTTCATTACTTCTGCGAGTTATCTCTCAGTTGATTTATGCGCCGGTCAGTATAAAATTGTATTATAATCAAATTTTTACGACGGAGCATTTAGAATTTCTTGAAAATTATTCGAACCATTTGAAAATTTTACAAGTTATTTCTCGGGCTTCTTTTCAGGTGATTCAGCGTACAATTGCATTAGGATCCAATTTTTGGTAAATGAGAATCACAAAGTATGTACTTTATATTTGACTTAAAAATTTCTGCGAGGTATTTTCCAACCAATTTGTAATTTTATTTAACATAAAATTGAATTCGAGCCAAATTCTTCTATATTATTGCAGAAAGTTACGCAAAATTTCTCGAAATTGTTTCTCGCGACTAGGATCAAGACGAAAATTACAAAGCATAGTAATAATTATAAAAATTTCTACAAACCGTATCTCAACTAATTTATTTAATACGAAATTGCATTTATGATGGAAAATTGCGGCAAAGATTCTTCTACGTTATTCGAAATTGCGTTTAAATCAAATTTTTACGACAGAAAGTTACGGCAGAAATTCTTCTATACTATTTCTTGTTCTTCTCGTGTGACTCAGCGCACAATTACGTTAGGATTAAATTTTCATAGATGAATACGATCGAGCTACTGTTCTTTTTACTACAGAATATAGCAACGGTTCTAATATTTCTACAAGTTTATTTATCAATCAATTTGCAGTTTGTTTAATATAAAATTGCATTCGGATCAAACTTTTGCGGTCGCACAAGGTTTTCTAAATTATTCATACATAGAGACGATCAAGCATTTCATATTTTATATTATCAAAATAGTTTATATTAAAATATAAAATTATATATTATTAAAATTATTAAAATATTACATTATATCAAAATAGTTTATATTAAAATATAAAATTATATATTATTATTATGTTATAAAATCGTATATCATTAAAATTATTAAAATATTTTACATTATATTATAAAATTATGTATTATTAAAATTATTAAAATACTTTATATTATCAAAATTATTAGCGGCAACTTGAAAATTTCTGCGAGTCATTTTTCAATCAATTTGTTCGATACAAAATTGCGTTCGAATTGTTTTCACAAGTGTTGCACAAAATTTTCTCAAGTCGGTGCCAGTCGGCGACACAATTGCGCGTCAGGATTAAATTCCCATAGACGGTGAGTCGCGATCGCGTGCAACATATGAGGGCACGTCGCGACGCGGGCAATTTTAAGGACGGTTCGCGGAAATTCTCCACTCGGGCGGCAATGTGAATTCTTGAAATGCTCGGAGCTATTGGGACACGCCACTCGTGAAATCGAGGCGCACTCGGATGCACTCCGTGAGTCGCGGTCGTAGTTGTGTTTATACTTTCTGCAACGGCGATAGTAAACGTCGGCGCGGCTAAGCCTCCATTAACATTCATAGTCGCGACGAGGTTTCATAATGCTCGGTGGCTCTCCAGCTACGACTTCCTAAACACGCGCCGGGATCTCTACGTGACTCGCTTTCGTGAACGAGCGCCGAGCAAGGCCCCGATGTGCCCATTAAAATTTATGCTCAACCGTTTTCGGCCTCTCTTCCACGCGTAAATAAACGGCAAATGGCAACGAACCCTTCTTTATTGTCCATCACCAGCGAACACAAAAGGGTAATTACGAACTGCCGAGTTTCACCGATATTGCTTTGGAAATTTTTCTCGTTTTCGCGAAATTGCCGAACGATTTTTAGGTTTTTACAAAGAGACACGTGTTACGTTTTCGGTGGAGGTTATTATTATAACTAGTCGATGGACATTTAAACACAGAAAGAAACAGAAATAATTACACTGTTATAAAATGAACACAACTTTAGTAATAATAATATTTGTAAATGTATTTTATTTTTGTGGAATTGCTAATTACGTGTTTGAGCAAGTTAAAAAGATATATATCTATTTATCTTTATTTATTATAATATCGAGCTCATTGCTGTTATTATATCATATTATTACAACACCAATCCCATGTATTATTGTGTTGTTTCGTTACGCAAGTTGCAAATATCGAAATTGCAAACTTTATTTTCCTACGTAATTTAGAACGAATACAATTTTAATTGTACTGTGCAATTACAATTAATTTAATAAATACAATTGTATATTTCACATATTAATTGTATATCATTTATTTTAATTGTATATTTCCTTATGTTTTCAGTGTTTCCGGATACTTAAGTTTAATTGAAAAATTTCGGAGTGTACATATCTACATATCTACATTTTAATGCACAGTCCTAAATGTTAAATTACCAAAATTTTTCTACGTTTTGATGCACAAGTGAAAGCTGACTTTAAATGTTAAATCACCACAAGTTTTCTACGTTTCTTAAGCCCCGTTTCCGAACCTGACCATTTTCCATTTCTGATACTGACGCATACTATGCATTTTATGCATAGACCAATACTCCCCAGCAACATTGCAAACCCCACCAGCCATGAATCTTCTCACATGCTACAAAACTTGTACCACGGCCCACACTATTTTACTGTCTCATAACATAAGCGATTCATATTCTAGAAAACGGACTTCTAAAAGCTAGAACCAAAAGAAGAGAGAGTGAGAGAGAAAGAACACTCTTATTTTTCACAGTTTACGATAACAATTTTCTTTTGTTACTGTCCTTTGGAGCAATCGTTCTCTGGAACACCTTTGTACATGCTTATTGATTTACAATTTGACGATACATTTATTTCTCTACTGTCACAATTACATGTGCATTTAAGGTCAATTAGAATTGAAAATTTTGGAGCAAACGTAATTAAATGCGCTTTTGATAATTGTGAAAAACAGAAACTCTTCTCTACTGATTTGATAATTTTAGTGTTAATTTAAAATATATCAATCAATGCACGCACAATATTTATTTCGAACGTTTATTATACAATATATTCATTGCTCTTCTTAAATGTAATTCCATTTTGTAAAATTGTCATTTGCCCTTTTGCGTTTCCTACTCGACTTGCTTGTGCCTCCTTAAAATGAAAAAATATCTCAAATTCAAACAAGATATGAAAAAAGCCTCTCGTTAAATATGATTTCTCTCTGCCAAACATTGCAGAAACTGTAAGATCGAAATATAAAAGTCTAAAGACTTTCTCTGCTTCGCCAGCAAAGTGTGATGTATTTTTGATACTCGAGAAATAAATGTTGCGTCACGTTTCACGATAGCTCACGTGCACGCTGATAATTCATCACACGCCGGCGTTAATTCCAATTTCCGCGAGATCTTGCGCGATAACCGGGAAGGCGTCCGCGTAGAAAGAAATGTTCCGCAACGAGTAGCGGTTATCACAGCGACTCGTTCCCATTTCGCGGCGTTAATCGCCACGGCCGCGAATTATTTCCACGCGAATCGTTGGAACGTGCCACCGACCGGAGATGGCCGGTGTCGTCCGCACGTATTAGGTTAAACGCGGCTTTCTATTGTGCCCGAGATAGGTCAGATTTGAAGAAGCAGCCAACCTCGATCTAACCTCGTTGTCCACGCGCGTTGATACCACGCCGATCAAGGGAAAAGAACGCGTCGATTAACCTACTAACCGATCAATTAAACGGCCCTCGGACAATCTAACGGGGGCAATGCCGACGCGCAAGGACCCGCGACGAACGTAATCAATATTTTTCGGCATCGTCGAGAAGATAATAATCCAATTTTTATTTCACTCAGAAATGAAATCGTACGAAATATCGGGCGTAAAGTGTTGTATTGTATATTGACTACTTGCGCTTGGCGGATTGCGGACCGTAACGAGTGACCAAACCGTATACGACGATTCGTCGCTTTCCTTTCGAACTCGTCGATAGAAATTATTGGGAAGTAGTAAATTTGATCATTTGTTTTGCCAATTTCGTTTCACTTAAATATACTTAAAGCTGAGGAAACATTACAATTTTGGTGCAAAAAATTCTCGACGCGCGTGGCACGTCATTTCGACGCAAGAGGTTAAAAAAAATTCGCTCTGTTGTAAAATTTAGGTAAAAAAATTATATACATTTGTAATTTTGGCACATTTTAAGGCATAATAAAACAAAGAGATAAAACGAAACCGATAAAATAAAAAATTTTTCAAGGAAACGCCAAAAAAAAAAAAAAAAAATTTCTCAAGTTCTTAAGGTTAATCGGCATATGTGACGTTTAATCAGTCTACAACACTGTTTAAGAGGTTAACAATAAAAAGTTTACTATTAAAGACTTCTCAACGACACTAAATGCACAAACGATCCGAACATAAAAATTTTACTCAAAACTAAAAGAGTAAAATAAAATCTCGAAGAATTCTCTTCTCGAGTCATACTTCTGCGCTACAGTCTATAGACCTCGGTGCAAAATGAAGAAGAGCGATCGTCGATAATTGGTACGTAAATGGCAATATGAAGACGGAGAATCAAATTGCCGTTTGAGAAGCTGTCGTGGCGCCCTGTACGTCGTCATTATGCGTCGGCTAATAATCCGTGATGGACTGCAATTAGCGATGCCTGATATCGTACGTGGCTCTCGTACGCGTTCCGTGACACGCTCGTCAAATTAATTAGCCCTTGATTGAGCAGTCGACTTTACGACAACCCTGTCGCGTATCAGCGACATCACGAGAACGAACGTTGAATGTTACGAATCGAAAACCATTACCGAACGTCTCAATTCCGTCCGAAAGTCCGTTTTCTTGATGTTCGATAAAGATCGCGAGCAAGAGTGACCAAACGATTTAAAAAATACGTCGACTTTACGAAACGAAGCCATTGCCAGACGTTTTAAGATTGAAACGACTTAAACGATATGACTTTGTGTCGTTAGTTTATTATTAGCATTACTCGTGTTACGAGCTCGAAGTTTCTCATTCCGAAATATTTTCTTTTTCGACAGGGTGTTTTTAAGCTAGAATAACGAAACTCGTCAATATGACGGATTCTCTTTCTTTTACAATTGTTGAATTTCTGTTTAAATAATCTATTTGTTGAATTATCTTTTATTGAATTAAATTGTAATGATTTGCACGTAAAATATTAAAGATCGGTTGAATTTTGTTTGTCTTCTGAGGTTTAAGAAGTAGCTATGTATTTAAAATGTATACGAATGTTAAACCTATCCATTTTAAGTTTGATTGTTTTACGTTTCTAATTTATAATAAAAAAAAATCTGATATTTTATTTTCTTAGGCTACAAATTTTCATGCATTTTGCAACGAAAATGGAGAAAAATTTCAAAATGCAAAGCAGGGTAGCTGTTACAATTTTTAACAGATAAAGGCAAGCTGCATCTAACTAAGTTCTATTTTCTAGTAGTTTATAAAAAGATGTAAATTTGTATATAAAATCTGCAGTCCATTTATTAGGCAACAGAGCAAAATGAAGTTTCTCATAGAGCAGTAAACCAAAGTCTCTTCTTTGAAGAAATCCTACTTTGAAAGGGTAAGCCTAATCCGTTCTTTAAGAAATCCTACTGTGCACAGTAAACACATTTGTCTGTAACTCAGAACCATGAATGAAATTTCACTCTATATGAATCTCCGTAATAACAGTATCGCAATATTATCTGCAAAAATTGTAAACAGCAGCTCTTTTACTTTTTACTTAAATGCAATTAAATATTTCAACATTTATATTAATATTATTATTTACAAGAATTTAGTACTAATGCTTATAATGACTTGGCATTGATATTTACGTAATACTAAAATATTTAATTATATTCGTTTGACTATATTTATTGCATCACGGCAGCCAATTTCATGGTAGCATTAATTTCAAATTTCAATTATTTTTTCCATTCAACAAAAAATTACATAATCTCGAAAAGAGTTCGTTCTTTGAAAAAAGATTATCTTCGTCTCTAAATGCTCTTCTATATTTATCACTTCGTCGAAGTTCAATAGAGATCGTTGACTCCGAAGTTCAGTTTTCATTTTTCGCGTGATACCTTGAAAAGATCATCGGTTTCCGAGTTGGACGAATGATTCCACCTATTGATCCCGCGGTAATTTCATTTATGTCTTTCCTGGCCTGTTTCACGTTGCTGGCGTTCGCATTTGCAGTTCTAACAAGCGGGCGTAGCAGAGCTTTGCAGGAAATGGAGGATGATTAAGGGGAGCTGAAGAAGAGGCGAGTACGTCAGCTTGGAATTTGGTTGCTACCGTTGCCATGGGAAAGGCTGTTCGTTTTCGAGTGTGCCACGGCTAACGATTTCTCATTATTATATCCCGCGTATCGTCCATTCTCACGCTGATCCAAAAGGAATCCTCCCTTCTTAGCTCGCTGCTATTTATTCTATCCGTTACGAGATGGAACAGCAAAATTAAGATATACATATATAGTAGGCTAGAGATCAGAAAAGTTTTGTCTACTGAAGAGGAAAATTAAGAGATATATATATATGTACACATATAATAGTAGGCTAGAGATTAGAAAAATTTTATCTATTGACAAGGAAAATTAAGATATATATATATAATAGTAGGCTAGAGATCAGAAAACTTTTATCTATTGAAGAGGAAAATTAAGATATATATATAATAGTAGGCTAGAGGTCAGAAAAATCTTATCTGTTGAAAAGGAAAATTAAGATATATATATATAATAGTAGGCTAGAGATCAGAAAACTTTTATCTATTGAAGAGGAAAATTAAGATATATATATATAATAGTAGGCTGGAGATCAGAAAAATCTTATCTATTAAAAAGGAAAATTAAGATATATATATAATAGTAGGCTAGAGGTCAGAAAAATCTTATCTATTGAAGAGGAAAATTAAGATGTATATATAATAGTAAGCTAGAGACCAGAAAAATTTTATCTATTGAAGAGGATGGAAATTTATTGAACAGGATTGAAATCTATTCAATGGGACCTGACATGTTTGTTCATTTCACACACTTGTTTATTTTACATGCACGAGTAAGAATCACAAATTCGAATTACACGACGAATTTGAGGAACCAATAGAAACATCAATCGTTAACAAAGTAGAATTTAATAAATTTCACGTCTAAAGACATTCCAAAACCTACAAGCTAGAAATTCCCAGTGGGAAGCCAGGTTTATTAGTCGACTAAACAAATCATTTGTATCCTGCCTATATTCAACAACATCTCGCCAACCATCGCAAGAAATTCATTTCGCCAAGTCGGATTTAAGAGTTGGTAGACTAATTAACATTAACAAATCGAAATCTCTCTCGAAGCTGAGCCCACGTGGATAAATAGTGGCATCGTGGTAACTACTGTTAACCGATTTGTAGGCTAGCGAATTGGAACGTATCGGTAATTGGCCGGCGATTCTTTTTTTTTTTTTTGCGTGATTTATGTCTCTTAACCCCTTAAAGTATTTTGTTTTATTCTGAGAACGTGCACTGGCGTGTTTAATTATTTCTAGGCGATGACGAGTACACTCGACGAAAACACACTGTAAGGATTCAGTAAAATTGTAACAAAATGATAAATTGCCTTTTGGTGTTTCTTTGAAAGATGTTTAATCTCATTGGTATTTACGCTATTCACAGAACTTGACGTTTCATTTTTCGACTATTAAAAATTCAAAACGTGGAGACGAGAACTCGAATTTTCACCAGTTCACAAGAAGAAGTGGAAAGTCATTAATTGATTAGAGATAAATTGTATATTTGCACAACTGTATATTTTCTTTGCTTGTCTTGTCACCTTGAAATATTCTAAAATGTGCTAAAATTACAAATACCCGTAACTTTTCTGCCCAAATTTTACAATAAATAGCAAAAGCTATTTAAATTTTTTTTCACAATTCGGTATACTTGACATTAAACAAAAAAATTCCATCATTTCGTGACGAGTATACATTCGAGGGTTAATAAACCGTACTCGCGCGAGACCGCTTTTCGCCCCGGTTCGTTTCGGGAAGCGAGCACCGCGTAGACGAACGCTGTCGATGATGTACAGTTACCCAATCTGGCGGAAAGAGAGGAGAGAGGCCGCGTACGAAACGCAATTCGCCGAAACGACAAGCACCGCGACGTTTGACACTCGGGAACGCGTTATCCTCGCGTACGAGGACAACGACACCGTCGACACGGACGATCGACGCCGAATCGAACGATAAATCGTCGATTACCGGCGGCGAACCATCTCGGCTCGGCTAATTCGACTCCCGGCGGTTCGCTGGCAACAATTAAGATTCTTGCGAGCCCAACGATATCGACAATCTTGGCTCGTCATTCACGATCCACGCGGTCCTCTCTCGTTGGCATCGATCGAACCGCGGAATCGTCGTCCATTAATTCTATTCATAGAGAACGAAGAGAGAGAGAGAGAGAGAGACCAGTTCCCTGTACATTGGAGAGTACGACCTGAACTCTGGTCCTCTTGATTAGAGATCGAGAACCTTACTCTTTCAGTATTTACGGACCTTAATCTATGATTTTTTTCTTCTTTCGTTGTTGTTTCCTTTCCTCGTCTTTTACTCTAGTGAAATCACTTCGAACTCAACTTCGCTGGGACGATTAAAGCGATTTTCATCGGAGACGAACTTTACGATACAACGGACTTTATGATCAAACGAACTTTATGATACAATGGAGTTTTATTTATACGTAAAAATTAGAGATTAGGTGTCTTGATCACTTTGGTAGGTTCCAGTGTTAATTGTAACTTAGTCTCGGATGATCAATGAAGGAGATAGTATTTAAAAAATTAAAAAATATTATAAAGAGATAGTATATATATAAATATTATATCATATTATACAAATATTATAAATAAAGATAGTAAAAAATTAAAAAATATTGTAAATATTATAAAGTATCATAAATATTTAAGTTTTTTTAGTTTAGAGAGTCTTCGAATGTCACAGATGTGACGATTTTACAATATTGATTTTGCGATTTTGCTGTTCTTTTTTATAGATGATTTTCAAATATTTGTTACACTCGTGTTAAGTACATGATTTAGGTTCAATTTCCAAAATCCTTTCTTCTTCTATGATACCATTTTGCAAATATCTTTATTAACACTAGAACTATCAATGGAAATGACCAATTTGTATATTTGTATATTTACAACAGTATAATGCTCGAACGATTTTCAATAAAATATATAAATAGAAGCTTGTGTTCTCTATTGTTATTATCAATTTTCTTCCTGTTCCGTGCACATTAGGTAGTTTATCGGTTGTTTTTCATAAAACTATATATATGAAATGTAATCAAATATTTGTGCCTAGTTATTTACACTTATAATCGAAATTTTGAGCGATTATTATCACAGTTATATTGATAAAATTCGAAAGAACACAGATAAAGATACGCACGTGTATACGACGTATGCAACGTCGTAAAATGGCGAAAAATATTAAAAAGTATTTTATCATGTCTTAAGCATTACAAAAGATACTAATAAATAAATGAACGTCATTGTGCAAATTGTGCCTTGTTTACGAACGTTATTGCATCGAAGAAGATCCACAATATCTTCGTACAAATCAGCAAATATTATTCACCAGATTTACGATTTCGTCATACGACGAAACTCGTTCGATAAGTTCATTATAAAAATCGATGAAACCCGTCGAATAAGGTTAATTAACGAAAAAGAGCAAAAAGAATCTATCGGAAAGATGAGACGACTAGCCAGCAGACTATCTATAAATCTTACGTCTTCGTTGATCTTTCAACTTCACAACTGCCACGTACAAACACACGTGCACACTAACGGTTCAAAGGATTCACACCAGCAAGAATCGAAAGGTCGTGCTTTCGAGATTCGAATACGCACGAGCATACAGCTGAAATATAGACGTATATACCGGACGACGAATCGAAAAGCTCGATCTGGAAGAGCGGCAGAGATCAAAGGACGCAACATGTTGCTACGAGCGTTGCGCGATCCTCCTTGTCCTCGCGGAACTACACTTTCGGTCTTCCGCGTTTCGTTCGTGCACGCGTATGCTCGCGAACGTTCGCGGTTCACCGTGAAATCTTCCCTCCGTCAAACGCAGACACGTCAAAAGCGAAGATATCATCGGCGAGTGACGCGACGTCTGGGGCCTTTTGAAAAGCCCCCGAGACCGAAATCAACGATTAGCCACGAAGGCAACTCTAATCGATCAAGCGTGAAAATCGGGAACCTGGAGATTTCGACGTCGAGGAAAGCAGAGAGAGAACGTAGAGGAGCGACGAACACGAGCGTGCAAAAGAGGAAAGTTAACCCCACGCGCTGGCAACTGGTTCGCGGACCATAACGAGTGACCGAAACCGTATACAATAATTCGTCGCCTTCTTCTTCTTTCGAACTGGTTCGTGTGATATCACTGGATAGAAATTGTTGAGAAGTAATTAACTTATCATTTGTTATGCCCGGATTACGTTTGAATATACATAAAACTGAGAAAATGTTGCAATTTGGGAGAAAAAATTCTCGACGTGCGTGGCAGGCGGTAGGTGGAGATTACTCCGAACAAAAATACTGATCGAGACACTGGACGTTCGTGAAGAAACATATGTTATTGCTGACGTTATAACGTTATGAGGAATGCGTGACTATTCCACTATATAAAAATAAAATATATCGATACCGAATGTTAGAATACTGAGAAGTTCGACAAGGTACAAAAATAAAGAGTTCCACAAGAGAGACTTTTCGTAGCTCAACTGACGCAACTTTATCGATTCTTTATACAGGGTGTTGTCTCGGGAGCATTCTCACAAGGAGACGGATAACTTTGGTCGTGATATTTCGTATAACAACGACGACAAATGCACGGATAACTTTGATCGTGATGCTTGACGCAGTTGGCACGAGTTGGACGAGTGTAAATTCACGAGTGGCGTCGGTGTGAAACCGGCATTAAAGGTACGAAAGTCTAGCTCGAGGGAGTCGAAAGAAGAGAGTGCACAGGTAGACGTGCACGTTTGTAGATAATGCCGGTTGCCACGGTAAATTTGCCTCTGTCTTGAAGCGGGGGCTATCAGTTTCAATTGGCGTGTCGTATCGTGACCCGGCGTTTCTCCTTGCTCGTTCCAGTAGCCGAGTATTATCATTATCGACCGGTTCGATGTACCGTAGCGTTGCTACGACGAATAAAATAAGTGCTATTAGTTTAATTGTGTATGGTAAATTGCTGATTCGTTGCTGATCGATGTATTAGGATGTCCAGTAGCGTAACAAACCACGACCATTTCGCGTCCGTGTGCCTCGCTCGAGTTCTATTTATTGCGGAACGACGCTCCGAGGTTACAAATTTTTTTCTTTTCTTTTTCTTTTTGTTCAACTCTCCTACCAGTTCCAAGCGTCTGAGAGCGTGAGAGCGTCTGAACTCTCGGAAAACGTACGCTGTTGCTCGAGAATTTGATTGAACGACGACTTTCCAGAGAGTGAATCAATATTTCGTTGTATTTCACATTAGTAAAGTTATAATCAATTGTACGTAGAAAACGAAAGTTACAATTGCGATGTTTGTTGTTCGTTAAAGGTTGTTTCAAACTTTGGAACGTATCAATGTACGCGCTCAACTAAATTTGAACAAACTCAGCTGTCCAACTAGATTTAACAAGATTTAAAACTTCGAAGATTAAAGAAAAGAATATCCCACAAAAAGCAAAATTCAACTATAACAGGACTAACAAAACTGTTTCAAACACGAGCGTATCTACTTAACTAAAAAGTCGAGTTTCAGTCAAACGAAGCCAAACAAAGCCAAACTTCCCGAAAAGCTCAGTTATCTAAATCGAACAATGATCTAAAATTCTAAATTTAGCATTAACTTCAACTGAAGAGTCTAAAATTCTTAAATGAGGTCTGAGTCAAATTAACCTCTTGCGTTGGAACGACGTGGCACGCACGTAGACAATTTTTTTGTCTCAAAATTGCAATATTTTCTCGGTTTTAAGTATATTTAAGTATAATTAAGTGGACAGAACAAATAATAAATTTATTACTTTTCAATAATTTCTATCCAATGACATCGTACCGACGAGTTCAAAAGAAAAAGAAAACGACCGAATTGTTGCATACGGCTCGGTCACTCGTTATGGTCCGCAATCAGCGGTTACAAACTCTTGCGCTGGCATGACGTGGCGCGCACGTCGAGAACTTTTTGCCCCAAAATTGCAATATCTTCTCAGTATATTTAAGCAAAACAAAGTGGGTAAAGCGAATAATAAATTTATGACTTCTCGACAATTTCTATCCAGTGATAACATACCGACGAGTTCAAAAAGAAAGCGACGGATTATTGCACACGGGTTTGGTCGCTCGTTATGGTCCGCAATCCAGTTGCCAGCGCGAGTGGTTAAAAGAAGGAACTTCCCCTGCCCCCGTCCTCTTCCCTAAAAAAAAAAAAGAAAAACAAACGAAAAAAAAAAAAAAAAGAAAAAAGGAATCGTGTCTGTCTATCGAAGCGAGAGCGAGACGAAGCCAAGCGTGGGCACTTGCAGGGACAGGTCAGACCCGATTTTCACGGGCCGTCGTCCTCGATTGTTTCTGATCGATGGAAAGACGTCGCCGGCGCGCCGCTTCGTAGCAAGTTAACCGGGGCGTTATCTCGCGGCGAACTCCGCGGCGAGTTCTTCCGTTTTTTTTTTTCTTCCCGCTGTAGCGCGCGTGCAACGGGATCCCGATGGCTTGATTTCGCGCCTATCGCGGCAAAAACCGCGAGCTTATCGAGCGCTCGCGTCGCCTCACCCGCGGAGAGGGCCCGCGAGACCCGGCGCCCGACTAGTTTGCCTCGCTCTCCGTCATTCGAACGAATTTATCGATCGATAAAACGTCTCCTTTTAACGGGGCAAACCCACGTTAACGAACGATGTCCGATGCGGTGGAATTTGAAATTCCCAAGGAGCTGAAACACAGTCAGAAGCACAGCGCTGGCCTGTTGCCAACACGCGTGTATGATTGTTCTCCGCTCTTTTTTCCTTTTCCTCGTTCGCTGGTATATTTAATAACTGGTTCTGTCTTCAGGTAATTATATCAGTCGGCGCGTAACGGGAATGGATCGAAGATCGTCGAGAGTATTTTCTTCCGTTTTTCTTTTTTTTTTTTTTTCTTATCTTCGTTGGAACAGAGGAACAGAGATTCGTAGTGGGAAAAAATACAGAATGATTCACCGATACAAAACCTTGCTTCGTATTCATAAATATTTCATAAATATTTGAAATATTCGAAAACTGCGTTTAAATCTCAATTTCTTACCTTGCGATATATTTTTGAAATATTCAAGAATATTTACGCGTAATACGTGCTAAGATACATTTGAAAATGGCGTGTGTAGCAAAAGATTTATAACATTCCTTGAGTTCAAAGAATTCTTTGAATTTAAAGATGCATTGTCAATTGTGTTCTTTAGTATCCCTTTCCTCGTCAATTGTCACGTTAAGTTGCGATCGTAGGAAAATAGAAAATGGAGAGAAGGCGAACATACTACTACATAAAGGATTAAGAAAATCCTTTGACTGTTAACTGTCACGTTAACTGTCACGTTAATTAAATTGTGACGTATGTTTGACGCGATTTTTAGTAAAATAAGAAACAGAGAAAAGACAGATGTTACACTTGTCAAAATCATTTGTAAAAAAAAGAAAAGGAACAAGCTTCGTGCAATCAACGAAATTGATTGACTTGTAACATTGTTTAGAATTCGGAAGATCCTTTGAACTTGAAGATATATTGTCAATCTTGTTCCTTCCGTTAGCTGTCACGTTAATTAAGTTGCGACGTATGTTTGACGCGATTTTAGTAAAATAAGAAACAGAGAAAAGACAGATGTTACACTTGTCAAAATCATTTGTAAAAAAAAAAAAAGGAACAAGCTTCGTGCAATCAACGAAATTGATTGACTTGTAACATTGTTTAGAATTCGGAAGATCCTTTGAACTTGAAGATATATTGTCAATCTTGTTCCTCCCGTTAGCTGTCACGTTAATTAAGTTGCGACGTATGTTTGACGCGATTTTAGTAAAATAAGAAACAGAGAAAAGACAGATGTTACACTTGTCAAAATCATTTGTAAAAAAAAGAAAAGGAACAAGCTTCGTGCAATTAACGAACTTGTAACATCGTCTAGAATTCGGAAGATCCTTTGAACTTGAAGCTGTATTGTCAATCGTCCTCCACCCATCCTTCTCTTCATTAGCTGTCTGATTTTCACGAAATAGGAAACGAAGAGAAGGCTCGAAAATCACGCGTAGAAAAATAGGAACGCGCTTCGTACAGAAAACTTGCGTTGCGGGGAGCTGGGGCGCGCGATGAACGGCCAATGAGAAAGTATTACGGAAGTATGACAACGGTAATAGATAACTGGAAACGAGCGAGCAAGCTGACGATACGCGAGGACGTATCCGCGGCGACTTTTCGATCGGAGTCACGTTCGGTGTTGTTACGGTATTCAAGTGTAGCATCGGCCATCAAGGACCCGTAACTGGGCAGAATTGCCAGGCTTTATCGCGTCCGCGTGCCGCCTGCGATCGCTTCCGCGGATAAAATCGCTCCTTATTTTTTTCCCCCTCTTCCGTTCGCCAACGAGAAGATTGCGTCACAAAGGGCGAAACATTTAGGGCCTTCTGTCCCACTCCGCTTTTACTTTTACGAGAGGCGATTTCCTATTGACTCGAACAAAAGTTCTCACTGCGATTTCATTTCGCGTGTGTTGCTGTGGATAGAAGACCGGAGATGGCAGACTAATTGCAAGTTGTTACGACGTACGTACAAAATTCAACGTCGTTCTTTAATTAATAGCATTAAATCAATTTCACATTATTCACTCGTTGCTTATTTGCTAATGGCGTAACATGAAAGGCGTAATGCGAGTTTCAATTCCTGTTTGTTGCAATTTTCATTGCAGCGTGACGTTAACATTCTGGCAATATTTCGAACACATAGGCTTCTACATGCAAAATGTCATTATTGTGAGGAAATTTGTGACGTATAATTAATATTCAAGAAAATTTGCCAAACTTATTGCATAAACAATCTAAAGTGAATTTGAAAGTAATTTTGAAAAGATAGTGTTTCTCTGCATTCCAATTTGTGGAATTAATCAGCATGATTTCTGAAAGACTCAGCTGTTCATTGCGTATATTTGGATAAGTATGAAAAAAAAATTTCATTTGGGCTATTTATAAGACGCATAAACATATTCTGTACTAAAGTGGGTGTCTTAATATTTATGAACGACAATGTACTATCAAGGAGCGATCGTATGTACTTATTTATATATTTATCTCGAGTGAAGGTTAGCCGTGAATCTTCCATTTCGTCACAAAAAGAAAAAAAGGAAAAAAATAATAGATGTAAAATTTTAGTTAGAATTACATTGAACTCTCATTGCTCCAAGTTACCATTACATCTTTAATTTATCACATCAGACCTACGCGATTGTCCACAATACAGAATCAAGCAAGCAGTCTTCTCTGATTAATAAATTGAAAGGATAGGAAAGAAACTAGCCCACTACCGTCTCAGAAACGAGATATCTCGTCATTGGCAGCGAAGGTATTATCCACATACCATAAATAAATCCACCAAAAACTTCACTCGTACGTGTATCAATTACAAAATAAAATGTCGATCAAATTGCAGGTAGGAAAAGTAAAATATCGATCTGTTATAGAACCAGAGGACAGGGAAAGGTTAACGACACCTGAAAAGAAGGGAACAGTGGCGAACGCGAGAGTAATCGCTGCCGATTCATCGAATTCCGTCCGATTCGCAGCGAGGTGCTCCGTCCTGTGCTGCGGATGAAGTTGTAACAAGGCGAGAAACGGTGGATCGGCACGTTGACACGAGAGAAAACGAGAGAGAAAGAAAGAGACAGAAAAGAGAGAGAGAAAGAGCGGCGATCAGCAGCGCGAGGAACGAACACGATTTTCTGAAGAAAGCACGAAAGAATGAGAGACACGCGGAAGAAGTACCTGGATCTCCCGTGGGATCAGACTGGTCCGTGACTGGTCAGTCCTCGTAATTACTTCATCCGCGCTCGCTCCGAATCCTGGTATCCAGACGGTTGGTTGCTTCGGTTCCCGCTGGCCGGCGACCTGCCGATCGCGTGTCACTCGCCATTTCTGGAATCTCTCACCTCTTCCGCCGATCCCGAATTTTCCACCGATCCCCTTTCCGTCGTCTCCCTTCAGACAAATCTCTCAAGTTCGTTCATTTCACACGTCGATCCGTTTTCTTTCTTTCGTCAATCACTGACGTATAAAGAGAGAGAGAGAGAGGAGGAGAGAGAGGGAGAAAGAGAGACAGAGAAAGACAGAGACAGAGACAGAGAGGCACGGGTCCAGGTGCGGATCAGAGAGATGAACTGCTGATTGATTGCGAGGATCGTAATCCACCTCGGGTTGAGGCGGTGTATGACTCGGTCGGATAGAATTCGAGATCCACCGCCGATGAACCGTTGTATTTAATTTCCGGGGGTTCGAGAGCGGTCTCTGTCTTCGTTAGATCGGAACAGATCGAGTTCCGACGGTGCTCGCCCGGAGGAGTCCTTCGCGAAAACGGTCGTCACGATATCATCGCGAATATTCCGTAACTACCGACGGGTCAAGAATCCTCGACCTTTTAATTCCCAGACGATCGTTATTGTCCTTTTTTTCTCCCCTCTCCCCTCTCTCTTTCTTTCCCAATTGTACGAGTCACGAATGGAATTCTCTATCTCCGCAGAATCACTGTACGTACGACTGCGACGTTAATAAGAAGCCGAGCAGATCGTCGAGACGAGAGAAATTGAAAATCGGTGGAGTTTCGGCGGAGTTTCGGCAGCTTGTAAGGACGATCGATCTGACGGTGTTGGCGCATCGATCTGGTCCGGGGCGAGGGACCCCGGTGACGTAGGACGGTATCACGGTGGATTCGATCGGTCTACGAGAGATCGAACACGACCGAGTGGTCGAGGTTTAACCGTGACGGACGCCGGCCTGGCACTGAACGGCTTAACCGGTATACAACCACTGACCATCACCATCGTAGCCATCATCGGCCTTCCTCGTCTCGTTCCTCCTGGCTGCCTCGTGCTCTCTCACTCCCACCGTTGGCCCTCGTTTCCTTTCCTTCTCCTTCTTTCCACCTCCCGCTCTTCTTCGTTCACCCTCTTCGCCTCTACCGGTAACCACTATCGCCACCGTCACTCGTCCTTCTTCCAAACGCCGATCCGTCGCGCGGTCCTCTTCTTCGGCGTATTCAAGGTCATCCAGGGAAATATGTCAAAATCGAACCGCGCTCCCGTACCGTTCGACTCGACGGCAGTCAGCTGGACTCGATACACTTTTCCCGTGCGCCAGTTGCGCGAAATTGGGCTGCGCGATTTGTCTCGCGAACGGTACCTCCTCGCACGCGAGGCTCGCTGGACCTGCAGTTGGTTTCCGCGAATTTTCTCCTCCTCGGTTCTTTCGCGAACGGTACTTTTCAGTCACGAATGATTAATGGTAGATAAAGTCGGGTCGTTACGTGAATTTCCTTTCTTTTTTTTTTTTTTGCTTTGGTTTAGTGGACCCGTTTGTGCCACCTTTGGTTGAAAAAAGATATAAATGAAATTGGGGTGGACACGAACATGTTCGTTTCTGTTTGCTAAAAATTGGATCGAAAAAAGATGCGTGACGTTTATTGATGAAATTTGAGTCACGCCTCTTTTTCGAATTAATTCGAAGAGTTAAGAACGAGCGTCACTTTAATGACAAGAATACGATTTGAGGTATCTGACAGGTGTCGATTCAGACTTTCGTCCATTTCTCTTTCTCTTATTAATCGTCGAAGGAAAGGAGGATCCGAGCCAAGTAGTCCACCGATTTAGCCACCAGCGACGTCGCGGCTCGAGAGAAAAAAGCAACCGTAGAAATTTAACACATGTTCCAGCAGATGAGCAGGTCGTCGACGGATTCGACAACGTGACGTATCGAAATAGTCGCCTGATTCGTACGAGAATTCCGCTCGTGTCTCGAAAAAAATGGATCGTGTGTACTAGAGGTCTCCATTTTTAATACAAGGGTTAACAACCGTTTACTTCTACTGCACTCCAACCGAAAATACTATACTTGTTTCAGAATTGGAAATATTACAGTTTGTACTGAGGAAATATCTGTAGGTAATGTCAATGTAACAGTGTAACGTAATTTGATAAAAATTTCATTATCTGCGATAAATATTGAATATTAAAAATATAAAATGTTCGGAGGCTTCGAGTTGGAGAGAAATCTCGACATCGACTTGGGATTTCTCACATTGAGATGAAGCGGAATAACATAATAATTGATGAAATATTTCGATACTTTTATTGTAGCAATCAGATGAATAAATTTTCTGTTTCATTTAACGAACATCGTGAAGGCCTCTAATGTTCTTCGATTTAAAATAAAATCCTTACTAAAAAAAAAAAAAAAAAACCAAATACGCAATGAAAGTAAAATTCATGCTGGTCAGAAATAACAAAAAGTCTCGGACTTTAGCCGATTTTTCTCCAATTTCTTCTTCTTCTTCTTTTATTTTTCTCTAATGTCGCATCGGCAGCGAGGTCATTAGCGACGACGGTGCCATTACATATGTGTGTAGTAGTTTATGTTGCTGAGATATTTTAATACTCTTTGTATGTCATTTTGAGAAGTCAGGTTTATGTTTGCGTTGATTCCGTACTTCTGTCTTTGGGTTTCTACGGTGTGGCATTCGTGCAGTATGTGGGTTATTGTTAGTGGATGGTTATTGCAACGAGTGCAAGTGGGTGGTGTAGGTTCACGTGTCAGCTTGGTATGACCGGTTCTTAGGCGTGTGACAATTATTCCTTCTTCCCTGTCATTAAAGTTTGATGTTTGCTGCTGAAAGTCTTGGATACTTTTGGGTAGTTTCCCCAATTTATATCGAAACGCAAGCCATCGAATTCCATCGATCGAAATTGTCAGACGCATTCAGAATCCGCATTTCCGGTGATAAAAATCGTACCATTCGGCGACTCCTTGACTCGCGAAACCTATTTCAAAGACTATTTTATATTTCAAGACTTAGAAAGACTATAAAGACACTATAAGACTACTTAGAGAGACGCGTTTCGTATTTTGTAATACACGAAACGTGGAACACAAAACTGGCCTCGTGTCTTATTTATTTTCGAAACTAGGCCGAACGATTCTCATTGTGCTCGTTGTTCATCTCTCGAGAGGGGCGGTGAAGAGACTCCGCAGCCGCGTTTGCATTCTCGCGCGCGTGAATTATCCGCGTGGTCGTCTATCAAAATCACGTCGGGTCCTCGGGTGGCTGGCTGGATCGAGCGACGATAACGAGGCCAGTTCGCAGCGCTTGGCGAAACGCGTTCGGACACGGTTGCTCGAAACGCGAGCCTCAGAAAGCAAGAAAGCGGATTGCCGGGCGCCGGAAGTGGGGAAGGACAAACGGCGCAACGGAGAAAACACGCAGCCGCCAGCCCGTGACGCAATTAACGACGAAATTATTTCCACTAATTGCGAGGCAACTCGCGCACCAGCCCCTCCTCTCCCTCCCCCGCGTTTTGCGAACCGTAAGACGCGAAATCTTTTTGCAGCCCGACGCATGCTGGAATTTGACTGCGAGCGCTGAAGTGTGCCATTTTAGAGCACGTACTGCACATGCACAGGTGATAAAAGGTTTGGCACGGTTAATTGGAACATTTGACTTGACTTCCGTTGAAAATCTTCGATCGTTCAATGAAAAAGAGAAAAATGGACAAATTTATTATTGGTATAAATGTGGCACAATTTAAAGATTTCATTTATAAGATACATGTTTGGAAGGATATTGCAGAATTGAGGGAAGGAACGTATCGTCATTTATTAATGAAAGAAGAAAGATGGACAAATTTATCACGTAGTTGATGCTCTTGGCACAATTTTAGAAATTTTATTTTAGTTTGTTTTTTGCTTATTACAAGACATACATGTGTCATCTTCCACTTTTCTCTCTAAGAAGTGTTTGGAAAGATATTGCCAGAATTGAAGGTAATATGTCAATATATAATAATATGACATAATTATATTACAGTATTATATAATAATATAATATTATTATTATCGTTTAATGATTAACGAAAAAAAAGAAAAATGAACCAATTCATCACGTTCTTAATACTCGTGCTGGAAATGTAGCACGATATAAAAATTTTTATTTTAGTTTGGTGTTTGCTTATTATAAGATAGCTCTTCTTTTCTCCAATTGTGGAGGAAGAGTAGTATATTAACATATAATAATAATAATATAATTACATAATATTATGATATACATGTATAATACTATTATAATTTAATATATTATATTATATTATATTATTATATTATAATATTATTATATCAGCAAAGCTTTTGCCTTTATACTGTCTTATATTGTCTTGTGTACAATTCGAGGAAGAGCAGCGAGTGAAGCAGATATAGTTCGACTCCAGTAGAGAAAGTATACAGAGACAGAACAGCCTACAAATTCCTAATGCGCTTGGAAGTTTAGTAGACCGTCCTATTCCGCGTTGTGTAGAATCAGCGCAGCGAGGATAAAAATTCAATTGCGCCAAAATTTTCACGCACAAGCGTGCGCGCAATTCTCTGGCTAACGCTCCGAGATTTATAATGCCGCGTTTCGCGCGGATTACGGCAATTTTTCTCGGCAGTGTGTACGGGGAAACACGCAAACGTTTTTCGCGAGCGTTCCGTTACGCAGGGCGCGTACGCTAAATGAATTGTTACAAAAATGGCGGCACGGTGAAATTAATTCACGTTCACGGGCAGCGGTAACACGGCTCATGCAAACGCGGTGGTAACACCAGCTGAGCGCGAGTACAGATTAGCGGTAACTCTCCCCGCGGCGTGCAGGAACAGCCGTGGCCCATTCAAGTAAAGGCCATTTTGCACGTGAGCTACCTCTCGTCCTTCTTTCGCTCGCGAAAGAAGAAACTTCTTACTGCTTCGTGATATTTTTTGAACAATTTTTTTTAAATAAATAATATTTTAATCGAAACTCGTTAGAGACTCAGAGAAATAGGAAACGAAATTGTAATTTATCTTAACCTTGCTGCGTTCTTTCCTTCGGCTCGCTTGTATTTACGTAAAATTGAAAAAATAGTCTCAAGTTTAAGCGCAAAGTTGAAAAAAAAATTCTTCTTAAAGAAGGAGAACAAATATCTAAATAAACGTCTTTTTGAAATACTATAAATTCTTCTTGTTTGCCGGGCAAAATAAGCGTGAGGTGGAAACATGAAAATTCGAGAATAGCAGAGTTAAGATAAACTGTCGTGTATCTAAAGTTATCTGCTGGCACTTTTAAATTTGCGCGCTCAAAGATAGCCAAGAGCGTCAAAGAGAGGAGAAACTATTTTCTCACAGTGAGGGAAACTTGCCTCCAAATAAAATATGCGCTGAATTAAATATGTACCCTTAAACTAAACATACTCAAACATAGTCAATTTTTGGGAGACCATTTGCTTATAATAAAAGAAACTTGTCCCAATTATACAAAGGTTAACGTTCTGCCGAATGCATTCTTATTTAACTAATTAAATTACCAACGAGCCACGAAAAGTTCACAATGGCAATAAAAATAATTCTCGAGTGACTTTAAGACCATTTAAAACAAAAAAAAAATTTCTCGACCTAAGAAAGACTCACTCTGTCAGATTTTAACAGCTCGAATACCATCGTAGAAAGTAATTTCTAATTCCACAGTGTGTCTTCTGTTCAGCAATAAAGAGAAAGAGCAGTGAAGGAGTGGAGAGGAAAAAACAGCGCAACACGCGAGAGATGGAGGAACGATAGAAACGAAGAGAAGAAGAAGGAGAAAAAGTTGGAGAAAAAGAGAGAGAGAGAGAGAGAGAGGCGGGCATCGAGAAAGTTATCGTTCGTCAAGACGACTCGTGTAATGAGAGTACAGGCTCTGTCGGGCCCAGCGCTCGAACCGTTTCCTTTTTGCGATGGTGGAAAGAGTGGGCTATTTCGTTTCTTGCCGCTCCAACGATATCAGCCTATATTAATTAATTCGATGCGCACCGACGCGTGACGGCGAAACACCGCGATCAAAATGGAGCAATCTGAAGGAACGGGACGAAAACCCGGCGGGAAAAGCGACGGGAGAGAATCCGTTTGTTGCTCGATCGTCCGTGCCAGGTGAACGCGTTTCATTACGGGGAACAGCGTTTAATTTCCACCACGCGCGCACGGCTGGCCGAGCTTCAGTTACACACCGCTATTTGACAACCTTCATTTCGGTTTAATTAAAACTGGAATACGGCGGTGTCGAATACGAAAGTATTTTGGGACTTGTTGGCTGGAGTTTCACTGGACGTAATTTAAGTGAGAAATTTCGGACGAATTTTGGATTTTGCAACGAATTTTGGAGTTTGTTTCTTATCATCCAACTGTCGTAGGTATGATGCTAGAATATCTAACAGATAATCTGTGAAAGTATCTGCGATTGATTTTTGATGTAGCTTTTTGGATAAATCGGTTTTGTACCGATTTTCTTTATGGTTAAATTGACTCTTGAGAGATAATATACTAAACTAGCGTTTGTGATTTCTTCTAATAATAGATATAGTAAATTATGGTACATATTATTAAATATTATTAATTACCATAAAGTATCTTAAACATTGTTAAACGTTTACGAGACATTGTTAAATTTTTTCACAAACAACGCGTTTGTCATGAAACTGATTAACAACGTTCCAGTACATTCTTCCAGTAATGGATACAAAATATGATATCATTAATTCCTTTAAATAATATAATAATCTCAATTAACAGAGAAAAGAATTTATTCAGTGCTGCTTTCTCACGAAGCCCAACAACACTTTGACAAATGTCACACAGCCACGAGTATAATACTTAAAATCGCCGTCTCGAGCAACGAAAAAAAGCACACAGCTACTCGAACGATGTATAGATTTATCGCGGCGACCAACTTTGGTGGAGGACTGAGAAGTGCCATAACGTTGCTTCTTTCCCGAGAAGCTGTCGAAGATGCCCCCCCCTTCTCCCCGGGGGAGAGCTGACTCGAACAAAAGACTGTCATTTCCGTGAAGTTGGTCCATCTTGGTGGCACTGGCGTGGTCCGCGATCCGTTCTCTTTTGGTTTTCAATCGATCACCGGCGGGAAAGATGGAGCAATCGACGTGCAGGGAAACGGGTGGAAAAACTCGAGTGGCTGCAACGGGCCGGCCGTTATTCCGGGAGGAATACCGCGAAACACGCAAGAGAGAGAGAGAGAGAGAGAGAGAGAGAGAAAGAAACGAGCTTTCTGACGGTTGAGAGAAAAAGTGGCGGAGGAAAGAGAGCAAGAGGAAGATAGAGGTACGATGATCGTTCTATCGACAGAAGCAAGGAATATTCCGTCCCTCCTCTGTCGTACTCAGCGCCCCCTAATGACACGTTCATCTTTCCGCCTTCTCGCGTCTCGACGGAGCTTCCGTCCGTCGTATCCTCCTCATTCAGCTGATCTTGTCTCGATCACCTTTCGATGCCTCGATCGATCAACAATCTTCGGCTCCAGCCTCTGTTTCTCCATTTCTCTATCGATTTCTCATCTATCGCGTTGAAACGAAGTCTCCTCGAGGCCGACGTCACTTATATTTCTCGCTCGATTGTTAACTGTATCGGTCAGAAGTTGCTTTTCATTATTATGTGATGGATTAAGTGGATTTTGGATGTTTGAATAATCTCCAAATTTTCATCGCGATACACACGACTACTAACTGTTTGGTTCGAATGATTCCTGGATTTTCATATTGTCAATATCGTCGAGTGCATCCACTTTCGTGATCTTCGAAAGGTTTTGGTCCGTTGTTCGTTAAACAATTACAAGATAAAAGCTTCGAGTCTATAATCGTTTGAGGTAAAATTTAGATGAAGCACATTGATATAATGTATCACACAATCGATATATATGTAGGTAAATGTTCTATACATTGACCGTTTCCTTCAGAAACAGTACGCCGAATCTTCAATTTGCACAACAAGGAAGATACACGGAGAAATGTAAACAAATTCAAGTTGTTCGGGTAACTAATAACATACTTAATACTAATATTAGTATTATATGATATAGTAACTAATAATATAATATAAGATGAATCGAAAAAAAAAACAATGAACATGTAGCGGCCTATAGCGCCTCAAGCACGAATTTCAAACAC
The DNA here is from genome assembly GCA_036937485.2 of Tetragonisca angustula. Classification (NCBI taxonomy): domain Eukaryota; kingdom Metazoa; phylum Arthropoda; class Insecta; order Hymenoptera; family Apidae; genus Tetragonisca; species Tetragonisca angustula. The sequence goes on along the minus strand of JAWNGG020000234.1, from coordinate 88,825 downwards.
CGATTTGTACAAGCCGCAAATGGCTGTGCGCCTAGTGTCGAAGTCTAGCGATCTTCGATGTTAAGCAAGCAGAGTTGCAGAACACCGCTAGGATGGGTGACCGTGTCCAGCCTAGCGAGAGTAGTTATGACAACAAGCGTCTAGGGTAAGGGGTCGCTGCCATCAGAGCCCCACTGACGAGTCTAGGCAGCGACTCTGAGACGAAACGCCATAATTCTTCCACCATAATCATAATTGATAAATAAAATAAAAATGTAGATATATAGATAATAAGATAGTATAATTCCCAATGCCTTCAAGTTGTACACATCAAAACCCTTCAAACATACTTCGTCGAAACTGAAGAAGTCAGTGTCACATTAAAAATTCACAGATCCCGTGAACTATAATAATATTGTCTCCCTCGTTAATGTTGTCAGTTGTCAAGTTTCGAGCAATTTCGCGTAAAACGGCGAGATCCCGCCTTAGCGATAGATACGTTAATTATCGATCGGCAACTCGGTCTAAGAGTCCGTCTAAAAGAACCCATGCGCGAGTCCGAGTGAAAACATGATTGATAATAAGTTTCAAACCGAGGAGCAGTTTCTCCTCGTGTCCTTTTTTCTCTTTTCTCGGCATACGAATCCCGAGATCGTGCCGATTATAATCGGCAGCCTCGGCCGAAGCCGGATGAATTAAAAGTGGATCTCTATCGAGGGCGACGTGATCGGCTGGTGGAATCGCGTGGACTAGGCGTGGTTGATGTGCCGGGAGCATCTCGTTAAGATCCACGACTAATTGCTAGAATCTCTTTAGTCATTGCCTTAACAAGGCAGATATTCTAGGTTAACCGGCCGGCTTACATTCTGCGTCTGAAAGCGCGTAGTATCTGTTACCCGTCGGACATCCGATGCGAATATTCGAATCGACCAGCCGATCCAGCATCGAATTTCGAGGTTACTTGGCCGCGCGTCCCGGCCATCGATATATTCAATTATATCGCGGCGAACGGATCGACCCGGACGGCCGACTGACAATAACCACCGACAGCATTCTCCTCTTGCCGACGCCGGTACTTTCACGCCAGTGCCAACGCTGTTTCGCTCGTCGGGTCTATTCGAAACAACGCGTCGTTTCGCTCGCACTTGCAAATTTTGAATAACGAAAATTAAGCTTGCCGGTTATTTAAATGGGTTGCAGGTAGGGAAGCTAGATGTTCGAGTTTGGAAAATTTCTGCTGTAACAGAAGATCTACCTCCCTTCATTCGTCTCTTCCACGTACAAACTTAAATTCACGCTCTTATTATTTACGCTGTTATTTTGCGCTCGTCGCGTGTGCACGTGTATATTTGCAATCTGTGAACATCAGGGCTCGAATTTAACTTTTATAAATACAAGTTTAGTAAACTTTTTTAATTTCTAAATTATTTCTTCTTCTGTTAAAATTTCAATTCTGTCATAAAAGTTCAACTTCAACGGTTAATTCGTATTTGATTGATAAAGGTTCTAAAGGAACATTTCTTTCTTGACAGATATTTCAAAGTAAAATACAAAAGTTCATTCTCTTCTTCACTTACAATTGGCAATTATTTAAGGAACTGGAAACAGGATTGATACAAATGAGTAAGTAAGTCGGGATTTTCATGCAATTAAACGATTCAACGATTTCAGTGAAAATTTCAAGAAATCGATTCGTAGTCGCTTCGTTCGTCCGAACGAAAGAGCAAAGCCACCTCTCGATGTGATGGCGGCTGTCCTCGATTTCGAGGAGGAAAACAGTAACGGCGGCCACCAGCGCCAGATATTCCAATTTTACTTTCCGACGGGCTGGCACATCCAGAACACGGGAGAAAGAGGGCGAATATTCGGGGCAAATTTCAATGAGTTGGTTATAGGGAGACCGGGGCCTCGCAGACCCGTAATTAAAGCAGCGTACGCGAGTCGGGGCCCCTCGGGCGCGCGATACATCAACGTGTCCGAGTGATTATGGTGCTGGTAGCGAAAGGCCGGCCCTATCGTGAATTAAATCTTATTCTCAAACAGGCTGTAAAGGGTAGGCCTTAAAAGCTTTTCTTTTTTGGGGGGGGAGGGGAGGCTTGTTCTGACTCTGAAGTCTCTCGTGGAGACTTTTTCCTGTTAAGTGTACACACGAGTGTCTGTCCGTCCCTCTAGCACACGGGAGGAGGATATTTTTTTTTTTTTTTTTTTTTTGAAAGGACCACGCCGTCTAATCGAGTGAAAGTGGCGAGGTGAAGAGAACGCGCCGAAAATTAGCTTTCGATTAACTTTTTCGGTGCGAGCCAGTTAGCCAAGCCGGGGAAATAATCTGAAATGATGATAGTGCCGGCCGGCAGAGCGATTTGCATGATTCCTCGGTAAATCTGTCGGACTCGATTTGACGGAATGCGGCGAGGCTTGCGAACCAAGTCGCGGGATTGCTCGAACCGAGTAAATCGCCTTTCTCTCTCTTTCATACGCGTGTCTCCGTATAGTAGAGATTCAAGCGTACAGCCAGTTGTTTTAAACGGCCGTTTTCTTTTTACTTTGTTTCTGTCGATTTTGTTATTAATATGACATCAACACTGCGAGAATTACGGTGACAAATTTCTTTGGTTATCTTCGGTGGAAATATTTTAGGAATTTTTTTAAAGAACACGCACGAATAAACGAATCTCTCGTTATTTTTTTTTTTCAATTATTGATTGTTCGGCCTTACCGAATACAATAGAGGCGGGGTTCATATCGCGAAGGACAAACTCATCGAGCCAGGGAAAGCAATTTTCCAAATTCTGATTTCTTGACGGCAGGGATTTTCCTTGACCATATTTTATACCTTTCGTTACCGTCTATCTTCTATTGTAGCTATACTAGACTACCAATTCCAAGGCTCGGTAAGCTCTGTCATCGCAATGGTCCCCATCATAAAACAAATCCCAAAAAAGGAGATACGGAAAATCAATTCATCGAGCCAAGAATAAAACCTTCAGATTCACTATTTTCCACGGCAGGGAGTTGCCTTGACCGTACTTTATGTTTTTTCGTCCTTACTTTAGTTCATTGTCAGTCATATCCGACTCTGAATTCTAAGGCTCGGTGAATGTCTTTTTCGCAACTTTTTATACACCATCCATAAATCTAATAGATTGCAAAGGACACATTTCGGGACCGTCGGAAAGTACAATTACTATCTTCTAGGACCGACCTCGCGCACATCTGGTAGCAGCTAACGCATCTCCCTAATCCCATAACAATAGAGCCTACAAATATATAAGACGAACGCACAAGGAAAGCAATCAATCTTTTTCTTGCAATCGCGCAGTACGCACAGAAGTTTCGAAGTAACCCACTCACAAATCCTATCTTTTACGAACTCAAACTCCTACGACCACTACATTCCTTAATCTTACCATTCCAACATCAAACCAACTCTTATTTGAAACAGCTGACTTCATTAACGTTGAAAGTCAGCAAGCCATCGATCTGCTTCACGCTCTTCATACGTCGAGTTTAGATCGGCACGCGACACTGATTTTAAATTAATTCCATAAATGTCAGTTTTCTTTGGTTATTTCTGATCAGAGTATCTCTTGAAATTGAACGAACACAAGTGACTTAAATATCAATCTCGTAAATTGGAACAACGAATCTCTTATTAATATCGATATTCGTCCTATTAGAATTCAACTGTTTATATCCTTGGAGCATTCTAGATTACAAAATATAACGCGCCTCTCGCTAACATTCATCACCAACCAAAAGCATCGATATATTCACTAGTATTTCACTTAACTTCCGAATATTTAGAGTTTTCCTCAAACTAACCAACGTCCCCTAACTTGCACAGAATATTCAACAACCCCGATCTTCGATATTCAGCCAACGTCACAGTTTTAAATACACGTTGGGCCGTGAAACGTCCAAAATGTTCTGGCCGTCGTCGGCCAATTAACGAAGATTTCAGGGAGAAATGAAAGAGCGGCGGTGAGGTTGCTCGCGAGGTGGCAAGTTCGTTGCAAATTACCTCGCAACTTTATCTGGGAGAGAGATTCCTCGGCTAACGAGATCGGACGTGCGAGCCGAGGCGCGAGAGTAAATTCCCGACCGAGAGATACGTTTCGTGGGAAAATTCGAACGATCGGTGGCGAACGTGAATAGAAAACGTTTAAATTTCTATCGGCGGTTATCGACGTGGTATCAGCGTGACTATCGAGCCAGCGGGCAGGTTAACAGCGTTAATTGCGAAACAAGCGATACGCGTTGTTCGCTGGCTGCTGCCTTTATCACCGTTTCTATGACATATCGCGGGGCGATCTGCGAGTTTAAGCCGCGCTCTCGAGACCCTCGAGAATCGATCGTCCGCTGCCGGGGATTACCGCGAAACGGCATTAAAATCGGAATTCCATCCGCGGGACTGTACGTAAATATTCACAACGCTAATTTTTATCAATTAAAGCGACAACATCGATCCGATATTCAGGGCCGAGAGGTTAGGAATGCATGTAGAGGCATTATTTATGAAGTATGCAAATTGGCAAAAAGATATCAGCAGCAGGTGTGTATATATATATATATATATATATATATATATATATATATACTCGTAGAAAGTGCACGGTTCACTTTGCAAAAAGGCACTCTCTTTCTTTACACGAGATTAAGCAAAACTTTCCCGTTGGATCGTTACCGCTCCGATGCTAATCCCGTGTGTGGCGATTTCCTCTGCTGATGAATTTCATCCTTTTCTCACTTTTACTTTCGCGTTTCTTTGCCCGTTCCTATCATCGATCTCCGGTTAACCTCTCCTCAGTTTCACCCACTAGTTATTATTTATTACAGCTCGTAAGTCCTCGTATACTTGGTATACATATTCAATGAGCGTGAGATGAGGCTTCCTTTCGTTAATCACGCGCATAAGTAGCCATTCCAATATCTCGATTTTTCTTTTCAAATAGTTAATACATCGTGATACTTACAGTTACTGCAGGTATTAATTGAATATTTAATATCAACGTTCTTCCTCCGACTTCTCGTTTGACTGATCTTATGACGTTTGAGCAAGTTTGAAAAAAAAAAAAACGAACGCAATATCTTCGATACTGACAAATTTTCCTACATTAACATTCAACTTGATTATCTTTTCCTATACTAACATTTAATATCAACGTTCTTCCTCCTACTCCTCGTTTGACTGATCTTATGACGTTTGAGAAAGTTTGAAAAAAAGAAAAAACGCAATATCTTCGATACTGACAAATTTTCCTACATTAACATTCAACTTGATTACCTCTTCCTATACTAACATTTAATATCTCAATTTTTCTTTCTAAATAGTTAATACATCGTGATACCTGCAATTACTGCAGGTATTAATTAAATATTCAAATTCAACGTTCTTCCTCCGATTCCTCGTTCGACTGATCTTATAACGTTTGAGCAAGTTTGAAAAAAAAAAAACGAACGCAATATCTTCAATACTGACAAATTTTCCTACATTAACATTCAACTTGATTATCTCTTCCTATACTAACATTTAATATCAACGTTCTTCCTCCGACTCCTCGTTTGACTGATCTTATAACGTTTGAGCAAGTTTGAAAAAAAAACAAACGCAATATCTTCGATACTGACAAATTTTCCTACATTAACATTCAACTTGATTATCTCTTCCTATACTAACATTTAATATCAACGTTCTTCCTCCGACTCCTCGTTTGACTGATCTTATAACGTTTGAGCAAGTTTGAAAAAAAAACAAACGCAATATCTTCGATACTGACAAATTTTCCTACATTAACATTCAACTTGATTATCTCTTCCTATACTAACATTTAATATCAACGTTCTTCCTCCGACTCCTCGTTTGACTGATTTTATGACGTTTGAGCAAGTTTGAAAAAAAAAACAAACGCAATATTTTTGATACTGACAAATTTTCCTACATTAACATTCAACTTGATTATCTCTTCCTATACTAACATTTAATATCAACGTTCTTCCTCCGACTCCTCGTTTGATTGATCTTATAACGTTTGAGCAAGTTTGAAAAAAAAGAAAAAAACGAACGCAATATCTTCGATACTGACAAATTTTCCCACATTAACATTCAACTTGACTACCTTTTCCCATACTAACATTTAACTTAATTAATATCCAACTTAACCACTTGCGTTGACCAATTGATTTGCGGACCATAACGAGTGACCAAACCGTATACAATGATTTGTCGCTTTCTTTTTGAACTCGTCGATACGATATCACTGGATAGAAATGATTGAGAAGTAATAAATTTATTATTTGTTTCGCAATATTACAATTTTGGAATGAAAAATTCTCGACGTGCGTGTCATTCCAAGCGCAAGAGGTTAAAGGACGAACGAACGTTACAAAAGTCGGGACTCTTAAATTTCTATTTAAAAAATTTCCAAAACAAGCAATTGTTTCCATTTTCACTATGCAGAAATAAGACGAAACGCTGATTTTCAATTCGCAAACATCCGGCAAAGTCTCTCGGGTGAAATTCACGTCGGAATTCACCCGGTGCGGATCCGGCTCGATTTTAATTAATCGGGCGACGAACAGCCGCGGCGTTTCGATAATTAATCGCGCGTGCTGGACGGTGGACCGCGTTCGTCGAAAATCGATATACCCGAGGCGCGAGAGAGATTGTGCACGCGCGAATATCGGAGGAAGTAAATCGCTTACCGGTTACCGTTAATCGATGTCTCCGAGCGTTACGTTTTACTCTTACTAATCCCCGCGAACGAAAGTCCGCGACGACGACGACGTGCCGCGAACCACGAGGTAGATAAACTCTCGGTCGAAGAGAGGGCAATTACCGGATCTACCTCTCCCTCCCCTTCTCGTCCTTCGCCATCCAGTTAATAACTCACGTTTTAAGAGGCTGGCTAGCCTTTGCATAGAACAGTTCGATAATTGCTTTTCACCAACGTCCTCCGCGACATTCTGTTTCTATGCACGATCGTTCTTTACGATCGCGGATCCGGCATACGCGTTTCTTCTCAGGCTGAAGTTGTCTTCAAACGCGACTCGTTATACCAGTGGCTACGGACGGAGATAATTGTTTATTTTCTTGCTGGTTCCGCGAGGTTACTCGCAGAGTCGTTGTACAATACTTGTAACTGGTTGCACTCGCGAGACGAAACATTAACAGCAGGATATATAATATGTTCTTTTCTTGTTTTTCAATTGCTCCTCTGATTTTGAAATCTGTCACCGAGTGTCTGGCAACACTCGATCAACTTCGAAGCGTTGTGGCTTGTACAGTTTCATTTCCTTATCTTGGCGATATTCCTCTCAGTTTTCTTTAGACATTACACGTTGCATCGCGTCAGATTGAATTTTGTATTTAATAACGTTCAATTTGAAGGGCTGCGATTTGCTTTCTCTTCCAAATCGAAAGCACAATTCCTCGACTCGATATCACAGCTCAAAGTTAATTGAGAATTAACACAAGCAAGGAATAACGACAAGGAGGCGACGAAGCTCCCTCAAAGAAACTCCCACCTCGGAGGCCTCTCAATGTCACGCGAATAAACTTTCACCTCTCGTCCCTTCCTCCGCGGGACGAAATTAAGACCGGAGAAACTTCGCTTCGAATCGTGGCTAACGAATCAGCCGAGTTTCGCGCGAGAGGCGAGGAGCAGCATTTAGGGCAAAGTGTGGAGGACGTCGAAAATACAGAGCCGTTTCACGCTTTGAATTGGAAAGCAAATGTCGCGATTTCGAGGTAACGACCCGAGTCTAAATAATCAGCGTCAAAGAGAGGGAGAGAGAGAGAGAGAGAGAGACAGACGTTCTCCCGTGGAGATTTCACGGAAGTCGTTTCTCCGACGAGCTTTTAATTACGAGCTGGACGACGTCACGACCCTTTCCCTCGATACGATTACCGCTGCAGACGTTTCTCTTACAGAGAGAGTCTGACTTCTCCTTTTTTCTTTCTTTTTTTCTCTCTCTCCCTCTCTGGTGATTTTATTACGACGCGAAAAACGAGTGTAAAGTTCTCGTCCCAAATTCGAGTAGCGTTTCTTCTTTTCACGACGTCGTTAAAACGATCGCTTAAAACCGATGGTTTATGGCGATCGTTGAAAATCGTTACACACACGAGAGGTTAAAGTCGTCCGTGGCAGAGATGGGGATCGAATGTCTCTCAATTACTGCAGTCTTGACCTGATTAAAACGAAATGTTGCAGCGTGCTATCCTTTCTTCTGGCTTCTGTCTCATTTCAATTAAATTTGAACGCGCACTGCAACTTTACGTTTAAGGAAGGCAATATTGAGGAACAATTGACATGATCTTTTTAATTAGTTATATATTTTTAACATTTCATGGGGTCTTATTTCACGGAGCTGTTTTTCTGCATACATAAGCGTGTCGCCATCGGAAAAAGTAATTTAAAACAAAACCTTTAATGTTTAACCTTGAATTAAAATTTCTGTAAACTTTTAATATTTCAATAAAAATTTTTGACTAATTAACAATCGCGAATTTTCATACTTTTGTTATACTATAATTTTTATACTTTTAATTTTAATTTTTAACATAAGTTTTTTTTTTTATAGTACACATTAAGAAACTATTTTTGTGCCACTTGGCATTAATGACTCGATTTAAGCAACAGTTGCAGGTGCGCCATCTTGATTTAACACGGCAGTATAATACTTTTCCATTATATCAATATAAACACGTCTGATGCTTATATTATCTTACTGTTACAAACCCGAAAGCAGAAATGCACATGCGAGAACTGAAAAGAAACAAATTTCGTTCAACCGAATCATGCACGTGCAATGCAAGTAGTATTAGCTTTCATCTCCGATCTTTCAGCTTCTTTTCTAAATCTTCTAGTGAAAGGGAGGACAGGATCATTCTGTACAATTCCGATTTCCAAGATTTCGAGTACTAATCTTACAAATATGAATACGTTTTCGAAACCTATGTTCTGGAGCTTGAATCTAACTTGTATAAAATAAATATATTACAAATGTTGAATGCTACTATTGTTAAAATTTTTACTTTCGAGTAAAATAGTATACTCGAAATTTGGACAACGAATTTGACGTGTATAAAATGTGTACACTGAACTTGATAAAATTAATATTACTATTACTAAATATTATTAAATATTAAAATATATAAATTACTATTATAATATAATATATTTTAATATTTAGTATAAATAAATATTTAATATTAATTAATATTAAATATTAAAATATATTATATTGTTAATATTGTTAATTAAATATTATAATATATTACACTACATTGTACATTACATGATATACATCGTATGTAAACATATGTGTACATAGTACACATTGTGTTATACATTATATTGTTATATATATACATTGTATGTTACATACATACATCATGTACATTATATGTTATGTTATACACATTGAATCAAACTTGTACAAATACACTACAAGTACGCTCATCGAAACATTTTCACTTTAGAGCAAATATTCGAAACGCATGAAACGTAACTGAGATATCCAAGCTCGACTTGGATTAGTAAGTACGTGCATGCGTATTGGACTTGATCCCATCCCTAATCCACGGTGAAATGATTCAGAGTGGCGTAGGAACGTGTTCATGACCAACTTCGACAGATGATGGCCTCTCACCACGTGAAATTACACGTAATAACACGGTCGTGCCGCCATTAAGCAGAAGCTCGCTGGGTGGTTACGCGGTGGCGAGACACAGACTGTGTGTTTCGCACGTTCTTACACACTGGAGATTTATTCTTTCACATTTATCTTCACCGCGAGTGTTGTTTTGCTGGTTTAGTAACTTTTGGCAGAATGGAGCGTAAAAGTGAATGATTTGGTGAATGTGCAACAGATTGATGACAATGGCAGTGCGCTGGTACCGGTGGAAATTGATATTACCAGACCGCGAATGTTTGTGTAACTTGGAGTAATTGAAAGAATGATTAAAAATGTACGAAATATGTATTGGAATATTTGCCATATTTAATTCAAGATTAGGGAGGATTTAACCTGATATTGTATATTTGACATAAAATCACATATATATTAGAATATTTGCTGTATTTGATATCGCGTATGTATACTATACACTTGATATAAAATGCTGTATCAATGCTAGAAAAGATTATTTGATTTGATATTGTGCGTGTATATTGTCTACAATGATAGTAGACGTTACAGTAGAATATTTGCTGCATTTGCGTCAAAACTAGAAAAGATTATTTATTATTTGCTATATTTACATCGAAACTGGAAAAGGATTGATACACTTAATTCGATATAGTTGATTCCATAGAATGGAAAATAAAATAAAACAAAAGCTGAAAAGTACCACCTGCAAAAGTCTTTTCAGTTAATCCATGTGACTTCTCTTTCTAGTCCCCATCTGTCCTACTTATTTCTCATGGAATTTCCACTATCTCAGAAATTCGTCCGAAATCTTGGCAAAATTTTCGAAGAGCCTCAGCGCGGCGAGAGCTACTCGAAGAGTTTGGAGGAAATTCTCGCGTTCCCGAACTTCCACTTCCCTGGAAACCTAACGTGAACTTTCGACGCGTGCGCCTTGCAAACGCACAACAATTTCCCGCGGTAATCTCCACTCGAGAAGTTTCCCCAAGCACGCGAGCCGGCCACGATTTCCCTTCAAGATGGGATCCTCCTATCCAACAATAGGCACGAAAGTAAAAGGAAGACGATGGAGCAACCCTATCTAATGCGAGGAGGCCGACGGTGTGTGGCGTTCCATTGCTAATTTGGAGAAAGTTGCAAGCGTAACAGCGATTATCGGCTGTTGAATGAACAAACTCGCGAGAAGATCTGTACTTTGTGCTTTCGACGATATTATCCTGCTGCTGTTTCGCGTCCAAATGGCAAACAGTGGCGCGAAGAGGGCAACTCGCTCGTTGGGTCTGTTTAAACCATGCTATCGTGAACAGAGAAAGATAGAAAGACTGAAAAAGGAAGAGACAGAGAGCAATTAACCTATTGCGCTGAAATGACGCACGTCGAGAATCTTTTTGTCCCAAAATTGCAACATTTTCACAGTTTTAAGTGCGTCTAAGTATAACCCGGGCGAAGCAAATAATAAATTTATTTACTAAATTTATTAATAATTTCTGATTATTTACTAATATTATTAATAATATCCAGTGACATCGTACCGACGAGTTCAAAAGGAAAGCGACGAATTATTGTATACGGTTCGGTCGCTCGTTATGGTCCGCAATCAGTTGTTAACCTATTGCGCTGGAATGACGTGCCACGCACGTCGAGAATGTTTTGCCCCACAATTGCAACATTTCCTCAGTTTTAAGTATATTTAAATGTAACCCAGGCAATATGAAATAATACAAATGATAAGTTTGTTACTTCTTAATAATTTCTATCCAGTGATATCATAGCGACGGGTTCAAAAGAAACAGAAAAGCGACGAATTACTGTATACGGTTCGGTCGCTCGTTATGGTCCGCAATCAGTTGCCAGAGCAAGTGGTTAAATCTGTCTTGCTTAACTACGGCGCCTTGATAAATTCGTCGTCCAAACAATCAGACGCCGCGCTAAAGATTAATAATTTTAATCCGACGCGACTGGTATAACGCCGGAGGAAAGGGATGGCAATGACCATGGCCTCGGTTATTTCATGCTCGTTCGCCGATCCCTCCTTGAAACTCGTCGATCACTCGACCAATTGGCGAGACTAGTCAATCGTTACGAACGTCTTCTCTTCTTTTTTTCTGTTACTTTCGAACATTTTAAAATGAAAATATTTCTAAACATTGGCAATCTCTTAAATTCACAAATTTACGAGCGTTTCGTAAAAGTTCGAATTAGGAATTTCGAAATACAAACTCGAGTTCTGAAAACTCGGCCGCAAGGTGAAATGAATTTTCACTTTCTTCTTTTCGCGCGACATTCGATCGCCTCGAAGCGAGCAGAAAAAAAAAAAAAAAAGAAATGACAATTTCGAGGGAAAAATTCCATTCAGCGATGGAAAGCGAGCACACTTGGTCGAAATTTATAATTCGTCGGAACTTGGTCGAAAGAAATAAGACGATTGCAACATCCCTCTGGAATATAAAAGGCACGTGTGTGTGTTCGCAGCGTATTTGAAAAACCGCAAATTCCAATCCTCTCGCGAACCTCTCCAATTACACATCACGTCGTTTTCAGAACGCTTTCCTCGCTTTGGAATTCCGTTTCAGTTGGCAAGGCTGGCTGGTATTTAGCATATGAAATAAGAAACGACGTCGACACTCTGATGTAATCGCGTCGGTGGCCGGTGTCGCGGCGGAAACGGGCGCGATACTTTCACTGATTGCGAGAGGCCGACAACACCTGAGCCACCGTCTGCTCGCGGCTGTAACACGCGCGAAACACGCGCTTCTCCGAGACGAGCACGCGTGGGCGGAAGTTACACATTAAAGTTACGTTACGAAGCGGGACGGACAGGTGCACCGGTACACGCATTCTCTTTGCATTGTTCGTCGCGACCCGGTGCATCTCTCTCGAACGGCATCTTTCCAGTTCAGCCTGGAAACCAGTATGCCCACGCTTTTATGTAAATCGAAGGGACCGATGTGTAGCCGATCCTCGTCGAGCTGGATCGGTTTAACCACGCGCGCGCGCGTGTGTGTGTTTATGTGTGTGACACAACTCGTCCTCCGTAAGGATGTAAAACCAGCTGCAACATCTTTGAAAGTGGAATACACGCCGTGGGATGATGTTAGAACGAAATTGTTTCGCGGAAATTACCCTTGATTTTAATCGAGAATTTAGCGTCGCCGTTCATCCCGCCTCGTTTATTGGACGTGTCAATTAATTCGATATCTTCTTGGCACCGGCCGTCCCGGTATCTCGATTTTCATCGAGAATTTAGATTTATCTCTCGATTCGTCCGTCGTTCATCAGGCGTGTCGTTCTTCAGCGTGTCTCGCTGATTTTCGAACGATGAATAAACGCCGATTTTTTTCTCTTTTTTTTTTTTTATTTGAAAAGTCGCCGCCATTTGTGCTGTCGTTTACTTAATTGTCGTCAATCAATCTCGATGTCAATCATGTTCGATTTTAATTGAAATCAAGACGGTGTCTAGAACTCTGAGATCTAACGTTATTGATTTATAATGTCGTAAACAAATAATATCTCGTAATTATAATTATTTTAAATAGTTCATTTATTTGCATACATTCAACAATATTAATTTTTCTAAATAATTTAGAACACTATTTATTTATTTTCTTCTTCGTTAGACCTTCATTTATTTATGTATGTTGCAGGCCGAAAGAAAAATGCAACTAACACTTCAAAAGCGACGACGATCGAGCAATTAAAATCGAACGAGTTTCGAATCTCCGATTGAGATTACCTTCAGTTTGTCGAAAGAATTCGCTGTCAATGAAAATCGTTCGAGCGAGCACGATTCGTCGAAAGATATCCAAATACTTCCGTAGCGCGATCGCGAGAAGATCGAGTTCTTCTTTTTTTTTTTTTTTTTTTATTATCCCTCGAGAAATGGCTTGTGCACCACCATCTGCGAAATATCCGCCGGACCAAGTGGAAAATTGGCATCGCGCAGAGCAAACACGCGAGCTTTCTACGTGGCTCCGGAACAAAAATTGCCGGGCCAGCGAAGCGCCGGCGGGCATCCGTGGAAAAAGAGAAATCGCCAAGCTCGTCGTGCACACGCCGTTCAACGCCTGCGCTCCTACAATTATAGTAAAACATATTCCATTTGCATAATGATATCGTGCGCCAGGCGAGCGAATCGCACGAGCCAGTTAGAGACGTGGCTCCGGCCGCGTTCGGATCGTGTCGTTAAACGAATTAAATGATACGTCGACGGTTGTTGACGACGAGCAGAAAACATCACGCGAGAATACTGATAATTGGACGATGCTTCTGACGCGTTAATTATTTTGAAGCGTCTTCGAGCTTTCGCTTTAATTACGTGGCAATCCGAGTCCCCCCCAGTATTTCGTGTTCATTGCGAGTTTATTACCGTTTATTAATTGCTACCAGAATGTACTTGTGCGAATTGGTATTCTAACGAATGTCATTATGAAAAAGAAAGCTTATCAAATATCGTAGAGGCAGTTTTATCGTAGGTTTATTTACTTTATTTATTTTGTTGTTTGAGCTACGAGTGCTATTATTCATTTATTATTATTTCATATATTCTAGCATAGTTCATATTTTCAAGCCTTCACGGGTCGAGATCCACTTTTAAAAATAATAATCTTTCGCAATTCATTTGCTCGCAATGTAGATAAGTGGTATTTATTTATTAAATATTGTGGAAGATATTATAATTTTATTTGAGCTACAAGTGCTATTATTTGTTTGTTATTATTATTTTATATATTCTAGCATAGTGGTTTCCAAACTTTCATCAGCCGAGATCCACTTTCAGAAATAATAATCTTTCGCAACTCATTTGCTCGTAATATAGATAAGTGGTATTTATTTATTAATTATTGTGGAGGATGTTATAATTTTGTTTACGTATTATTTGAGCTACAAGTGCTATTATTTATTTGTTATTATTATTTTATATATTCTAGCATAGTGGTTTTTAAACCTTCACGGGTCGAGATCCATTTTTAAAAATAATAATCTTTCGTGACTCATTCGCTCGCAATGTAGATAAGTGGTATTTATTTATTAAATATTGTGGAGGATATTGTAATTTTATTTACGTATTATTTGAGCTACAAGTGCTATTATTTATTTGTTATTATTATTTTATATATTGTAGCATAGTGGTTTTTAAACCTTCACGGGTCGAGATCCATTTTTAAAAATAATAATCTTTCGTGACTCATTCGCTCGCAATGTAGATAAGTGGTATTTATTTATTAAATATTGTGGAGGATATTGTAATTTTATTTACGTATCATTTAAGCTACAAGTACTATTATTTATTTATTGTTATTATTTTATATATTCTAGCATAGTGGTTTCCAAATCTTCACGGGCCGAGATCCACTTTCAAAAAATAATGATGATCATTCGCGACTCACTCGCTCGCAGTGTATAATTAGAGATAACAGGCATCAAATGAAAATTGCTTTACTATTTTAAACTCACGTGCACGTCAACGTAATAACTGCATTATTTATGACGGTTCGACGGTACACGGCGTTCTCGATGAATATGCAAATCACTCTCGTACTTTGAAATTTTTCGCGATCCATCAAGGATCCAGCTTTCTGACCTACACATTTCGGGACCAGTTTTAGCATATTCAGTTTTAGCACTTCTTTTTCTCACACGTACGAAAGTTCGCAGTTTGATCATCGCTGTTACGAAACTCGATGATTCTGAATGTCAATGTTAAAGAATGATGGGACGTTTGAGATCGTGGTACGAAATAATGGAAGACTAAACGCAAGATATCGCGCAAAATCAGTATTCGAGTCTACGTAAACTACAGGATGTCCGTATCGAAGAATGATAATATCTTTTACAATAATAATATAAATATAATATGAATAATATATATAATAATGATAATATCTTTTTGCAACAACCAATGCGTTCTCGATCCTCAATATCCGCAAACATGTTTCATGGACGACTCTTCCTCGTGGAATACGATCATTCGGTCAACGACAGTTGAATTCTTAATCTTTGTTCCGGAGCTCCACGTGAAAGCTCGCATGTTTGCTCTGGCAGCTATTTTTCTACCTGGTCCGATGATATTTCGCACGCACGTGACCAGCCGAGCCGGGACGCGATGAGAAAACCGCGATAATGCACGGCCGTTTATTAACAACGTATTAATTCGTCACGCTGCGAGGAAACAAAAAAGAAAAGAAAAGAAAAGAAAAAAAAAAACAAAGAAAGGAAGAACGTTCTGCGTTTAGCTCCGCGAAACCGACCACCGACGAGAATTCCAACGACTCCGATGTGAAAACGTTTTCAACCGGAAGTCCGAGAGAAGCCCGGTGAAAACGCGCTATTCCTCGCGCGCCTCTTTTTACGGATCGGAGGCACGACCTGGCTCCAGGATCCAGCCTATAAAGGGAAAAAGAAAATCCTCCTCCCCCCTGCCCTGAGTACGTATCCGCTCCTCGTACGAGTTCCGTGTAATGCCACTCCTGTTTCCAAAGGCCTCGAGAGAGCGGGCCTCCGATCATCACCTACGACCCCACTCGGCCTCCTCGAGCCTCGAGAAGTGGACATTTATCGTTCGCGAATCGTTCGTTCGAACTGGTCCCTTCGTCGACTTCCTCGTTCGCGCCAGCTTTCGCACGCACGCCCGCTGCCTGGTGATAATTACCGCCGATTAGCCCGGTGAGAGAAATCGTCCTCCTGCGGCAGATGCTCGGTGGAACGAAGTAGTACCAGGCTGGTAATCGGGCAGGATGCATGGAAATAAAGAGGAGTACCGGCCATTGTCTGGCACGAATCTTTGTCTCGAACGAAATGGAAAACGACAGTGCCTCTCCCGATATTCTCTCGCCGCTTTTGCTTCCTGCTTCGTTCCTCGCTGAGCAAACGCGCGAGAGTGTACACACGGCATTGTCCTGCGCGCCGTCGCGAAACTGAGACGGGGAAGGGGCAACGACTCGAGTTGTTTCCTTGCTGTGCCTTCTTTCTTTCGTTTTCTTTTTTTTCCTCTCATCTGGCTTGTCTTCTTGTTTAGTTATTTTTTCGTAACCGTTTTTGTGTAACACAGCAGTTGCTAGTAATTTAAAACGTTGCCTTAGGTAAATTTCCCACTGTGAATCTGCACGGAAATTCGCAGGCTGTTTGTTTCGATTAAAATCAAAATTTACTTGCTATTGTACCGGGGGAATTGTACGTGCGACGAATTTATCGCATCGAGCCACTTTGTTCGAATTCAAAAATTCAATTCTCGCAAGGGAACAGAACAGAATTGTTAATCACCGACTTTGATGAAATTTATAGCATAAATGTAGTTTATAATAAGAAAAATTTTGACACGTATCTTTCTTTCATCGGCGATCGTCGGAAATTAAAACTAATCTCAAATTAATCACATATTTTGTCAAATATCTCGGAAATTACTGAAGATATAGTTTTTGTGTAAATCGATGAAATTAGTGTTTTTCTTAACGACGAATTTATGTATATGACGTATATGTTGTATACCATTATGCGAAAAAACCGTTATTACATTGTAAAAATTATTTTTACAACATAATAAAAATAATAATAGAAATTATTGTTTTTATATATTATATTATAAAATTATTTTGTTTTAATAATATTAGAGCAATATTTTACATACGGATACAAAATTTTTATAATATAATAAAAATTATCGTTTTTATAATATATTACATTAAAATTATTTTGTTTCAATAACATCACAACAATATTTTACACAATATAAAATCAACGTATCATAAAATTATTTTCAAATAACATATTAGAAAACCATATTTTTTATAAGTTTCTACAAGTCAGTCGCGCCATTTTATTCAGTATCAAGAAAAGCAATCGCCAAAGTTTGCATCCGTCAGATTCTTTCGCTTCTTGTCGAGGAGTGCTCGAGATTATTCACCGTTCCGTAAAAGTCGAAATTCAAACGTCAATTTATCAGACCCTGAGCGAGCACTATTTCACGCCTGGGGACATGACATCGATGCCCGAGAATCGTGAGTGTCGTTCTTTATCCCGAGCGTGTCATCTATCATCGTGCTTTCGTGACGATCGCCTATCTTCCCCGGTTCCGAGGCTTAAAGACTCTTCGAGATCGAGGACGATGGAAAAGTCGACGGATCTCTCTTAAGAAGGTCGACGGGTGAACGCCATGGGCGTTGGCGTTGCCTCGAGAGAAGCGAAGAAAAACTTCGACAAAGCCGGTGAGAAGGAGGCCCGAGGAATACGAGCAGACGCGCAGAAACTGGTGAAACCGACATCGAGGAGTCGATCGAAACGAATTTTAATTGATTCGTAATCGTTTGACGAGATCGTATCGTTTGTTTGTTTGCTAGGACAAAAGTTCTGATTGAAAGAAATATTCGTAGCAGAATTGGGGAACATTTTCCTTCTTAAACAATTATCTGACCTTGATATATGCAGACAAACAAAAAATTCCAAAAGATTGGAAGAAATATCAATACGCGAAACTTTGTGGCAGAATTCGGAAACATTTTTGCTTGTTCTTGTTAAATACTTACTTGATCTTTATATATATGTACAAAGAAAATAAATGAAAAGATTAAAATCTCCAGTTAATTTCATAAAAATTTCTCAAAATTAACTATGTACGACTTTTTTTACCAATTTATGGAACTTCAAATATCGGGCGAGAATGAATATAAATTGTTGAGACTAATATTGAAAGTTCAGTAAAATGGCGACAAAAAATTACGCATCAAGTACAGTTCGGTGATCGTAACAAAGGGGAGGTTTCAATTTTCAAATTGCAATTGTGGATTCAGTTATGAAATAATTTCGCACGCTAATGTAGCATATTAGATAATTTATAACATTTTTGAAAAGAAATCTACCCGCTGTATAATGCAAAAACATTTTACAATAAAATGAACGACGCATTTTCAGAGCAGAGGCTAGAACTTTTAAAATGAACCCCTGACTTATCGTTGCACGATTTCCCTTTTCACGGAATTATTATGAATATTTAACTAATTTTAATGAAATATTGACACACAGGAACAATTTTAATTAAATAATAAAAATTGTTCCTGTGTCAATATGATAAAAATTTAAATATTTACGAAATTAAACAGGGTAATAATAAAAATTTACAAAATAAATAAATTCATAAATAATAAAAATTTAAATATTTACGAAATTAAACAGGGTGGGCCACTAAAATAAATTCGTAATTCTCTTATCATGTATTTAAAAACAATTTTTTTTCTTACAGTTTGATGTTTTACTTAAAAAAAAAAAAAAAAAAAGAATAGGTGGGAAGAAACTTTTGGCACTAATCTTGTATTTAGCGTCTGAATGTCAACGCGAAAGAGTCGCCTGTGCAACGTTCGGAAACATCCGGGCCACGTCTCCGTAGGTGGTTTCTCAAGTGAGAAGTACACACCAACGCGGAAAAAAAAAAAAAAGAAAAAAACCGTGGCGTTGTTAAAGCCACCGAGGAGAGAGAGACACTCGTTATTTGAATCGATGATTGGCAATGTTAGATCCTAAGTGGCGACCGTTTTGTCCCGGTAGAAATCTCGCGTGGCCATTTAGAGCAGTGGCTGCTGGCTGCTGCAGGTAAAATTTATGGCGGGCGGTCTATAACTGTTAGAAAGGGTGTTTCCACGTACGGACGATGCATTTTAATGACTCCAAGCTCCCGTGGCCGGCGATCGCGCCACGTTTTCTCGCGGTATCGTCCACACGCGCTCCCGACCGATTCGCCCGGCACGAGTCTTTCTCCACGGTCCGTTCGAATTAATCTCTCTCTCTCTCTCTCTCTCTCAGCCAGGATTCTTTCTTTCAGGTTAACTCGATAAACGCTTACAAGACAAGCGGCGGCGACGAGTTTCTACGGGTTTCTCGAATAGAAATTGCCCCGGTGGTATTAGTCCATGGAGATGGTAACGCCGGGAGAGAAACTCCACTTCCTGCTCGTTTCTAGTTACGTTTCTGTTATTCGACGAGCCGCGTTCGCGGGTATTACCGGGTGAACGCGAAATAAATGATAAATATTACACGTTTACCCGCGGATTTCATCGCCCGAGCGAGATCTACGCCCTGGTTCGTTGATATTAACACGGCGGTATCTGCGGAACGCGGTAATTGATTGAGACTGTTTCGAGAAAGCAGAAGGATTAATTGTACCAGAAGGTTTGTACTCGTATGACGTAAGGTGCACGTCAGGGAGAGATTCATAGAAATCATTTATCATTTCTGTGACGACGACGAAACAAAATTTACGGCGTTACACGTTTCTTTTTCCTTCTGTTGAAGCAATTGTAATTTCCACGAGAAAATTATTTTGCACAATACTACGCTCTTTACCATGTTGCCAACAGTTGTTTGTTCCACAGTATATTCTACATGTGTTCGTTGTACTCTCTCGTCAAATTGTAATTGGTACGTTTTCCTAACACCTACTTTTTGAATTTTCTTTTGTCTGTCACTACCGAGGTGGTCAAAATGACAAATTTGCAATTTTTGTTAGATTTATTATAGATGTGAAACAGTGTATTTTGAGAGATTTAAACGATTTTTACAAAATACACAAGTAAGCTTTTATATTTTCCAATTTTTCTTCTCTTTAATATCTCTGACGACAATTCCATGAATCCAGTCGTTCTAATGTTAAAGGACAGATTATTTATCATTGTTGGTGGTCAACGATTGCTGACCTTAACGAGCTCAGGGATGTCGCCATTTTTTATTTTACTGTTTCTGTTTTTTACTATTGTTCCGGGGTGTCTTCCCTGTTGCTATGCCACTCCACGTGGTCACTCGCATCTCTTGTCTGGACCGAACAACTTCTAAAGACGTTCCACGTATAGTCTCGAAATAAATATATATTTGTTCTCACCGTTATCTGGATAGGTGTTTCATGCCACTATAACCCAATTCCATCAATCATAATAAAATTATTTATCATAATAAAATGTTTGATTGTAAAGCAAATAACAAATTCAAAACATCGCCAAACATTTGCTTCACACGCTTCGTTCTCGTAATTTTCACATGAATTGTCTCAATTGGCAAACAAACCAATGCAGGAGGCACATTGTAAAATCTTTGATCGATCGCGACAAATGCATCGCTCGCGTGACGATAAATTTATGAAGTAGCACGCCGTTAATAATTGGCGTTATCTCGGCGCATCGCAATAAATCTCGGCCACGAACGTACCTCGAACGAATCGATCTGTACGAGCGTAGTGATCGTAGGATGATGAATGGTTATAGACCGATTCAATAGTATCGTTCGATTTCGAACGAAACTGAAATGTTGTGCGAGACGTTACATCGTGAGAGACGAACACCTCGATAAAAGGTTAATCGATGAATGGGGCAGGGCGATAAAATATAGCAATTTTTGAAGCGACCTGTATTCGCACGTGGCCAACGATCGAGTCCACAGCTGGTTACGTCGCGATCTTCGATCGGCGATCGGCGCGCGATCCAGCTTGCTACAGGGGGTAAAAGTGACCCACTTTGGCTCGTGCACGAGAGCTCTCTGCCAGCGGGCGCGCGTAACGTTCGTTTTTTTTTTTTTTTTTTTTTTTTACAGAACGATACATGCGAACGCGTTTGAAAAATTCTTGCGAATGGAATCGCGTTCGTGTTTTGTCAAAGGATCTGAATATTCTAACGTCACCTGGCGTAACAGCTCTTTTTTCTTCCGTAACGTGGTCGATACTAGAAGAGTGATTGAAGCATAAAATTATGAAATTGTAATATAATTATATAAATATTATAATACAATATTCTCCATCGAGAATATCAAAGTTGGAGGAAATAGGGAAATCTTTATGACACAAGTTTTTTATTTGGACATTTTAGAGAAATCATTCGAGGATCCCTAAAACTACGCTGTTTCACATCTGTGTGAAGTGTCTAACAAAAATTATAAATTTTGGCCATTTTGATCACCTAGTATTAGTTTATACAGGGTGATTCATGTAACTGACACACCTGAGATAACTTTTGAATTGAAAAATTGTTGCAAAACAGTACAAAAGTTGTATGGTTTTAAGGGAGGCGTAAAAAGTTTTTATCTGTGTTGAGAGATTTCGAAATTTTCAGTCATCTTTATTTTTTCTTCTTTTTCAATTGTATATCTTTTTCATCATAAATCGAAAGAATGTTAAATTTCAAGTTAAAAAGTCATTAAGCCACATTGGTTTATTTAAATCTGATGGTATTGTATAATTTCTTTTAAGAACAACGTAAATGTATAATAAAATAATTGTCTCTATTATATACTATATGTTTATATTGCTCTTATTAGAACAATACAATTGTTTGCATAGACATTGCTCGTACAAGAACAATATAAATATACAATATATAACATATATAATAATCGTGCATGAAATAAATAGTACGTTGTACAAGTATTGATACTCTTTGTTTTTCATCATCACGAAGATCACTTCTCGTAATTTGAAAATTCCATTACGCCGTAGATAATATTTCTGAACGTTTCTCTCTTCGATTCCGGTGCTTCGTGCATTTTTAAAATCGGTTGTTTTCTTCTTTTCAATCGTGAATTCATCACGCTCATCCCGTTTGATCGTCGTGTTTTATTAACACGTCCGCCATTACACTAGATCGGAGCTATGCGCACGATCGCAGATCTCTCGCACTTTCACACGCGTAACAAACGCGTGTTACAAAATACGAGTCTGCTACCGTTCCTTTCGATCGACTGCACCGCCTACGCAAAACCATTTCTCAACCACGAATTAAATCTAAATGGATCTCGAAGCATCGAACAGGTGGCAGACGTGTTACAAATCGATCTCCCAGCGATTCGATTTAATCGAAAAGTGCAAAAGTGTGAATCTAAAAATGCAAAAGCGTGTCTTCTTGATGAAAATTAACATTTTCCAGAATCCACCAATACGTTCACGTCGAAATAGAAGCTGAGAACGTCCTTCGATTCGATCTCGGGACGAAGAAACGTTGCGGAAGAAAATCCTCGTCGACTTTCGTCAACGCTGCAGGTGGCTAAAGTAAAAGTACAGAAATGCATTCGTCATAGACACGATCGGAGGTGAAGTACTCGGGGTAGCCGATTATTGACGAGGTTGTCGCCTCGCGCGATTCGCCACACTGTAAATATTAATTGGGATTTTTCAGCGACGTTCAGCGTTTAAGAGGAGACTCGAGCAAAGGATAAAGATCGGCGAACGCACGAATGAATCAATGGGCCAAGCAACCGCGCACCGTTATTACGCGGTCGTATTAATAACGAGCATTAACAGACGATACACACCGGCCGGCTGCGTAAAACACGTAATTACGCGGCGATATTAATGATCCTCATTAATTCCACGCTGAAAATCGTTGGCCGTTGATGCTCGACGCCACCTAGAAACCGGCTTTCGATTGACACACATTCTCTCGCGCCCGCTCGCTCGCCTACCAAAGACGATCTCTCGAGAGATCATCTGACGACTCGACGTTCCCCCTAATTGTCATCCACGAAAATTTATAAGTGCAATTGTCTTCGTGACTGCTATGCTATGTTCTACGAGAAACGTTTCAAATATAACTTGTTCTGCTTTGTGGGGATTAGTAACTTTCGTAGTTAGCAACTAGTGTAGTTAGTTTGTAACTTGCAGCAGTGTAGTTAGCTTGTTTCTTTTTCTTTTTTTTTTGCATCAATCGACATTTTTTTTATTAATCGACAGCAAAAGTATCGACCGATTTGATATCGAAAAATCAGGTAGTTCAGGAGATATTTCGACTTTAATCTTATAAAAATTCTATGCACGAAAGGCAAGGACAGTTGGGATATTTGAAGATTTAAATAAATTAATTGAAAGAATGCTTGAAACAATAGAATTTGTACTGAGAAATAGTAGAAGGATTTTTTGATAAAGAGCATGTGACATATTATAAATTGTTTATAAATGTTTTTTAAATCTTTTTTTAAATTTTTGTATTTAACCAACACAGACACTATGTATAGTAGCATTATGTAAGAATCTTTTCAAAAGTAAAATCATTTTCAAAAAGCGAAAGTCACTTTCCTAAGAAATATATATAGTGATCTTAAATTTCTGATCGGCAGTGTACGTGTAAATGAATGTGTATGGAAGTTGCGAAACATGTTATTTAATAAGAAATTGCAATAGAACTTTTTACATGAGTATGAATTTTCTGAGACGTGAATAGTTTATACAGAGTGTCTCAGGACGGTACAACCAAGTAGGAAGTAATTTTACGCGAAAAAAGAACGAGTCGGGGAGAACGAATAAAATTTTCTCATGAAAGCCTTCGTTCTCGAGAAAATCGAGTTTGAAAACTTATCAAATATATTCTTGGATATTCTACGTGCAAAAATAAGCGAAAAATATGGAATGAAGTTCGTTCGTTTAAAGCGTCATTTTCAAGAAGGTAGACGTTGAATACATTTCGTTGAAAATTGGCGCACGTGTACCCGATAAATTTTCAAACTCAATTACCTCGAACGAAAACGAACGCTTCCGTGAAGAAATTTTATTCTTCTTTCGCGACTCGTTTTTTTCTCGTCTTATTCGGTGGTATCAAATTCGTGTAATAGGTTCCACTCTACCAGTAATCTTTCGTTCATATAGTTCAAAAGTTCAGGTTCAACTAAATGGCCTCAATCAACAAGAGTTCCTTTCAAGTTTGACCGAAACTTGGCTCGGGCAAACCAAAACGAATGAATTCCATTGTAGCGAGAGAATAATTATTTGAACTGTTCACTGGTGTCGTTGAATATCGCAGAGGGATCGTAACAATTCGAATTACATCGCCACGTCACGGACTTTTGAGTTTAGTTCAATTTCACCTGGCCGATCTTGAATCGCGGTGGAATCGACGTGAAACTGCAAAATAAAATTAAACACCCTGAATTATCCGCGGTCATCCGTAATCCAACGACGCTGCACGAGGATCGAGCGTGCAATAAGTATCAAACAACGTCTCGCTGAATATCCAGGTTTATTAAATATTATACCTTGTAATCTCTAGCGGAGGCTCGTAACGGCGCCAATAAAACGATCGAGATGCCTCGCGTAACGCACGGCGTAACGCGCTCCGGGAACGAGTTCCAATACTTTCGTGAACGACGATCGTCCTCTTCCGCCACGAAAAGAAGAAGAAGAAGAAAAAGAAAATAAAATAAACTCGTTGTTATCTCCAAGGACCGATCTCCATGGCTTCCCGCGATTTCGTGCGTTCCACAACGCCAACAGGGAAGAACCGTTCGCGAAAGATTCCGCGCCGTTGCCGATTAATTGCCGATATTTTACCCAAGCCATCAACGAATTAACGACGAAGCATCGCATTTTTCTCGGTACTTTCTTACCGATAATCGTTTCTTACATCCTTTTTCTGCTTCTTTTTTTTTTTGTCTTGTTTTCTTTCGCGTGTCTTATCGGCGAAAGGAGAGATTTCGGCCGAGGGACCACCTCTTTCGAAAGTCTTTGGTTTCAGCGAGACCGGACGAGACTGTGCGTGTACAATTGTTGGCACACATTCGACGACGCGATCGGACACCGGAGGATTCAACCGGTTCGCCGGAATCGATTCTTCTTCTTCTTTTTTTTTCTTTTTTTTTTTTTGTTCTTTTTCTTTTCTTGCTCGAGCGCGCCGCGGTTCGCTAGTCTAATTAACCGGGGCTCGCTCGCTACCTGGCACCGCGTCGTTTTATGCGTTTCTGTCGTCGGTGGCGCGCAATCCGCCCGTTTTATGGACGACAGAAACGGTAAGAAATTATTTCATGCCCGCCGTTTCGCGAGCGCGCTATTTTCAACGCTGTTAACGCGACCGCGCGACAGTCTCGCGTTCAGAGAAAGAAGCGGGAAAGAAGAGGTGTTTCTGCTCGGAGGAACGTCTGCGTAAATTTACTTACTGTGTTAATGAACTTCTTTTTTTCAGCGCATTTCAAAATTTCAAGTTGCCTGAGAAAGAACGGCTTAACAGCAGAGGTAGAAATTTTATCCATGCGCCTTGTCATTTGTCTTAGTTGGCGAATCTCGTGACTCGCGTCGAATGAGGGAACGATCAAATTCGTATTTGTTTGTTACACTCGTTTGGCATGATAAATAATATGAATTGGATGAACACGTATTTATCAGGTTGATCTGAACGTCACTGTTAAAGTGAAGAATGATTGAATTACAGTAATTGTAATTAAGGTACATTATTTTTCTATAATTTAAAAGTTAATACACTTTAAATAAATGCGAATTTGGTTAAAGTGTAAGTATTCGTTCAGTTGATCTAAACACACCGTTAGACTGAGAAACATGAACGATTAAAGTAGAATGCTATTCGACTAATTTTTTTTTTTTTTTTTGAATTTAAAATTTAATACACTAACACTCGTTTAGTATAATAAATGATATAAATACAAATACGAATTTGGTCAAAATGTAAATATCTGTCCGGTTGATCTAAACGGATTGTTAGACCGAAAAACACGAATGAAGTAGAATTTAAAATTAAACCTCGAACCTTTGTTTTTCAGTTCTCTCAACGAAGCTAGAATGATCTCTATAAATATTCTCCAATAGTTTCGTAACACATTTTCTGTACAATGAAATATATTTCATCGTTATCCTCTGCATGTCCTTTTAATCCATTTTATCGAAACGCATGGAAACAAAAAAGACGCCAGTTACGCCAACAGCTTTTAGATAATTAAAGGGGTGGAAACGTTGCTAGCGGGAAAATACGTTCAATCTATATTTCCATGAAGTTCCATTTCGCGATTCGCTCTAGATTAGAAGCACGTAAATATGTAACACGCGTGGCAAACGAATCCGCATAAACATTAATCCGTGTAACTTTCAATGTATTTCTACCACGCGTGCTTGCGTGTATTTCGATGGAAGATCGTTTGAACTAAACTCAAAAATCTTGGGACAAATATCAGTAATATATCCTCTATAAACTCGTATGATCTGCAACTTGTAAAATTCGCCGGTAAAATCTTGTTTATTCTACGCGAGGGTATTCAATAATTCGCTGCACAACAAGTAATTTTCCAAAGTTCACTTAATAACATCGTAGTCCAATCACGCGTATCCTGTTTTCATTATTTAACTCGCGTTGAATTTCATTATTTAACTTGTACGAAACAAGATATTAAAGTAAAACGAAGTAAAATTTGTTAAAATACTGCAACAGACGTGACAGAGGCGAGCTGATAATTCTATAAAACCATATTTCCCGGACAATGTCGGGTAAGTGGACACTATAAATTCCGCTATAACATGAACAATATGAACTTTTTTAAAAATAAATAAGTAAAATTTATTTTGTACCTTTTGTATCAGGCTTAATTAATTCATTTCAATAATTTTAGTTATCTCGAAAGTAAATGATCTGAATATATATATAAATATATTACTTTTTTCGTAAAATAAAAAAAATAAATATATATTTAGAAAAATATTTATCGTATTCATTAATATCTAGTTTCTTTTTTTAAAAATAAGTTTAATTTATATATAATAATAATTAATTATTACTTAGTCAGTTTCATCACATAAAAAATTTATGCGATAAACTATAAATTTATTTATATAATATATATAACTTTATTTTTAAAATTTTGATTTTAGTATTGATTACAAATAGAAAACATTTTATAATTTATTATTTATTTTAAAAAAGATTACTATAAATTTATCACACACATATATATATATAATTATTAAAAAAAATTTTTTTTAATTTTAAAAAATAAGATACAACAAACGTAATCTAACCCCCCCCCCCCAAAAAAAACGAGCCTGTGATAGTGCTGTCTGGGAAAGACCGCGTGGTTAGGAAATGGGTCGTTTCCCATGAAAACGGATATAACGCGAGGTCCGTGGCCAGCGGAGGCCAGTTTTCGCTGCGAGGCTAATAACGCATGCATCATCGTGAATAATTAACATCTCGTCTAGCAGGGCTGTGCCACGAAGCTGTCGACCATCGTGCCAAGTGAAACGGGAGATATCGCGCTCGTGAGAAGGCACGGCCAGACGAGCCTCGCATTTTTATCATCTGCCCTCGTCTCTTTCTTTCTGACCCTTCGCGATCGTGAATCGAACTCGAATCGAATCGTTCGATCGACCGTCGATTAGCATTTCTGCGAAATCTGTGTCTCCCCCCAACTGTCGCGCAGGCGCGCCTCGTTGAATGCCGAGATCAACGACTTTCCAATGAACAATGTCCCCGCGCGCGATTCTGGCTCTAAGGATAGAGATCAAGTACGCTAAGATACACGATCACGCGTGGCGCGTGAGAAACATTTTAATTTAATTGTTTATAGAAATGAGCCGCGAGTCTCGAAAGTTGGAGCTTCGAGCTTCGAGGGATAGAACTCTATGGACTTGAACCTCGAAGTTCGAGTCTCGAATGCTCGAATTCTTAAACTTGGAGATTCGTGCTATCTACATTATACAAAATAAATAATATATAATGAATAGTGATAAAATATATGCAATGATATTACGTATAATAATATCTGTCGTAATAAATAGTAATAAATGGTGTATAATATGTATAAATAGTGTTGCAGACCGAAATGTCGTACATGTCGATTAATCTCTAAGAACTTGAGAAATATTTTTGGTGTTTCCTTGAAAAATTTTTAATTTTATTCGTTTCATATTATTTCTTTGTTCCGTTGCCTTGAAATGTGCCAAAATTATTGATATATATATAATTCTTTTACCTAAATTTTACAATAAAGCGAATGTTTTCTCTACACGGCGAGTACACTCGACATTAACCTCTTGTTGCGTTCGAATGACGTGCCACGCACGTCGAGAATGTCAAATATACTTAAAACTGAGAAGTTTTTTTAAGTGAAACAAAACAGGCAAAGCAAATAATAAATTTATTACTTCTCGATAATTTCTATCCAGTGACATCATGCCGACGAGCTCAAAAAGGAAAGCGACGAATTATTGTATACGGTTCGGTCGCTCGTTATGGTTCGCAATCAGTTGTTAACCTCTTGCGCTGGAATAACGTGCCACGCACGTCGAGAATTTTTTGCCCCACAATTGCAGCATTTCCTCAGTTTTAAGTATATTTAAATGTAACCCAGGCAATACAAATGATAAGTTTGTTACTTCTTAATAATTTCTATCCAGTGACATCATATCGTCGAGTTCAAGAAGAAAGCGACGAATTGTCGTATACGGTCACTCGTTATGGTCCGCGATCAGTTAGCCAGCGCATTTCGTATACTCGAAATAAATGCCCGAGGGGTTAAGAAAGAATTAAACGTGTACTCCAAGCGTGCAAAAGACAGAGAAAGAAAGAGAGAGAAAAAGAAAAGAAAACATCTGGCCGCCAGGTAATTGAAATTGAATCTTCCAAGAGACGCGGAGCAAGCACGGTTCGGGGGCACCGATGCTCGTCAGCGAATCGCCCGTGGAGGATCTCTTTCGAACGCAGCGAAATCCGCGTGGTTAAATTTATTGCCACGCCGGCTTTTAACGGGCTTACAACCATTGACCCTTTGCGGTCCCTTGCCAGGCCACCGTTCGTTGGCTACACTGTAAATAAAAGCCAGTCCAGGTGGGCCGGGTGCCGCGTGTACCGTAAAACAGGGCTACCAAAGCCCGTGTGCAACCTTCGGTGTTGTCTTCGTTTCCGTTTGTACGTGTCTTTCGAAAGCAGCCATTTCGTTCGTGTACCGTTCGCCACCGTTTCCCGAATCGTGCATCTGCTAATTGGATTTGCTCAAAACGATCGGAACTGCGGCTCGTTGATACCGCGTGTTCGTTGATTTCTCGTGTACCTTGAGCGTTGATTGACAATTGAATGAAAATCAGATCTAAAGATCTGAAGATCAGTCTTGTCTAATCGTGCGTGATAAATTTTTCTCGCTCCCCACCTCGATCGTTACTTGTCGAAATCGAGCTTCTTTACACGTGGCGATTACTTGACGACAATTTCTGGCGATTCCTTCGTGTCGAAGTTCAATTGGTGGAAATTTCGATGATTCTGAGCTGTGTCGTTCGACCTAGCGAATCACATCAAAAGTAACGGGGCCACGTATAATGTTGCGACTTGAGAGGAAGTAGGGTAAACTCGGGCGTCTAATTTTTTAGCTTCGTAACGAAAGAAAATTCTCTTAATTGAATTTTATACAACAAGAAAATGACCAAACTTTTCGAAAAGAAATTGTTTGGCTCGTGAGAAAGTACAATTTTCTGGAGGCATGCAAAAATGATGATTTTGCCCCATAGGAAGAAAGATTGTTATTGACTATTATAGACTATTGAAAGACGTATAAAATGCAATATACAGTTACTAAATTTTTGTTTTTATTAATTAAAAAATAGTAAAGGTTATTTCTAACAATTTTAATAAATATAAATGTATTCAATTTGGTCTGTCTTATAAAAAATTGTGTTAATTATTAGTTTAGAAACTTTTACTGTATTTGTAAAATATTGGAACTATTTCAAAAGTATATATACTTATATTTCAATTAACAAATAAGAGCCACCCAAATGAAATATTCATCGCCCTCTTCAACACTTGTACGTATCCGTGAAATTTCAACTTGTAAATGTACTACTTTACTTCGCGAAGAAACTTTGAAGAACTCTGATTCGATGAAGAACTTCGATTCGTAATGTCTCTTTGCAAAGTGAAATTGTAACGTTTCTTTACGACGTGGAAATTGTAACGTTTCTGCTCGATTGAAAATTATAATGTTTCTGATGCGCGACCGCCCATGAGTCCGTGAGTTTTTGTCAGAACGGGCTAGCTTCGATCTAGTCAATTAGATTCAGAGAACGAGCTCTTGTTGTAATTGCTCTGCTGTAGATCATTTAAAAACGGTGAAATTAAAGCATCGATAAAACGATCGATTGCAACCATATCTAGAGGACACTAAACGTAACTCGACAACTCTTGACCTACGCGATGCTGTGATCTAGTGAAACGTTAGAGGGAAAGAATGTCCAACGGAAATATAAACTAGAATCTAGACCATGATTCAGAGCGTAAGAAACGTTCCGTGTCACACAGTGAACTGTTCCGTTCAAGTCATTTGGAATTTTGATTGTAAAACGAAGAATTTTTAAAAAATTTGTTATAATGTCGTGTGTTGACATCTTAATGAAACGTATACCTATCGTTTACAGCGTTTATTCTGTACGATTGTTTTTTCCCGACCTGTCTGTCAAGATCAACTGAATTCGGTAAGAAGATTCTATAAAAATTTGTTATCAAAATGACGTTAAAGTAAATATTACTTTTTAGTATTTAGTACTACTGTAGTATATAATATATATATAATATTATTACAACATATATAATATTGTATATTATATAATTTATATAATAAATTATTATTAATATTATTTTCGTAGACTCAATGTCTTTGACGGAAATTTTTATGTTTCAATCATCGATAATTCTAGCGTTGATTGTTTTTTCCGATTTGTCTGTCAAGATCAACTCAATTCGACAAGAAGACTATAAAAATTTGTTACCAATATGACGTTAAAGTAAATATTACTTATTAGTATTTAGTATTATTGCATAGTGTATAACATTGTATACTATATAATTTATATAATAAATTATTATCAACATCATTTTCGTAAACTCAATGTCTTTGACGAAAATTTTATGTTTCAATGGTCGATAATTCTAGCGTTAATTGTCCTTTAATCACCGTTTCGCGATTCTACGCACCGGTAAGATTTTTTTCATCTCATTACGCGACGAAATTGTGTCAAAGACGCATTTGTAAAAAGGACGACGCGATAACCGTCTCGTAATAATCTTCTCGAATCTATTTTCACACGTACATGTCTTGACGATCGAAGAGGCGAGAATGTCTCACGGAAAGAGAGAAGAGAGAATAGAAAGAAGCTTCTCCAGACACGTAGCGTCTGCTTTTCATATTTTATTAACGGAGGACCGGATATATCCGACAATATCATCTACGAACGCGAGTCGCTGGCAGTTTCGCGAGAGTTATCGAAACGGTTCGATGAATTTCAACGCGGCCTCCGATCGCCTCCACGGGAAACACGGTCACGATCGCTAATGGCCGTATCGGAGATCGCTTATTTCCAATCCGACGTTGACAGAAAAGTCGATACACCCGTGACTGGAATACGGATTTAAGGGCGGAGTTTGTGGCCGATCGCTCCAACTTCACACGCTCGTTTTCTAATTAGCGCGCGTTTCAACTCGCGAATTTCCCGGCTCTCGCGAGTCGATAATCAACGATATCGCGCGCAGCGGCTGCTTCTCTCGATTTCCATCGCACGTGGACGAGAACGCGTGCTTTTCAGTCCCGCTTATATATATATATATATCACCGATCCGAAAAAGAAACGTTCGATCGTGAATTGACGAAAGTGGATCGTAGTTCGATCGTTCTGTCGAGCGGTCGAGCGGCTGCAAAAGTAGCGCGAGTCGAATTCTTTTCAACGATACGAGGGGAGCGTCGGTTCGATGGACGAGTCTTACGTGGCGCAGGGTAGTTGTAAAATTTCGATCGTTATAAATTTCATTTTCTCGTTTCAGAGATCGACGAAATGGTTAACTGTACCGATGACAAATGGAAAATTGTGGATGACTTGAACTTGGTACAAGTTTGTAAAGAAAAGATCATATGACGATACGCTTGGTCTCATTTTAAAGAGCAAAGCTCCTGCTTTGACGATCGTGAGTTCGTTTGTTTGGAAGATGATTTTACATCGTGTATGGGTAGGTGAAGAAGGTGAAGGCACATTTTCCTCGAAAATTGTACAAATTCAAATGCGTGTAAAAGCAGATTAAAAATTTCTTTCGATTGATTCAAGCCTTTCTTTCATAATGATTCTCCAAAACATGTTGTACAATTGTTTCTGCACTATTTTATTAAACGTTGAATCACAAAGATCGATCGATCGATTGTATGTAAGATTATCCATGGAATAACAAAACAATCAGTTCAAAGTACTTAACAGAGTATAAAGATGTTCCAATGATTATTGAAAATAATTTACAATGAATTCTCTTCACAAATTTCCACTACAAACGCGAATGAGACAGAGAAGGTTGCTCCAAATTGGTAGAATCATCGGTAGCTAGTACACAGCAGTAATATTTGCTCAACTCCCCAATAAATCGCGCGTCTATTCAATCTATTTAATCTCCTCGAGTCTCCTCAGCAAACGAGGTTCAGTATCCTCGATTACTCGTCAATGGAGATTGTAAATACACGCCGGTAACTTTTCACTCTTCTTTCAAACGCCATTCCCGTTCCGATTTCCTCTTCCGGATCGAATCCAAAGAGAACGATCGATCCCGCTGTACGCCGCAAAAACGAGAGAGAGAGAGAGAGAGTTAAATGGAACACGGAAACGAGCAACGGAACGCGAGCTTCCGTCACAGCGATCTTAATCCCTCGGCAGATGTTTTTGCACGCGCGAGCCCGTGTATCCATCCATCCATCCATCCTCCCTCGTCATTTCCGACCAGGCAATCGAATCGTCACCGCCGGTAATTTATACTCGATTCCCTGCGGATCGTTTCGTCTCGACGTGCGTCGTAATTGACGACCCGTGTCATCGTCTGCCCCCGCGAGAATTCCACGCGACGAACGTGACGAACTTCTCTCATCGTCCTCTTCGTCGTCGCGCGTTCCAAACGTAGCGTGTTTACCTTCGTGATAAGTTAATCGCTGGGTTACAGGTTCAACAATGGAGCTGGGCGAACCCAAGGTTTCTTTTTTTTTCTTTTTTCTTTTTTTAAGTTCACGTGAGGCCTATTGTCAATTAGTCAGACCTTGTCACGTGCTACCTACTTTTGCTGATTGCTTCAAGGTACACATATGTACATACAGCGACGAGGGAAAGTATTGACACAGATTTTTTTTTTTAAGCAGTTTTCTACGAAAACCTGTGGAACGTGTGCCAGACTTTTGTAATGTGATGTGTAACTTTGATAACGTTATTGTAACTCGTTGATAACATTGGAACTTGTATTGATGACTAAGATATAAAATTATATCAAAGATTTAAAGTATAAATAAAATAATTAAAATATATAAATTATATTAAAGAATGAAATTAATGAAATTGGAGGACAAAGAACAAAAATAGGTAACTCAGTTTTACAAAAATTCAAACTTGTATTGATAACCAAGGTATAAAATTATATTAAAAAATAGAAATTATATTACATTGTATTAATTAAATTATATTATATTAAAATCACATTAAAGAATGAAAGAGTGAAGTTAAAATACAACGAACAAAACAAACAACCCAATTTTACAAAAAGTCAGTCACATCTCCAAAATCATGAATTTACGAATAATTATTAATTTTGATGTCGAGTGACTTTGAAGTAAGGATTTTTCGTGTAAAATTCGAATGATTCTAGAATTCTCATGTAAGAAATCTTTGCAACTTTTCAAAGATAAATCTCAGTAAAAATGGGTATTAAAAGAAGTAAAATTCGAAAACGAAAAGTGATTGCCTTTTTTTTTAAACAGATAGACACACACACACGTATCTTGAAATGTAATTAACTTCATTTTAAACCGTAGATTCATTGTGACAGCTATCTGTTCAAGCGTGTTTTAGAAAGAGAAAATGCACAATCTCGTTAACAACTGTTGCTTGACGTCGATTTCGAAACATGGATAATCAACAAGGGACATTTTTGTCACATCTCGATGTACTATTTCTGAAAAGGAAGAAAAACGATCGTGCAAAATTATCTGTTATCGTAAAGAACTCGTTTGGTAAATTTCACTGCCGACGGGGACATCAAACTGCCTTTTGTCGCAAAAGACAAGAACTTTGAAAATAAAAAATAAAAATAATCGAACAAAATGGGCAATGTATCTAACAAAGTTATTCTTTCTCATGAAAAATTCGCCCTGCACGCAAAAAGAAAAAAAAACAAAGAACGCAGTAACTTTTTGGCCAAATCGTTCAATTACAAAATCACCTGCGTTTCTCGTAATTGGGACAAGCGTCGAATAAATCACGATAATTGGTATCTCGATGGCATTCCAAGGTGCCTGGTCTCAGCGCCGACGAAGCGGAAACTGCAGATAACACGGACGATTTTTCATTTTCAACTTATCCGCCAAAGATTGGCAAACGTTGTCGC
The DNA here is from genome assembly GCA_036937485.2 of Tetragonisca angustula. NCBI lineage: Eukaryota > Metazoa > Arthropoda > Insecta > Hymenoptera > Apidae > Tetragonisca > Tetragonisca angustula. The sequence continues at coordinate 54,080 of JAWNGG020000234.1, read as the reverse complement.
GGGACAGCGACGAACTGAAGAATGGCACCCGGGGCCAACGAGCGCTTTATCACGTTGCCAGCGATACAATTCCAGGCGTTTTTTCATTTCCACGCGTCGTTCGTTCCCCCCCCCCCCCCGAGCCCCGAACGCTAATTAGCCGAGCCGCGTTAACGAGCGAACGCTAATCGAGACGCGAGAAAGCGCGCGTGCGAATTAGCCGCGTTAAATGTTTCGCGAATTCGCCGCGAACGATCTGCCGTTCGATTTTAGGTCAAACGGCCGGAGTAAGTATCACTCCGTGAGATAATTATAGAGGACAAATATCTTTTGTGGTCCAGGGACCGTGACGATGGAAACGGTCTAACGGCCGCCTCCGAAAGAATCCACGAAGCGAGTAGAAAGGGGTCGATCGAAGCGTACGGAGAATTCACACTCGGTGATTATGCGCGCCTGTTTCAATCGGCCGATGATAAATGAGCTGTGGATGCTTATGCAAATTCGTGTTTCTCTGTGAGAAATTTGAAAGAGGCGGCTTGTTAACGCGACCTAAATAAAAGAAATCTGTTTCAGACGGTGTTCGAATGTTTTCCTCGACGGCCCGTGCCATTTTTATATACTTCGTTACTTTGTTCGGTATAAGTTTAATAGATGCATAGATCCGTATGATGAGTAATCGATAATGAAATAATTGATTTATTTATCAGAGGTTTCGAAGAGGATGTCACGTTAGAATATATTGAATAAATGTATCGAAAGATGAATGTACTCTTAATCGTTCCTACATGCATTCAATATCAAAATTTTAGACTTTTGCACAATTTATAATTACGAGACAACGCAAGACTATTTTTCATGAATTTGAATGAACAAGTAGTTTCGCGAAACAACACCGTTACTCAAATTGATTTTTGCAATCGAATATACAAAAATAAAAATAATAGCATTTGTAATCAAATTTTCTATACATTAATTCCTTGTGTTCGTCATTCGTTCCTTGTATCGTCAACAAAGATTTTCTAAAGTATCTCTGATAGTCACACAACCAGTGATATTTAAATAACAAACACGCATAAATAAAATCTAGCCAAATGATGTTAGTGTTACGATCCTATTGGTGACTCCAAAGAAAAAAAAAAAAAAAGAAAAAGAAAAGAAAAGAAAAGAAATAGCAATAGTCCAACGAGGTAGAATTTTTATACTGTATTAATTTCGTCTGTGAGAGAGCGAAGCTTGAAACTAGAGCGAAAATGGCGATGGTCCAGTGACCAGTAGCGCTCGATTCGATTCGAGAACAAAGTCGGCCGTATTGTGGTCGATCTGCTGGCTCCAGGATGAAATCAACACCTGGCGACTTTCGATGAGAGCGAACTCGGATCGCTCGAGCGCGATATCCGAGGCAAGTGGCGCGATTTAATCGGGCCACATAGATGAATGTCGATCGTACACCGATTCGTTTTCGCTTCCATCGACACCGTATAGCCCAACGATACCAAAACGAAACGATATCCCCCTATCGCGCGTAAAACAAAAAGAAATTCTCGTGTGACTGCGGGTGAAATGCTGTCAGGATAGTATCGCTAATTCAGATCGATATCTCGTCGCATTGAAATTGTAGAATGTCCTATGGATTTATGAATGCTTGCTTCAAACTCGGCGAGATCCTGATTTTAGGACGATCGCGTGTATTGTATGAGATTTAAAAAAAATAACAATCTAAGACGATGAGTCATTTCTACTAATTTTGATTATTTTAACCTCTTGCGCTCGAATGACGCACGCCGAGAATTTTTCGTCCAAAAATTGCAATATTTCCTCGGTTTCAAGTACATTTATGTGCAATCCAGGCAAAACAAATAATAATACATTTGTTACTTCTCAATAATTTCTGTGCAGTAATATCGACGAGTTCAAAAAAAAAAAAAAAAAAAAAAAGAAAGCGACGAATTATTGTACACGGCTCGGTCACTCGTTATGGTCCGCAATCAGTTGGCCAGCGCGAGTGAAAAATAATTTGGGAAAAGTGAAACTTTGTCTTGGGTCCAAATCGTTTGCAGATGATCTCTTATTTATTAATTCATTGAAACAGAACAAGTATGAATAATCCCAACAGAGGATAAAGTTTGTACAGAGGAGTAAAAACATTGTTTGAAAAATTATTCGAAGAGACGAAATACGAAATGATGTTAGAAATTGTTTCATTTGATGGCCAGATAATTGAATAATTTAGAGAGAAATTATTATAACATAATCGGGCGAAATATATTGCAGAACTTTTGATCTAATTATGAACAAGTTATACGAGGAATTAAACAACAGTTTTTGGGCTATACACGACCATTTTAATTATAGTTAAATCATACCGATACTATTATCTGTGGAGGCGATTCACGAGCGTGCAACCGCTACTAAATTAACGAAACGGGGCAACAACGCGTTTCGCGGAATGTAACACCGGTAACGAGAGAAACGCGGATCGTGTCGTTTCATTTTCACTTCGTCGCCGCTATGCTTTCGAAGTTCTGTTCTCCATCTGCCTCCAGCGGAACAAAAGGATTTCTCGGTGAAACGTAGCGGAGAGGATCGATCGATATCTACGCAGCTTAGAAACCTCATAATGCCACGTGACTTTACAGTTCGTGCGTCTACGACGTGTTCCATGACCTATGACTGGAACAAATCGCGTATCTAGTTCTCTTTCGTTTTAAACCGTGATTCTACTCGAATTTGACTGGAAGTGAAAGTGGGAGGGAGGCACTGTGAAAATCTCGGTCGACGAGAGCGCGCGCCCGTAGGACACACAGAGACAGACAAATTAGAAAATTGGGGTATCTCTGTTAGCGAAGAAACTCGTGACGAATCGATATAAATCTCCACGCGCAGATAGAATTGTTCTCGTTCGTCGATTGCACTTCGATGAGCAAAGTCATCGTGGCCAATGAAACGACGAGCGACAAGCAGGCGAAACGCTGTGTAACCCACTTAACAAAGTTGTCAGCGCGAGCGATTTGCTATTTCTCGTAGAAATTTGATAGATTTGCAACGACGTATTTCTTTTTTTGGGGGGAGGGGGGGGGGGAGATTCGAACGATTCTTTTTATTTTTTTTTTTTAAATATGCAAATTATTTTCTGTATGAAAATGTAGATTTACGTGGAGATGAGATTAGATACTATTTAAGCATTCAACCCTTTGAACTCGTGCATCGCGCCTGACAAATTTACTGTAAAACTCTACCGTGACCTTCGAGATGTCACTCGACGATAATCATTTATAAGTTTTGTAAGTTTATCAATACAGACAACAAATACATTAATTTACCTATTTTACCTCAAAATAAATACAAGTGAACGTGCCACGATACTGGAAACAAACGGAGTTCAAAGGATTGATACTAGGACTATCAGAATGGTCACAGTGACCATTTTTGTGATATCTAGACTGCGGATCTTCATGCAAAAATTTTCTATTTTTGAACATATAAAAAGTAAATTTTTAGTAGAAAATCATTCTGCGTATTAAGTATTATAAAAAAGAAACATCGTATTATACATTGAACATTTTACATTTCTTCACATATGTATATCTTATTTTAAAATGCATCTAGATAACTTCTCGATTTCACAGATTTGCAGCGATATATTTTTGCAGATTCGAATGATTTTACACAAGCTACAGAAATGAGAGACAGTGTAGTCTTGTTGCATTACAAATTTCCTTTGTATTTTAATACTTTCTGCTACAATTTTTAACACTTTGACGTGCAAGGAGGAACAAACGGAACGAAAAGAGCATCGCGCGCGCGTGAAATTGCCGCGTTCGACCTTGTTTCAACCGGCGATTAAACGTACGTAGCGATTATAACAATGACTAGGAACTGTTCCATCGTACGAGGCGCAAGAAGGTGAGACTCGTAAGTGCGACACGAAGTGGGTCGATTCGATTTTCAGGAGTGCGGCCGCTTCATCGTGTGGCACTTTCACTGATTAGCTCCATGCTACTGATCAAACGCATCTCGTTCCATCTTCCAGCCATCTGGTCATCCCAGACGACGGTTTCTACAACACGTCGACACTTTCCCGCTGAGACGTTAAGATTTCTTGAATTTTTTACATTCGTTTATAATTTATTTTATTTTTATTAATTCCAGACAGTTCGATGCATTTCGGTTGTTAAAGAATTGCGCAATATGAGAGCATCAAAATCTCGTTATAGATCTGAGAAAGACACGAATTTGTATTATTGATTCGAGAAAAATATGGAAGAATTTCGGTTAATTCGTTAATTGCGTTATTTCTTCTCTCCATTTTGGTACAAGTGTAAAATTTCCATTCATACATTTATATTTCATTTAAATTCTCATTTATATACTTAAATCTCTATTGCTTTATTTATTTTCATTTGTATATTTGTATACCTATATTTTCATTTATTGTATTACAATTTCCCTTTCATTCATGCCGCAAATCTTCTGAAGTCATCTTCCATTGAAACAAGAGCGAAGCTCTTGACGTAAAAATTCGAGAAACGCTTGAAGCGGAAGTGTATCTATTCAAGAGGAAGATCCAGTTGAATTACGAATTATTTGCGAGAATGGAGCCGAGCAAACGGCTCGTTTCAAAGATAGTGGACTGCTTGTTTTTGACGCGTGCTTTTTTTTTGTTTTTTTTTTTTGTTTCGCGATGGAAACGCCTTGTTACGTAGCCCCTGTTTGAAACTGCTTGAAAAAGAAAAAAAAAGAAGGAAAAAAAGTCTAGACAGGCTCTTCGCGCGTCTAGGCTTAATTCAAGAAACGTCAAAGATTTTATGGCCGAGGAATTAGACACGTTGCGATAGAGATATCGATAATGAAAGGACGAGACGTCGATGATCAAAGAGGTGCAAGAAACATCCAACGCGATTTTTATCCGGTTTCTTTCGAACTTCTGCCGATCAATCATCGGGAACGATGAAACGTATCCGTTCCACAAATCAATTTCCAAAGCCAAAGGAGGATTCAACTCCTTCTTATCTCGAAGACGCGTCGTAGAGATACAATTTCCTCGAACTGTAGCTTCGTTGAATCTTTGTCAACTTTAGCGACGATATCTTCCGGCAGGAACAATTTGGAAAGTTTACTTTTCCAGGAGCTATCCGAAGATCGGGCGCGTACACGACGTCGCGAGGTTTGCAAAACGAAGAATTACATTATAATTCCGTCAGGTTGGCAAAAGCTAAATGTTTTTCAGAATCACTGGCGAAAAGACAATTAAACCGAGTCTCTCGCGTTCCACGGTTTCAGTAATTAAAGTAAGCAGCAAGTTTATTAATTTTTTTTAACAGAGTGCATTCCCGTTTGTTATTTCAATGTTATTTACACTGGCAACGTGCGTTTCCGTTTCAGAGTGCAATAGTAAGTCGTTCTTTAGGAGACGTTAAATAAAATTGATAATATTTATAAAATTAAGTCTCCGATATTCGTCATAAGTCATCTATTGCTTTTTGGGAGTATGTTTCAATTTCTAAACTCTTCTTTCCGAAAAGTCGCTGAGAGTCATTCAAACTGAAAATTAAACGATGACGTTATTTGAGAAATGACCTGATTTTTGTATCGTTTTACAATCTTTCGCGCATACCAGTCTTTTTGAAATCTTATCGTTCTTACTAGTTCAAAGTCACAAAATAAAGGTTTTTAGACCAATAATTTGAAATGGATTCTGTTTACCATTTCACGTAGTCCATAGTGTACATTAAATTTGTTAATGTATTATCAATACATTGAATTTCGAGTCACTTTCACTGTACTTTTCATTCAAGCGTGAATCCGATTAGGAGTAAACAACATGTATTTTTACACGTAGGTCAATCAATAACTAAGTCACACCCCCGCCCCCTGACTTTTGCTTTAAAATAAGTGCATACACACATGTATCTCTGCCAATCGATATAGAATCGACATAGAAAGAGCACAGTCGTACAACAAATTCATTCAAATTGAAAATTCGTACTATCATGTGATTCTCGTGAATGAAGCAATCGGCAAAGAACTTTGCGTGCACAGATAAAATGTTTGATGCAAGTCGCTTAACAGTCGTTAAATGGCAAGCATTCGAGAATGGTAGAACATTACTGGTGAGTGTCACGACAATCTTTTGCGAACGCAATTTGCACGTTACGATACTCGTTAAGAAGTTACAACCGACCGTACGTTCACGTTACTAATAAAAAAAATATTTCTTCTAGATATTTAAGTAAAGGCGTAATCTACTTATCGACCGATCTATATGATATGAATCACAGACGAGGTGATTAGAAGGCATCATTCGATCTTATCGCGTTAAACGATGCTCAAACATTTCCAAACATCGTCAAAAATGGTCGTGGAAAGCTTTAAACCGACCCTCTTCACGAACGCAAGCTTTCCTCAGTTTCACTTTGCTCTTCGACGAATCGCTTTCTAACGACGTCCACCAATTTCGACGCGCATGCTCTCGTGTCGAATCGGCTCGGGAATGCAATTTTCGAGCCGAACGATTTCTAAACTCCGTTGAAACTCGAACGCGCCAACCGCACTAGCTTCTCCCCCGACGATTTGACTCTTTCGACGATTTTCTAACGACGTTTCAGTTCGCCATTTCACTCGAATCGAATCGAACGAAACGATGGGAACAGGTGTTCGCGCGCGCGTACACGCACGCGTGCATACACGTACACGTGGCTTCTTGTGTTGAGCGAGACACGAGCACGCCATGTCCCGTCGCCGGCCAGGAGAAAGTAAAAGGGACAATAGATATTCATTGTGCGCGTTAGAAGGCGGCGGGTTACACGATCTCGGGCGATTTATTATCCTGTACTACGACGCTTTTCCATTCCTCCTCTCTGGATTTCATTTCGTCGTTTCTTCGTCATTTTCGAGCAAACCAGTTGAATCAGAATTGAAGTTTAGCAGCTCTTGAGATTCTCCAAATATTCGTTTAACGAGAAAGTGATGTAAAAATCTTTTATCTATTCAATTTAACGCTCTATATATATATATATATATATATATATATATATATATATATATATATGGTATAATAATTTATTTACATTATATAAAACAAAAATACTGTATTTATATATTATAAACATATATAATTTATATAATCATATATCTATTAGAGTATATATTTTTATTTGCTATCTACGTTATAATATTTTATATACTGTATTAGAATATCTTGTATTTAAATCGATTAATTTTATACTTATATACTTAAATTTTATATATATATATATATTATAATATATAAATACAGTATTTTTGCTTTATATAATGTAAATAAATTATTATACCATATATATATAAAATTTAAGTATATAAGTATAAAATTAATCGATTTAAATACAAGATATTCTAATACAGTATATAAAATATTATAACGTAGATAGCAAATAAAAATATATAATCTAATAGATATATGATTATATAAATTATATATGTTTATAATATATAAATACAGCATTTTTGCTTTATATAATGTAAATAAGTTATTATACCATATATATATATATATATAAAATTTAAGTATATAAGTATAAAATTAATCGATTTAAATACAAGATATTCTAATACAGTATATAAAATATCACAACGTAGATAGCAAACAAAAGTATATAATCTAATAGATATATGATTATATAAACTATATATATATATATATATATAGTTATATATATATATAAAAATATGTATAATTTTATTTCGAAAGCTTGAACCTCATTCTGCTTCTACCTTCGACATTATTGCATTTTACAGGACTTTCATTTCATCTCTGGTTATTATTTGTTTTTTTTTTTTTTTATTACACTTGAAGTAACGTCTTACTGTATGATTATCTGGTCACGTGTAAAAATATTGAAACGTTTATATTGCACAACCTACTGTATTTATTATTAATCTTCAATTTGAAGAATGTACATGAGACTACAATTCACTCCTTCAAATCGACATTTATATCATGCTTCGTTTTACAATACAAGGGGACAATGGAGAATGTTGCGTTGACAAAATTTAACATGTTCGAAAATGAATCACGAAATGGAGAATTGTATTAGTCATCGTCATTATATGACTCATAAATGAAGACCATGGGTGAAAGTTGGATCGTGTCCAAGTCATAATTTCCATTTTTTTTTTTTTTTGTTTTATGGAGGATCGATTTTAAGGCAACTTCGAGTCTACCAGCTTGATTCAAACGTTATACGTGACGTAATGTATTTTCTCGTCATCTCACATTAGAATTTGAAGAATTTTAAATACAAATTCTGATTCAATGCTAATTCAAATTGAGCGGCACTGACAATTTATGTGTATAATTTCTTTTCTTTCAAATTAAAATCACGAATCTCGTATTTATACGCGAATTACTCGAGAATATATAAATATCGAGAATGACTCGAGAATGTTACAAGACAAGAGGTTAGTTTATCGTACATTTCCAGGGGATGATGTCGCGTCGTTTTATGGACTCGTGATTACTTCCGGTGATACGTTCGATGTACATCGCGAGCGACGAGCTCGATTTTATCGTGATACATTTATTTGCGTTTCCGGTCTGCTCGCCAACCGGTTTGTCCAACAATACATAACGAGAATACAACCATGTAGGCAGCTGACGATTTATATAATAAAATCGATCGATCTCGATAAACCGCGGACTCTATTTCTGCTTTCCATCTTGATTTGTCCTCGACATTGACGAAGTGGTTTTTAGAAAATTCGTGCTGATGGATAAATGGTTTGAAAAAAAAAAAAAAACAAAGCCGATGTTAATTGCATTATGGTAGTTGCTGTGTTCCGATATTGCTTTCGTTTACTACGATTTTTCATTACTCTATTTAACAAGAGAGACTTCAATGTGATTGAGAAGTCAAACATATTAATTACGATTGTTTTATACTTTTTTTCCTCAAAAGTTGAGGATCCTTTTATCGATAGAAAATTATGACGAGATTGGGAATTACTTAATACGTTACTTAATTACAGAACGATTAGATCCGATAATTTAAAATACGCTATTTAAACAATATCTAAATTTATTTGATCAAACGATTCTTCAATCCTAACGAACGTTCCTATTTCTTTGCTCGAAAAAAATAAATTATTCATTAAACTGTTAATTAACAATCGGCAATACCGAACATTCGATCAGCAGTATTGATAATAAATATTAATAACAATAAATATAGAATTTTACCGTAAACATAAAAATAAATACAAGATCGATCAAATAAATTAAATGAATCAATTAATTAAATAAGATAGATAAATAAATTATTAATTAATACTGAATATTCGATTATTAAGTGTTGATAATAAATATTAACATATTTAAGAACTTCCTCGTAAGTATAAAACTAAATATAAGACAGACGACATGAAAGTGAATATAAAAATCTGGAGAAATTCGTAAATTCGACATTTCTTTTGATTCTAATTTGGCTATCGCGATTATTATTGATGTCGTACGTCAAAATATGTAGAATCCCGATTCAAATTCTTCTAACAGAAACTAGAGTCGAGGAAGAAGCAATCAGAATTACACTGCCGACTTAATTAAAACGGAAGTATCTCTGTTTGACGAACAGACAAGCTAATTAGGCACGATCTGTCCGATTCCCATCAGCGAAGGACTTCACATGACTTGTCAGGCCTTCATTCTTGTTGCCCGCGAAGGCGTGACTGATTCACAGGAATTAAGTCACTTTCGTTTTAAACTGCCTGAACGGAATATTAAGGACGAAGTGGTAATTCGTGTTGTAACAGCCACCCTGCTTCGGCTCGTGTTGAACACGTCGCGAAAATTGCTGAGAATTGCTCACGAACCTGACGCACGATAGTTTCTCGTTTCTCAACTTGAGACCTGGCATCGATTCGGGGGGATCAAGTGGGTTGTACGTGCATTTTTTTTTTAAAAGCATTCTCTGAAAAAAACACCATCGACAGATCGTCGATGTGTCTCGCGAAAAAGCTTACGAGCTTTGTCATTCTTCCTCGCGATTTCTATTTACTGTCGAAGAAGATCGAAGCACGGCAGTCGCGAAAGTAAATCGAACACTTGTAGAAATCTTCCTGCGAGTGTATACGTGTATCATACGTGGGAATTACCGGTGTACATCTCGAGAGATGAGCAAACTCATCGAGAGTCGAGCAATAATTGAAGTTGCTCAAAGTTTCACAAAATTGTAAAATCTAGGCGACGATGATAGTGAAAAAAGATATTAGGACGATTCCTTGGATCGAATCCTTGAAACGAATCTTTTCAATTTTTAAAGTACAGTATTCGATGTTACAAATTAATTTAAAAAGTATGACGAATTAAACGTTGGTTTTTAATCAAGATTCATTGAAAATTTATTTTTAATCAGTTTAATCGAGACTGCAATGTTGGCAACTACCGTTTGTATAATTGAAATTAATCTTTCTTCTGTTATCATAAACGTGTTCTAAAATTGATAAGACACAACAACGTGAAAATTTAAGAAGAGAAAAATTGATTTCTTTGCCACCAGGTTGGAAACGAGGCTCGTCACGAACACGTCAATGGATTATTTATCGTGATTGTAAGAAATTCTGTAATAAAATAATAACACACTCTCTAATATCATCACTGTTTTTAACAATCCTCGCGTGCACTAATTTTTTAATAATTCACGTTTAACCAATATATCGCAACAGTCACGTCCCAATTAAATCATTAAGGAAATTTCAAAATGTTTCACGTAAGATAGTTTCTCTACGATAAGTATTCAAATACTAATACGTAAGCTACTAATACGTATACACGAAACGAAATACCCGCGCAATCTCAGTGGGAATAATTCGATAAATCGACGTGTTTCTTTTTTTCTTCTTTTACTTTTCTTTTTTCCAGATTCACGAGAGTCGATGAGCATGAAAGCTTAGCTGGAGAACACAGCTGGCGGCTGGAGGCAAATTTTCCTGGTAAAAGATCGGTAACCTAGTTCGCGACATTCCGCGATGTCTCCGTGTTATTATGCGTTTCTCACGGGACGTTTTTGCCCCACGCAAGAAAGTATGTATCTTGGAAACAGTGATCAACAGATGTTCCAACGAGCCTCGCAAAAACAACAAACCTTCAACCTGGATTACGATCGCGTTCCGTGTCTGTTACCGCGCGTAGTTTCTTGTGAAAAACTTTCGTGTATACTAAATATCAATACGACGCGAGAGAGGATTCCGAGAACGAGCTGAAACACGTGGTAACTAGAAGATATTAGGTCGTAACATTTGTCCTCAAAATGTGAAAAACTTTCGTCTATACTAAATATCAATACGCGAGAGAAGCTGAAGAGGACAAGCTGAAATATGTACGTAGATCTAGAGGATATTAGGTCACTTTATTTACTCGTAAATTTTCTCCTTAAAGTCTCAGAAGGTAAATGCGATAAATATATTTCTGTTCGGTTCACTGGTTCAATTTTCGCTTTGTAGTTAAAAGAGAGAATTTTAATACGACACAACTGAAGTATCAAATAAAGAAGTAAATTTTTTTTTAAAACAGCCAACCAGAGATTGCTTACACAACACAATAATTCGTCAATAATTATATCCCTTGTCGCGACGAAAGGAAATTTCTAATTTATTCCACTTCCAACAGCGCTGATCTATTGCTCGATTTCCCATAGAATAGTACATGGTGTCCAAATAAAATTCAAACAAATTACAAGACGACTCACCGATTTGAAGCAGCTCTCTCACGTTCTACGCAGCGGAGCGTTCACCCTTCCTTCATTCTTCGTCCATTCCACCGGATCCAGGATCCTCGGGCAAAAAAAAAAAAAAAAAGAACCTCTGGTCCCCGCGAGAACCCAGACACTCGGATCTCCTCTGTTCACGATCACATGTGCCACTGAACTCCGAGGAACCACCCCGGCGCGCGTTCGTTCTCCTGGTCGAAAGGTGAAACCCAGTCGGATCCAGTCTGACTGGATGACTGGACGTCTCCCCTTGGATGATTCACCTGCTGGCTGGCTTCTTCACGGAAATCGATTCACCGTCTACCGATCGGAGCGGAGAAAGAAAGAGAGAGAGAAGCTAAGAGACACGTTTCGACTACTGTTTTCAAACGACGTTCAATTAGGATCGGATCGATGGCGATCGAGATCGTTTTCCCTCGTGTAACTCCGAACGGTCGATCATCCACGATCGCAGTCACGTTTCACGGCTAGATCCTCCTCGGGCTGAATGAGGGGAGGGAGGAGGGGGGGGGGAGAGAGGGAGCTCGATCGATATCAGGCTCCCGTTGATCGGTCGGTTGATCGCGATCCACGGAGGCAGAGGCCACGTCGGGCTCCACGTGCACGCGGTTCGACTACCGGTCGCGCTTTGAGGATCGGCTGATTGCGTCCAGCGTGGACGAGGAACTCGTGGCGTAGAGTGGGGCGGCCGCGTGCCTCCAGTTAACCACGTGTCGTCTCCCGCCAGGAATACCGGCTGTGATTTTCAACCTCGTTCGTCTGTCTCTTGAAGAAAATGTTGTCATTAAATCTCGATATCTCGAATTCGATTATCTTTGCGTGTGTTTTTCAACGCTAGAACTACCAAAGTGTTCGAAACGACCAATCTATAATTGTTGTTAGACGTGAAACAGTGTATTATAAGGTTACTCCATTTTTTCTCTTTTTTTTTCCTTTTTTTTTTTTTTTTTTTTGGTCTTCAATTTCTCCGATGAAAATTCCTTTACTTTAATAGTCGGTAGTTCTAGTGTCAATTTAAAAAAATGCTTCGAGGAAATATTATTATTAGATTATTAAATTTCTCGGATTCGATTGTCTTCGTGTCTTTTTAATTAGGAAAAGAAATGTTATTTAATCGATTTACGAATGTTTTAATAAAGTTTTTAGTATATTTTACTCGTCATCGTGCCTCTCAATTAGAAAAAAACATCATTCAAGTTTCTGGAGTTTCATTGTCTTCGTGGCTTTTTAATTAAAAAAAGAAAGCTATTGAAAGTTATTTAAGAATCGAATTTTTGAAATTTCACTGCATATTAAATCGAATATATTTCAAGCTTCACCGTCTTCGCGTCTTTTTAATTAGAAAAGTAGTGTTGCTAGATCGAATATTTCAATATTCTATTTAATAAAGAAAAAGAGATGCTATTAATTGAAACTTTTGAAATTCTTTTTGAAGCAATAGCCATATACGTACGCGGTTAAAAATGTTTGAAAGAAGATTGACAGTGGATGAAGATGATGTGTCGAGGCACAGCGTCGAGAATAAATTAACGAAAATTGTCACGGCCGCCAGTAACAGGTGCAAACAACACGGAGTACAAGCCGATACTGTACGAACGACGACCGATCCGAGGTTTAACAATCGCATCGACACCGATGTCGCATCGAGGACAGACGAAACGAAACGTAAACAGCCGATAGTGGCACGGGCCTCGACGATTGAAAGGAAAATTTCTACCGGTTAATTTCTTCGACTAGAAAGACAACGTTTGTGCCTGGAATTAATCGTGCGAGCCGTTCCTACGATTTGATCCAAGTATGAATATTAATATCTATAATATATTATATTATAATACTAATATCACTAATTAAAACTATATTGAGTTTATTCTCGAATTTATAAAAATTTTCATCATGGTGGTTTTGACAGTGTGAGCTGTTTCAGGTCGGAGATTTTCGACGAAAGAATATATAAACAATGTCTAAATGATTTAATTGAGGTAATATTTAGATCACTTGCTTCGCTTTAATCTCAACTCCCTCGTACGAAATGACATTAAACATCTCGATGATTTTTATGAAATTGAAAAGGAAAGACGAAAAGTTCGGAGCAAGCATAAATGTTAATTCATAATTAGATTAATTATATGTCAATTTATTTATAAATTAGTATTAATATCATTTGACTTGATCATGTTAGAAATCCATGTTTCGCGCGACTTTTCGTCAGCAAACATATTTTTTACAATACGAACGAGGTATTGGCGTCTTTCAACCAAAATCTTTCAAGCAATCTTCAGCTTCAGTCTTAAAAATTTTCTCATTTTTGACACTGAAAATTGCACTTGCTTTACACAAGTTTTTCTTTAAAGTCTTCCTTCTTTGGAACCTTAATCGAAGAGTACTTGTAGAACAAAATCGCAAGCGCCAAACGTCAAATTTTCCTCCAAGTGGAAGAGAAATGTCGAATCCTCAATCGTTTGCCGGCGCTGCTCGACAGCCACTTACGAAGAAAAAATTCCGCGCAACAATGTTCTCGTTAGAACGGAGAGATTTTCTCAGTTCAAAGGAAAGAAATCTTCCAACAGTTGGGCACGTGCTATCGTTTCAACAAATGCTCCTCAATTACCGAGCAAGTTTGCGGCGCACGTTTCGCAACAGTAAAATGGCACAAACAGTGAAGAGGGACCTCGAGGGAGGCTGCGTCGCTTTGCGAAACGTGTGCACGGTATTCGAGATACCTCGCGGACGTATCGAAGGGGGAAAGAACAGGGACAAAGAACGGCGGAGGAGAGCGGCGGAGGAAGGGTGAGGCGCCGTTATACGACGCAAAGAGAAGATCGTAGATATATTTACGTACGTAAGGTGTACGTGTATGTACGTAACTGCCTACCAGTACGGTCCCTCTCGCCTTTGGGCGAAGTGGGTCGACCTCTTGGAGAACAGTCGAGGCCGACGGCCTCCTCTCGCGCTACCTGTCTCGCCCGGACGTCTAGTCCTGGCGTCTCCTCCCTCGATGAACGTCGCTGCGAGCCATCGTTCCAAGGTTCGCCTCTCTCTTTCTCTCTCTCTCGTCCTTAGGACATTATCTCGCCTATGAGAGATCGGATAAGATCGGGCGAATGAGAATGGAACTCGATGGTATCTACTCGAGGTATCCCTCTTTATTTCCGAGGAGAATTATTTATCCGATTGGGTCGTTGCACGAGGGATGGCTGACCTTCGGGGATTCAATGGGCAGAGCGGCCAGTTCGTCTTTTGTCGCCAGCATGATCCCCAGTTTTACGACAGCGTGACAATCGCGATGCATGGCACATATCCGATAAAATATACTCGTTCGTCCCTGGGGAACTGATTTATTTCATTCAGCGCATACGATCTTCTGTCGCTTGTGCGTTTCGCGTGTAACGTTTAATAATTTCAACTCCGCCATCTCTGTACGACTCGCGTTGAATAATAGTGCTTTTCGTTATCTACGTTTCTCGTCCGTAGCGACGCTCTTTTATTACACGTTGGAAAGAAACAATCAACAAAATTTCGTGTTTGAACGTCATATGAACGATTATTATTTCCAATACTGTGTCATTTCGTTCGAAGTAACGGTGCTAGGAAGTGAATAAATTACTGGTAGATGATAGAAAAGAAGTTTGTCGAGGGCAAAGGGTTAAGAGTTCGACGTATGTCTGCTACAAGTCGTGGCACCATTGATGACCAGTCGTTCTTATTTTTATTGTGAAATCGAGCGAGGCAAAATCGAGCGGGAACGCGACGATGCCAAACGAAGAGAAGAGGAAGATGGAAAGAACAGGAAAACGAAACCGTGCCTTCTCCTTGGCCGAGAATCATTAATATTCCAGCGCTGACTGATTTCTACGAGGAGTATTCTCTCCAATTGATTCTTGAACATCGCCGCGGCTTTGGACAGAACCGAGGCCGCGGTCTACGCCTCTCGACGCCACTCTCACCAGTTTTTGAAGTTTTCGCTCTAGTTCGCTGGCCTAACGAGTAACCGTCTTCTGCCAACCGGCAAGAAAAATCTGCTGCGCAACCACGTCCCCGTTTAATTGTTTCCCCCTATTGACCAACTAATTATTCGTTTCTTTCATTCCATTTCGAATCGTGCATCCGTTGCATAAATTACAGCAATGAAACGATCGAGCTCAGATTTCCTCTTTTTTTACGATTGATTGACGATTGATTGATCAAAAGGCGAAAAGGTGCTTTTGCCGAACATAGTATCGCGTTCTGTTTGGTTGTACAAATTCATTCGTTTCAATTATTATCATATTATATTATTATTGTATATTATTTCATTTAAATTGCAGTGGTTTGCCTACGTGACGGAATATTTTGATTTAACGTATCAAAGACCAGTTTTTTCTAGCGTTAAACAAATAGCAGATATACGCATGTATTTATTTGAAAAGTAATTAGGAAAGTACGAACACTTTGGAATTTTATAAAGAAACATGCAAATCACCGATAAGTTGGAATACGATGAAAGATTTAAAAACTTAGAAATAGTCCAGCGAAAATGGGCAATGAAAAAAATAACGTTCGTAATATCGTTTTCAATTTAGAAAAGATGTGTCTTTGAGTCTGAGAATTTATGCACCCACTCTCATAAAAAAAAAAGTATAGTGCTCTCTACTATTTGACAAGTACGTAAGTTGGTTATGTTATTGCATTTGGCAGCCAGAAGTCAATTTAGAAGTCAATTTCACGTCTGATGATATTTAGCAATAACAAAGTTTATTCGTCAGACTAATTCTGCGATTGAATTACATTCTCTCGAAGGTAAACGATAGTCCGAGTATTTTTTAGCAGCGTGGACGCCTTCCATTTTATTTCCTTTCTATTTGATTATTCCGTGAATAACTGCGGAAACGTTTGTGGCTCGTCCGTAGCTTCGAGATAATAGCATTTGAATATTTACTTTCCCCAAAATTGCTCGTTCAACTCGAGCGATTTAATTACTTTGCAACGGCACTGCTGCAATATAGCCATTTATTACGGAACATCCGAGTTTTCTTTCTCAATAGCAGCGTGTCATTTGTATTTGCATTCAGCTCTAAAGAATATTTGTTCAGATCAACAAATGTGATCGAAATTCATAGTTTAGTATTTGATCATTGAGTTGGAACCGTATACAATACTACTAAACTTGAGCTTGAGAAAACAGATTGTTATTAAATGTATAGACGATTAAATTAGGACCTCTATTAAGATTCTTTAAGTAAAATATATCGTGTAGCATATGCTAGTTAGGCAAATAGATAAATTGCCCTTGGAGGATTTTTATGCACAAACATAATTGAAGAAACGTAACTTGTATAGAATATTTTATGGATTTTCTATTAAATATGTATGTAGAAATTTTCTATTAAATATTAGAATGGATACTCTATTTCGAACATCTTATATATTTTTGCTTGTTACATGCAATGTGTGCATTCTTGCGCTTTCAAATTTTCCATAAATGCATAAAGATCCGGAGTTTAACGATCATGTGCACATGTAGATAATTAAATTAGGAATATATGGGTTTTCTAGATAGAATGTATCATATAACAAATAAATAAATTATCCTTAGTAGTTCAAGTTGTTACCATACAGATTAAATTAAGATTATACGTATATATAAGATTCACTTCTTTAAGTAGAGTATGTCATGCAGCGTGTAGCAATCATTTCATTTACTGTTGAATTTGATCAAAAAATACTTCTTATTTAATTCTCATAGGTGATTCAGCCAAGTCAAGTTGAATTAAAAATGTTAAATCAACTCGAAACTGCTAAATTCATAGACAAAAGTTCAAGATCTGTAAGAAGACGACGAAATCCCTGGCAGAATGAAAACTTATCAAAATCAATATGTTTGAACATGAATTGACTTTGGTGACTGATCCAGTCGATTTTATTATTATACAATAGATATCGCAGTGTTATAAAATTTCATCAGATAACCATTTCCCTCCGAGTTTGAACGAAAGTTCTCTTCGAATTTTGTAAAAAAATATCGAGATCTTCGAGTGATCCGGAAGTGCGATTCCGTACAGAGACAGAAATAGAGAAAAGACGAAAGAAGAGGTAGACAGGTACAATCGTTGGCAGTCACGGAGACCGAGAAGTTCAAGCGAAAGTTTCGTCTCTGAATTTGAAAGAAGAAGGAAAAGAAAAAAAGAAATACTGAAACGACGCAATGACGAAGTATTGAACGATGAGAACGTTGGAACGATCGATATACAGTGCCGATTTCCAGGAACCGACTGTTCCCTCGTGTGAAAGCAGAGAGAAGGTGAAAGGAGAATCGTTGACACAGTCGTAGAAACCGAACAATCGGAGGGAAGGATATCGCTTTCGCGATAAATGGGCAAACAGACGCGGCGTTAAGGACACTGCGCCGGGGCGGATAAATGCATCGTGTGTATCGGGCGCAGCCGGACGCACACACTCACCGACGCGAAATGCGAATCTCCTTTCTCGGCGCGCTCGTAACTGGTGCGTACGCCGCGGAAATAATGGCCAATTTCTGCATACGCGTTCACCGCATTGTTACGTTGATTATCTGGCACAGGAGAAACTTTTTAGTTTCGATATATCCCGTGGAGGATTAACGCGAGGCGCGCGGCCGCGACGTGCAGATAATTGCCGACAAACGGAGCCACGCTTCCAATTAGCCAGCAGGAATTAACGCGTTTCACGCTGGGCATATTTAAAGCTATCGTCCGATCGTATTTACTGCGGAATAATTAACTATTGTCGCGAGGTTAACGAGTTCGTTGTTTCGAGGATATTATTCGTGATGACCGCGGTGTCCGCGAATAATCGGCAGACGGCCGATACTGATGGCGACGCGATGAAGTGGAAATTTCAGTGTATTCGAGGTTAGGTTAGATTACTCGACGAAAGTGGGAAATGTAGGAATGAAATTTTAATTCGCTTCGTTTCCGTGAAAATCGCGCTCGTGAAAAACTCGGGTCGAGTGGTACTCGAACTTGGTTAACTCCGCGATAATGAACCGAGCGTCGCTCGACGTGTGAAAATAAGTCGGGAATGTGGAGTGAAATTTTAATTGAACGCTTCGCTTAAAGTACGCTTGGTAAACTCCAGACTCGGCAGAAGCGTACCAGTCGAGCGCGGGGAGAATTCATCGAAAATGTTGAACGAGATTCTACAGTTTCGTTTCAAAGAAGATGGAATTTGATCAAGATTTGTCAAGCACTCGGATACTAGTCTCCACTTCTTAATCAAACCATGTCGAACGAGACAATTCTACGTTTTTTTTTTTTTTTTTTGCTCATTTTCGCTAGTTGAGTAATTACACGTTGACCGATTACACGGGATCGGTGGTTAATTAGCCAAACATCGCTCACGAACCAGGGTAAATAGTAACAAGATTTTTCGCAACGAGCTAGACTCGTTATCGTTTCGGTTTCTCGCGTTGATTAACACGACGACGGATGATTTCACAGATTTTTCACGGCGCACGCGGGCTCCGATCTTATCCGCCCTGGGAAATATCGCGACGTTCTTGCAACGCTGATAACTCGACGACTCGGTGAAAATTGCCGCGTTAATTAAGCCGCTGCTTTGTATTAAACGCGTCCACTAATTGCGAACGCGAGATGTATTGCGATGAGCTAGATACCGAGGAAAGAGAAAAAGAGAGAAAGAGAGAGAGAGAGATGGAGGGGCAGAGATAAAAAAGAGAGAAGGAAACGTTTTATACAGGAGGCTTGCACGGAGTCGCGTATATATAAAAGTCGCGAACGATTCAGAGTGGAAATGTCAGGTAAACGCCGAATGAAACCGAGATCTTTTTTTTCCCTTCAGGTGGTAAATGGGTAATTGACACGATTAATTAACCCCTTTTCCGTGCTGCGCGCTCTCTTGTTCCGCGTCGTCGTTCACGACTCCTAACCTCCAAGCCGGCAGGTTTCACTTGTAATCTCCTATTATTATCTGGCCTGTAATAGAAACCTGACGGGACTTGAACATCGATATCCCTCAAACTCGTCCAGTTTACGGTTACCTCGGCTGCTTCACACGCGGCGATTTCCTCGGTTTCCTACGGTTTAACGTGTGACGCAAACCACATGAACCGGCCTCTCTAACTTCGAATTACGAAATTTGAGCAAATACACGCAGGATTAACACATCGGTGGTTTTGTGATTTAGCTAACGGTCTCGTGATAAAAATATGGTAAAACCGTGGTTTCCTACTTTCCTTTCGAAATATAACGCTGTCCTATTCTTTCGAAATTAATTTTTACGGCGTATCAAAATTAACGACTTTTACAATAACGAAACAAGCCTCTAAGCTGTTACTTGAGTCTGTTTAAGAAATAATTTATCATATTATTGTTACAGCGTATCAGAATCAACGATTTTTATTGCATGATTTATATTGCAATTTATTTTACTTTGAAGTCTATTTAAAAAATAATTCACCATGTTATTCACATATCGGAATTAACAATTTTTACAACAATTTACATTGCAATTTGTTTTATTTAGCAAATCTTTAAAAAGTTTATTATAATTATAATTTATCGTACTATGCATTACTATATTACAATTTTGCGATTTATAATTTTCAACCACGAGGTTTTTGATAAAACACTCTTACTTTGAATCTGCGCCATTATTATTATTATTATACGATCATACAACAATTATGCCATTTCCCTTAAGTTTAAAATTCAAAATCACCACAAAATACGCGTTTCAAAGTTAAAGGCTATTCAAGATCTTCAATTCTCGATCGTGCCGCCTTCTAAATTTCACCTGTCGCCTGTCGCCTGGCCATGACTAAACGATTACACGCGACTCGATATGGAAGAAATCCATCCTATCTCTAGTCATCTATTCTATCGCGTTGCCGTTATCGTAGTATTTCTTCCGTTAATGGGAAAACATGTTGCAAGGCCCGAGAAGATCGAAACACGTAGCCGAGATGCATTTTCTTTTCACGGTACACTTGCGTCACGTACCTATATCGCGGCCGCCGTTGATTCCATTGTTTCAATCGGACAGCCGTGGCCCGACAGGACTACGTTGAAAAAGGAATTTCTCCTCGCTGCTCGACAATCGCTTTCTTTTTTCTTTCTCCTTTTTTTCCTTTTCACCGCGGCCCCCACGTTCCACGTTCTTTTCTCTCGTTCGTAATTCATTCGATCGATGCCGGGGATCCACCGTGCATGTATTATATTGTACGAGCATCAACATGCTCCTTCGCGAAGTTATCGGGCTGAGCTATCGGTTTATCGGATTAGAGAACCCTTCCGGGTGGATCGAGAGGATCGGGTGACGAATCGGTGAATTTATCGTTCCCCCTTGGCTCGAATCACAGAAGAAGTTGTAATTTACATTTTGACTCTTTTGATTTTTTTTTTTTTTTTTTTGCTGCATTTGCTACAATTAAAGTAAGTAAAGTTCCATGCGTATTTAATGAAAAATTCGTTTCGATTTGTTCACTGATCAAATTTATATATATATATATATATATATATTTTTTTTTGTCACAGAGATCGATAATTTCACCTTTTTCTCTTTCTTTTTTTGTGATCGTAGATGAAAAATTGAACAGATTGATTTTATCCGCTAAACATTACTTTTGCATATTGCAAACGTGTGAATTACATGCAATTTTTTTTTAGCTTCAAATTTTTTATAAATCCAAACAATGATGTGTCATGTGAGAAATTTAAAAGACGTTAGAAGGATGTTTTATTTTTTGTTTCTTTTGCATTCTATATTTCTTCAAATAGCTCTTTAGTTTCTAGCAAAAATATCATCAAATTCTTTCGACACTTTTACACGTATAATTTATTCAAAACTTGAAAGTATCTTGAAAGTAAACTTTGAATCTGTGTTACTATATTACTTCAAACTAAACGTTCTTAGTTAATCTTAGTAATTATACATTTACTAATAGTAACAATACTTAGTATTATTTGTCAGATAATAAAAATTGAAAATATTAATACTTTTAAATAAAAATTGACAATATTAAAGTTTGAATTCATACTACTAAGACTTGTTAGTTAAACATAACTGTAATATATGTAAATACTTCAAACTGTGTTGAACAATCGTAAAACATTTTCAATAAAATATGGCAAGGATCAACACTGAAATTGTCCGAAATTTACACGGCACAGGGATTAACCTCGATACATCTATCGTTGAATTGAGATAACAGCTCCATCAATTTTTTTATGCGCTTTAGTGGACAAGATTTCGATAGAAGGAGGTTGCACAAGTGTGTCACTGGGTTTATTCAGGATTTAGGTAACATTCGAGTTTCTCGAATAAGGGAACACATTTCGTCACGTACGTAGTCTTAGAAAAAGATGAGTTTCAAGAACGAATGGTTCAGGACCGGTGCCAGAAAAGTAACACAATTCTCAACAACTACATACACGTGTGTACATACATAAGTGTACTTGCACATCGTGAATACACTACAAAATAGCCCTTTTTGACACGAGTGCACGCGATTTATATCTTGTAACTAGCTCTCATTCATCTAAAGTCAACTTTCAACTATAATCCTTTCATATATTTCGCAATTTCCTAGCTTTTAAATGGCCACAATGGCACCATTAAATTTACTTTGCTTATTTATATTAATACGACTAATATTATAAATTATACTACGAATATAAGATACTCAGATTTTCTCCTTTTACAATTGGATGGCACTTTTGTTAAAATTAATCTTAATTTCTGTTTAGACAATTTATCTCAGTCATCTTATCATCTAAATTACAATGATTTATACGTGGAATATTTCGATACATATTAATGGCCGGTTGTTCTAGTATCAATAGTTGTAAATGTTTCCTTTATATGGGAGGCAATATCATTATCTTAAAAATGGATATTTAACGTTAAATTCAATATTAAATTGTACGAACCTAATAGTATACAAGTTTATAACAGTTTACGCCAATTTTTATTAAAAATTAAATAACATCAGTCATCAGTGATATCAAATACCTCCTCCAGACTTGGGTCAAATAAGCAGCTGCCCTAAACCTCCAAGCGAGGATGTAACACAGTCCATCGTCCAGCTCGAATCTACCTCCAGCCTTAATTTTCGTTCGTTGCATCTTTGTTGCAGCATCCTTCGCGATCATCGATACCGGCCGCAAACGGTAATTGTATCACGCGAAATCCGGCTTTAATGTTACGGCATAAATCGCGTAGGCAATCTTGGCTTTGCATACGTTTAAAATACATGGGCACCCTCTGCGGGGGACCGGGCTCATTTCGAATGCGTGGTGGCCCGGGGATGCACGGCAGCCGATTAGCCGAACCGGAATTTACCATGCCACCGGATCGGATGACTTAGAAACCGTCCTCATCCTTCCCATTTCGGCCATCGGCGTTACACGAATGCTCGAAATTGCTGGCCTCCGCCCAGCCTCTCGTTAATTGCGCCTCGTTATGAGAGCAGAGAACAAAAAAACGAGAAGAAAAGAAAAGGGAACAAGAAGGAAGGAAGGGAAAGAGTATACGAGAAGGAACGAAAGGAGAAGGACGCACTCGGCGACACGCGTGTTCGAGTTCGATGGTTCTGGTTGCCACCGGGGGTGGTCCCCGTGGTATTTTACCGAGAAAAACGTAGCAAGTTCTTGTTGCCGTGTAACGTTGCGTGCAAAGTGAAATTTTAATTAGGCCGGCCCTCTTTCGAGCCCGTGTAAGGGCTTGCTAATTGCGCGTGCCCGGCCCGATGATACGAGATTCACGCTGAGAGTTTTAGAAACAGAGTCGGAGACTGACGAGGGTCCTTGGCAATGCATCGCTGAGAATACGGTTTCTATATTGTGCAAGTAACAAATCTATTGCGATTTCAAATGTCTATAATTGATAAATAAAATGAATTAATATTAATAAATTAAAATAGTTAATTAAATAATTGATAAATTAAAATTCGAATCCTTTTATTCGTGGAATTGCTAAAGGTATGAAGGTATTTTTTAACAATGTTTCGCTGATACTTCATTATATTTGAGACGTAATGTGTCGTAATATGTAGTACGTATAATATCTTGTAATTGAGACATGTTGAAGCATAACGTGCAATACTATATAAAAAGAAATGCGCGAGGAAAATGTTTTGTCTGTTAGGAAAAAGTTACTTTTCGACCAACCCAATGGCAACTATGAACACACGTCACATTTATCTAATAAAAGTATTCAAGAAAAATTTAAACGTCATTTCTTCAGTTTTATCTGTGCGTGTGTGCATTTCACATCGTCTACGGTAGATGACGATTACTTTCAACAACTATTCAGATTTAAACTTCATATGTATTTCTCCAGTTTTACATATACGTGCGTGCACACCGCAGCATCTACAGTGGACGATGATCACCTCCAATAAGTATTCAAAAAAAAAAAAAAAAAAAAAATTCAAACTTCGTGCGTGTCTCTTTACATGTACGTGTGTGCATTTCACAACATCCACGTGATGGATGATGATCGTCTCAGCGTTAAACCCAGTGTATCGCCATTCCGGTTACGGCAATCCACGAAAATTCATTTCACGTCTCCATATCCGGCGGAACACCGGCAACCGGACTGTGCATCAACCGCATTAACTGCCCGTATTGCAGAATTTATCGACAACGTCGGATTTAATGGAATCAATATCCGTTCTCTGAGAAACTCGCGAAACTAGAGCGTCGAGCGTCGGACGAGGCCCCCCCACCCCTCCCCTCCCACCAGCTTTGGCTTTGAACGTTCCACGGTTTCGACGAGTTGCTGGCGGCCTTGATCGGCCGGAAACGGCGAAGCGCGCACAGCCAGGCAAGGCGAAACTGGCACGAGGCACGAATTCGATTCGCGCCGGTTCGTGCCGAATTTTCGTGGCCGTGTATGCGCCCCTAATTGACACGGACGGGCGATAGCAGGTTTACGACGTGGTCTAAAGAGGAATTTCCACGGGCTGAGAGTGCCGCGAGGTTTTATTGGACGAGACGCAGTTAAAAGGTTTCCCCCCCTTGGTTGCGGAACCTGCCACGCACTCTGGTACCCATCGTGCCCCGCGTTCTTTCCCTTTCCCTTCCTGCTACCAGCACGTTCCCCCCTTTTTATCGCTTTTTCGTTTACCCTGCGGTCTTCGTCCTCCTCTTCCGAGACGGAAGTGGGTCACTTGGACCACGGCCGACCGCAGAGACAACGGCCACGTCGCTGAATCGAATTTATTTGCGCCGTCGTGGCCCCGTGCATCGCGACGTAATTGAGCCCGATGTCGATCGAGCGTATCCTCTCAATACGCCAGCTTCTTGCCCTCTTTCGCTCCCTCTTAGACCCTGTTTCCCTTTGCTCGATAATTTCTCGCGCGAGAGCCAGAGGGTTGCGATGCTACGCAATTGAAATTCACAAGCTCGCGAGTTTGTGATTCCATTGATATCCTCTTTGCTCGAATCTTGTCACGGTTGTTTCAAGGAATAATTGCGCGTAAGTAAATGTCGTAGTATCGACAAAAAAAATCCCATGTCAATGACATTGGTATCCTCTTCATTTGGATTTTGTTACACACATTTTAAGAAATATTCCGTATAAAAAAATAATATATGCTCGATATACATGTGATGGAAAGATTCTATGTCAATAATATTAATATTGCTAATATTATATATATTATAATAGATGTATTGTATATATATATATATTATATTGATAATATTATTAATAATATTGATATCCTTTATTTTTTTTAATTTTGTCACACTTATTTCAAAAAATAATTGCGTATAATGTATCGTAGGTACAGAAAAATAGTATACGCGACCCTCATTCGATAGGAATCGTACAACAACTCTGTTGACTTTATCGAATTGAGACTTCCAATATTGAACTTCAACCAATATTGCATTTAATTTACATTTAAATCGTTTCAAAGCGCGTTATCGATCAATGACGTTGTCAGTCAATCGACTCTTTAACGAAACTGTCTGACCAAATGAATTAGAATCTCCCTCAACGACGCATCTCGAATTTCCTCGAGATCTCGATTTGAAAAATTCTCAAGCTTATTTAATTTTCCTATTTCTCTCCGTGATTATTTTGTCCCCTTTACTTTCGAATCTTTCGTAAGCCTTGCGCTTCTGCACTCTGCGCTCGAGATGGTAACAAGTGGGTCGCTGGTTTGGAAGAACGGCTCGTTTCGATAACGAATTGAATATATTTGTAGCAGAGAGAAGACAACCGGCGTATTATGTCTGTTTTACACCGTGTAAACTCAGGCGTATTTTAATAACGTTCGTGACAGTGGAGTAACAAGCAGTGCAACATGCAGCGAGCCGTACAGACACGTTATAGATTAGGGAGAACCAAGATCTCTCGCAAGATTTACAACGTTGCGTTGGTCGTAAAGTTTCCGTCAATCATACGATAAAGTCCGAAGAACGGTTTCGTTGGCGGCAGACAGGTCGTTTCGTTTTAGTACCCCCGTTACAGTTCTGTCGGACGATTGGACGAGTTACGCTGCTCAACCGATAATACGTACCTTGGAAGGACATTCGAGAATTAGGAGTATTGGTGAATGCTTCTGAGGTTCTACGTTTAAATCAATACGCATCGAATATCGTTTAGAAAACGAGTTAAAAATAAAGTTAAAAACTCAAAATCGCGATCGCCTTCGAAAATTTCTTGAAAGCTTCGCGAGTATTCAATCATTTTTATTCAAAGCTGTCATTATTGACGTAAGATATCAAAGTCTGAAATACTCAGATTACCAAGGATGTAAAACTCGAGATTATTAAAGCCTTCGTGAATTATAAACTTAAGAATTTCGAAATGATTCGAACTTGCTACCAAATACGCGTTCAAACGTTTGTAATCATATCTAGAGCAATTCGAACTTTTGCGAGTTTCGAACGTCGAACCAAATTGCAATGATTCGAATTTATCTCCCGATTTAAACTTTCGCGTGTTCTGTCTTTTTAATTATATTCTACCGGAACGATTCGAACGATTGCTGCTGAATTTATCAGGACTTTCGTGTGCATCGAATCACGTTTTTTTTTTCTTCTTCGCAGTAAGCAATTCAAAGCAATTTGAAGTGTTTCGAATCGACGTGATCGGAGGATTCGTTTCAGCGTGATGCTGGCATAACGCTGAATGTCGAGGAGATAGTCGAGCCTCTCGCACAGGGTCGACTCTCTCTTCTTAATTATCGACCACGTCGTCAACAGTATTCCCGTTCTCGTCGTGGCCCCTTCACGGGAACGCACTTGCGTTTAATTGCTTTTCAAGGACAGAAAAACGACGGAAACGGAGGAGCAAACGGGCGATCGATCTGCAGAACGAACCACGTTCGTTTCACGTGCTCTTTCTTTTTTTGCTTCTTTGCTTCGTTTCTTTTCACTTTTCTTCTTTTCGCATATATTTTATTTTTGCTCGCGTAAGAATTTTGATGGCGATTGAATTAATTAAATTAAAGACTCCGTCGTCGACACTTCGGCCATGCTCCTCTCGTTCAGCCCTCAGAATTTCCATTAAACTCAACGAACGCACACGCGGTGATACGCGGTGTCAGACGTGGGACAATAAATTTTAATTAACTCGATACCAACGATAACTACCTTTGCCAAAAGTCTTTCAACAGGAATCGGATACAGTTAACCGCGGACGTAATGATCGGCCATCTTGCCCCTGTGTAGTGAAATTCTGAGATTTACGCGAAATCGAAAGGTATCGAGTGACATTTTCGGAAGTGATAATAAACGCGATTCATCTTTGTGAAGATTTTGTATCTCTGTCGAGAATAATGACGACGCGACAGAACCTTTTTCTACGATTGCAACAAAATCTTTTTCATCTGACTTGCAGGTTGAGTTGAGAAATCATGTTCGCAGAGAAATAAGGAAACAGGTCGATAAATTAATTTAATTTCCAGATGCATGTCTCAAATATAAATATATCACACGCATACTTGCTTGTGAGATGATTGATTTCGTTTGTCGAATCGCTTATTATATGTTGCCTGTGTTTTGTGCAAATTTTAGTCCGACATAGTAGTTAAAGAGATAGAGACGAGATAGTCTGTCACAGAATTTGTTGCAATTTGTTTTGCTCCTGTCGATGTCAATATTTCATCGTAATGCTATTTTTGTGTTTTTAAAATGTTGTCGTGTCGTAATAATAAACTAATTGCATAGACTCTACTCTATCTATCAATACACAGCACATTTCAATTGTGATTCGTTTAGTTGTAGAACAGATTAAAACAATTTTAGTTCACTTAATTCTGTACATGTACATTCCATGCATTTCAACCGTATGAAAGCATCCATACAACAGTGAGATAGAATATGAATTGATATTAACACTGGAACTACCAGAGAGGTCAAAATGGCCAATTTTTATATTTTCAGTAACTTGAATAAATGGCCAATTTTTATATTTTTATTAATTTGAATAAATGGCCAATTTTTATATTTTTAGTAGCTTGAGCGATTTTTAGTAAAATATAATAAATTAAATTATTATATTTCTAGTAACTTGAATAATAAATTTATATTTTTATTAATTTGAATAAATGGCCAATTTTTATATTTTTAGTAACTTGAATAAATGGCCAATTTTTATATTTTTAATAACTTGAATAAATGGCCAATTTTTATATTTTTAGTAGCTTGAGCGATTTTTAGTAAAATGTAATAAATTAAATTATTATATTTCTAGTAACTTGAATAATAAATTTTATATCTTTAGTAATTTGAATAAATGGCCAATTTTTATATTTTTAGTAACTTGAATAAATGGCCAATTTTTATATTTTTAATAACTTGAATAAATGGCCAATTTTTATATTTTTAGTAGCTTGAGCGATTTTTAGTAAAATATAATAAATTAAATTGTTGTATTTCTAGTAACTTGAATAATAAATTTTATATCTTTAGTAATTTGAATAAATGGCCAATTTTTAGTAACCTGAACGATTTTTAGTAAAATATAATATCGTACTCTTTATTATATTACAAATTCTTTTCTGTTCATTGCATCTTAATTTCTTTACCATAAATTTTATACTTTCTACTCGCCGATAGATCTAATTTAGCAAGCTAAATATTCCAAAATTAACTGCACTGACTGAAAGTTCATTGCTTTCAAATTTACATATCAAGTAGATTACTCGAGTCTTCGATACATTTGCATCAACAACAATATGTTAATAACAACGATACCAATCACATACATATGTACGTCGAACAAAATTTGGCCGAGGAGGAGGACGGCGAGGAGCAAAGCGACGGTTTTAGGTATTTCGAAGGGAATTTCCCGAAGGCTTGGCGACAGACTGAGAGGCCATATGTTAGGGAGTCGGGACCAAGAACCACTATCCAAGCATCGATAACGTCCACGCATTCCTGCAACGTGTCGCAGAAACGCGAAGAAAAAGCGGCGGCAACACGCGATAACGGTTGCCGGGATCTTCGTCGTGTCACTGGGTCGCAATACACATTTTCTAGCGGCATTTTCTGACCCCGCTTCTCTCTCTGTCTCTCTCTCTCTCTCTCTCTCTGTCTCTCGTCGCGTCCGTTCACCACGGGTAACACCGGAATGATGATAAATACAAGGAGAAACATTTCCTAGGGGAGATATTAATTTGTTTCGTCGAGTCAGCGGGCATGAAGCAGCGGAGACGCGATATTATACGACTGCACGTGCACGCTTTACGTGGCATTTTGTCATTTTCACATTGGCAACTTTGTATCTCGCCCGGAGCTGCGCACGCGAGTATATATATATATATATATATATATATATATATATATATATATATATATATATATATATATACGCGGCACCTTGGAATTTTCACTTGGTGTTTCAATCGGAGATGTAGAAACTGAATTCGAATCAAAATTCGTGAGAAATCAGAGATTGAGGATCTTAATTGTACTGAGAGCCTTCGATGGATACTTAAAATCGGAAGTATCCTAACTGTTTAATTTTTGTGTTTAACGACAAGTCAAATAGTGAAAGATAATTACAGATATTCCAAAATATATAGATTGCCGTAAATTCGTTGTTACATTATTGCAATATTGAAACCACAGTAATTAGATCATATTTACACGAAAATTTATATGTTTGTTAATTGTCAATTTTAATAAGCGAAATTTAATTTAATTTGAAAAATAAAAAATTGAGTAATCGCTAGATATTTTCAATCGTTAAACATAGTATGATATACTATAGTTTACTTTAGATATTTCAATTTCGTATATAATATAAAAAAATGCAAGACTCGTTACCGTTTATGAGAATCTTCCGTAATAAATATCGAGCAACTGAAACTGTGAGTAATATTTAAAATCAGAAGTATTCTAACTACCAACAACTGTTTCGTTGGTTCAGTATTACTTTTGTGTTTAATAATGCAAATGTACACTTTGATGAAATTATCGGTTCAAAAAATGACAAAATGAAAACTGAATCTTTTTAATCATAGATACTATATACAGTTCTCTATTTTAAACACATTTTATTTTCGAATATTACACGCATGAACGCATAAAAATTCACCGTTTAATAGCAAAGTAAATTTTCTCCTCCCAGAAAACTGAATCCTTGATATTTCTCTCATCTACTATCCAGTCTCTTGGAGAAAATCTGTAGGAAACTTTTCCGTGCGTCGACTGACACCGCTGGTTTCATTTGATCCTTAATTTGGCCAACGAAACTCGAATATTTCGTCGAATTAAATCCATCGTAACGTGTAGCGGCTCGCGAGGCGCAATTAAAAACGAGCCACGCCGAGATTTATCATCGCGAGGCTAATTAAAAAGAGGGAAACGAGGGAACGTCCGTTCCGTTCTGTAAAACAGCATTGGCCCAGTAAGGATCTTCGTGCAACATTCGGCTGTAAAATTACCATTCGTTTCGTGAGCTGCGTTCTCTTCGAGATTTCCGAGTCCCCCGATTTATCTTATTCAGCCAATCGCCGGGTGTTCTTAGAGCTGCCGACCGTATTTTTCGATATATATTCGCCATCTTCCCTCCGCAATAGTTTCAGCGCAATCTGGTCATGCTCCAACGTTCCTCATCGTCGATTTTACTTTGTGTACTGTCCCACAGCGAGTGAATCTCGTCGATATTTTGAATATCGTTGCGGCGAATATGGGGTTTGGAAGATTCGTCAAAGCGTGTGGGACAGGAATTGGATATCTGGAGAGGGTTTCAGAATCCAGCAGAAAAGTTGCTTTGGAAGTGTTTGAAAATAAAAAGTGACACTTATTTTCAATTTATGACAAACGAAGTGTCAAGGCGTGTTGCAACCGCACAGAGGAAATGATAAATACTTCTTAGTATTTCTCATTTTTATAGTCTTGTTAAATTTGATAATTTGCAATTGATCGATGGACAACAATGAAACGATTTTGTAATTTGTAAAAATTTGTTTGCCAAGTTTCGCTGCTACCTATGGTTACTATTTTTTGACTGATAAAAATAAAAATTTTATAACTGCATCGCATTTTATATTCGTTTTTTAATAGGTTTTTACCTATCCCTCTGGAACAAAACCGAGTTTTTGCATAATCTAGCCTCCGAAAAATTTTATTCTTTCGCGAGTCGAACAATTTTCTCAAAGAAGTTTCGTCATTTTCTTGTTGTATGAGATCCGATTAAGAGATTTAGTCTCGCGCGAATTTCTTTCTTTTTTGCTATCCGACTTTTTGTTACGAGGCTAAATTAGACGCCCGGCTTTACCCTATTCTACCCTACTTGTTCTTGTCAATTTACAAGATTAAACTCTCAAATTTTCGTAAAATTTCGCTAATAAATAAATATTATTAATTCGATTGTGCAAGAGACACCTCGTCCGCTAAATACCTGCCACTTGAACCGCTGGAATTACACATTTATCGAGGAGAAACCTTGAGAAGATTCGTCTCGATTTTCTAAAATTGCGTCCGCAGTACGGGTTGTTGTCGCCAACGGCGAGTAACGTTACGTAACGCGCGGCAATTTTCCAAATCACGAGATCGTCCGTGTGATAAAAGAACGACAAACAACGAGAGAGAGAGAGAGACAGAGAAGTACGAAAGTGTGTGTGCCGGTTGGCGAGACACGCGGTTTCGTAATAACGCTGAATGGGAAGAGGAAGCAAATGAGAGACAAAAAAAGAAAGAAAAAAAGGAAGAAAAAATGAAAAAAAAGTAGATGGAAATTGCGGGTGGAAACGAGCCGGGTGTATTGTTTGTCACGAGCGACGATCTTGACGCTCTGACCGCGCTTACAAGCACGTACGGCGCGTGTGCTCGTTTCGCGGAACGTTGAAACAATCGCGGCCTTGTTCGGAAAGCTTGGTAAAACCTTGACGAGAAGATTGAGGTGCTAACGTTAGTTTCCATCTTTTTAGTGAACGTTTAATTCTTATTACGTACATTTTTTATGTACGTCTGTCGTCTCTTTAATTCTCAGTTTAGGACAAAAGCGCAAATATCTTTTCAATCGTTAGTCAACTAACGAAGAATTGAACGTAATTAAATTACATTTTTAAGTCTTAAAGTCAATATCGAGTACAATGACTCGCGCTAAATATTGAAATACTGTTGTAATTATTACTATTAGGTTGGAACAAGTGTTGGACAAAAATTCGAGAAATCGTAACATTAACTTTCGCCTCAAGTTCAATAAATTGGCGAAGAAAAATCATGCAGGAGTTATTGTAAAGGAGGGACTTCAATCTTCAAATCTATTGTAGATTAAGTCGTGAAAGAAAATTTGCCAATGTTTCTACATACTGTGACAATTCGTAGCATTATGGTCTTCGCTCTGCTATCTGCTACGTAGCGTAAAAATATTTCAAGATAAAATGAACGATGCATTTTGAAAGTAAAAAAAAAGAAGAGGCTTCAAGTTTTAAAATGAGCCCAGATCTATTATGATACGACTTTTTTAAAAAATAAAATTACGATAGTGTTCGAATATTAACGTGAATCACTGTAACTATCAAATCTCACAGAACTTGAATGAAATATTTCTCAAATCTCATAGATACATCTATTTTAAACTAACTAAAGAAAATCTTAAACAAACACTGTACTTTTTAAGCAATAAAATTTTAAACTTTATTTTATCTTCAAATTACTAGACAACAAATGTATGTAGTGATACCTATAATAAAATAGTAAACTAATATGACTATATATAGTCGTTAATAACTATAGATTTAGTGGGTTTATTTTAGTGGTAAAATTCACATACTCTTACCACAGGTCGATCAAATATATATTACCAAGTATTTATGAATGATACATGTTTACCATCTAATATCTATACATGTATATTTACTAAATTCCCTCTCGAAAGATTCCTCGAACGAAATTCCAAATTACAGCAGGAAGAGAAAACGTAGGAGCACGGCGTGTTCATTGACCCGAAGCGACTAGCGAGAAAGATCGACATTTCTGAATGAACGAACTGTCACTGGCCTGAAACGAAAGCCAGAAAGTCTGCTTCGCAACGACGCGCGTGGGTCGACACAACGACGGGGACAATGGACACTGGTGAAAGTTTGCACGCAGACGAGATGCACAGGCATTCGTCTCGGTGGATACGCGCCGAGAACAAAAATCTTTCGTCGATTCTGCCGAGGAAACGTTGCCAACTACGGATTTCGCGAAACAGAGAGAAACGCTCCTCTCGTGTAAACGCGATGGGAAACTCGCTCGGAACATCTAGCCGCCGATAAAGGAAAAACGTCAGAGGCTTCTAATGCCTGTTGGCTTGAGGAATTTGAAATGAATTTCTTAATTGTACCGAATTTTCGTCGAGTCTTCTGTCAATTTGGAATTAACGTCGTTATTTCTTTGCTCATTTAATTTCAGAAAAATTTCAAAAAAAAAGAGACGAGAATACGGAGTTTTCGAGTCGAATTTGCGAAAAATAAGACACGTGACTTATCATACTCTTACTGTATAATATAAGAATACGATTCTGTAATATAAATCTGCAAATGATATTTTCTACAGTGTATAATATTCTATTTATATTCTATCACACGAGACATTTATAATATATATTATATTCTATAATAATAATATTCTATTATATTCTATATTCTAACTATATTTAATATATAATATAAGTCTTCGAATGATATTTTCTACAGTGTATAATATTCTATTTATATTCTATCACACGAGACATTTATAATATATATTATATTCTATATTCCAACTATATTTAATATATAATATAAGTCTTCAAACGATATTTTCCAGTATAAAACGAACAAATTCTTCATCAAGAAATATAATAACGAACGATTTAACAGTTTATTCCAAGCGTTCCTTAGAAATCACTTGGTCACTTTTCAATGTTCGAGAACGTCATTATTTTCGCCACTTAACATTCGAAAATCCACCGAGACCAATGAAAACCTGACGGTGGTTTCGAGAAACGAATCGATCGAATCGATTTCTTTTCTATCAGCAAACTTGGAACTGAAACACCCGTGTCTGACGTTTGAGAATATTATTATTTCGTCACGTGCGGAGTCGTTTAATAAGATCCGTTCGGTCTTCGAGCAACAAGCTCGGGTTGTCGGCAATTTTACAATTTCGAGTCTCTGTAGAAATGCAAGACTCCGTAGAGAGAGAGTCGACTTCACGTTTGACTTGCTTCCAACCTCGTTTCTCACACGTAAATGGGGGGAACGATTTGCGAGAGAATGGCTAACCGTTCACCTCGGGGCCAGAATCTTTTTCTCTGTCCCGAACCACTTGTCCCTGTCATCCCCGAAATTGCATTGTTGCACGCGAACAGAGACACCTCGTTTCGAAAAAACCTCGATTCCTTCCCCTCCCAGCCTTCCAAGTACTTTTATCGATCTTTCTTCTTTAAGAAGAAGTCGCCCCGTTTATGTATCTGACGCGACGTTTAGCAATCTCACTCGGCCAGAAAAACCTCGTTGGACACGATCTCTGTCCATGTTTGCAGTATTTGAACATACCTAACCTAACCTAAATACCGTATTTTTTATCTTACCATTAAACCATATCTCTTTTTCTTTCTAACCATATTTCACCATTGTATTTAAAACATATAATTACCATTACAGTCATGTCTTTTTATCTTATCGTTACGGAATTTTGAATATCTCGAAGGAAGATGTACTTCTTGATTAGATACATAGATACATGTTCTAATGTATAGTTCAAAGTTTCATATTTAATCTAAGCGTTAAATATTTGGTTTGTGAAAAATATACAGCAACAGTTGCAATTTGTTGAATTGCTTAAAGATCAATTCTGCCTGAATACTAAATCCACTTTTTCCAACTTCGAAAAAGAAACGAGGACCCGAAAAATATTTGTAACCGAAAC
Source organism: Tetragonisca angustula (assembly GCA_036937485.2). Lineage (NCBI taxonomy): Eukaryota > Metazoa > Arthropoda > Insecta > Hymenoptera > Apidae > Tetragonisca > Tetragonisca angustula. The sequence goes on along the minus strand of JAWNGG020000234.1, from coordinate 19,018 downwards.
TTGAAACTTTAAATTGTTTTTCGTTTGCAAAGGAATTGGTCCAATAATTCAAGGATAATTCAAGTTTTCAAATTAAATATACTTCGTTCGTGAAAAATATAGTCCATCAAACACACTGCAACTTGCTGAGTTACTTGTACCATGTATGTACCATGAATATAGTGCATCAAATAAGATCAATCGATCTACCCTATTTCTTTTAATCTAGAGAAAAGAAACGAGGAATCAAAAAAACATTTCTCATCATTCTCTTCTCCAATCATTTATCGACTCTTCTAAAACTTCCTCTTAGATTTTACCGATCGACCAAACCAATTTAACGTTCATTCAAACGAAAGAACTAACCATTTCTCGGCGACATTTATCGGGAAGAAATTTTCAAAAGAGCCGCTACTCTCAGTTCTCGGGGAAAGTTTCAATACCCGGCCGGTTCCAGTATTTCGAGAGCCGAAAGATTAACCCGAGCGGCGAGGTTTAAAGCGGAGGTTTCCATCTCGGTGGAAACGGCAAAGAAAGTTTGTCGCGATTGAGAGCCGATTGAACGAAGTTCCGCTTTATTCTTCGGTGAAACGAAGTCTCGTTCCTGGATCGCTTCGCCGTCAATAGCCCCCGATAATCGGGAACTGTGGCTTAAAGCTGCCACCCCTCACCCCCTCTTTTACCGCCACCATCGCGGAAAAGTTGCCGACGCTCCTTTCTGCTCGGCCGTTCTTTTCACTAGCACGTGGATTTTTAATCCACGCGATCTCGATGAAATTTAATCGGGCAGGACATAATCGTTTCAAAGAGGGGTGGGAGAGACACGGTTTGAAGCTTGCTGGGATCTCGTGTCCACGCATGTTCTTCCCCTCTGAGTTTCCATTTATTCGACGTCACGGACATCGTATAACCGATCCTCCCTCCAGTTGCATTGTTAAGAGATACGAACGATCGAAACATTGTTTTTTGCTGGATGATTTACTGCCTATAAATCGTCGACCCCCGGGTTTTTCGTTATTGCGCCGGGTATAATCGAGGCACGCTTCGAACCATCGCGACATCTTTCGCGTATACGTGTCCGCAATTCGTTAAAAGCACATGTCGAAAGTCGATGAATTCGCGAAGAGCTTGTCGAACGTTTTGGATTTTTTGGACTTGGTTTCTTATTCCTTTGAAATCGTTTGGAAATTCGCAACGAAGGTTGGGAAGATTCGAAGGTAACGTGTTTTGTAGAGATTGTTCCGCAGTTGCAATTGCACAGTGAGAATACAAAAGACAGTACGTGTTAAGGATCGGGATTTGCCTCGTAAGAATAGTGGTCTTTCCCTGAAAATTTTATAAATATATGAATTTTGAAATTAAGATAAAGAGCACGCTGATTCTTCAACGATTAATGAATATAAAATTCGTTACGAGTAATGAATTTTGTATAAAATTCAGCTTCGTCAAAATAATAGTCTTTCGCTAAAAATTTTATAAATGAATTTTAAGATAAAGGGTGTGTTGACCCTGCAAAGATTAATGAATATAAAATTCATTATGAATAATATGAATAATGAACAAACATATTCATTATGAATAATATGAATAATGAACGTAAATATTCATTATGAATAATACGAATAATGAATATAAAATTCATCTTCATAGAAATAGTGATCTTTCGTCAAAAATCTTATAAATAATGAATTTTGAGGTTAAGATAATAAAATTCTTACAGTCTTCGTCTTGGGACTTGGAAATGGAACTGATCAATTCGATTTCCAAAAGATTGGATTCACGTTAGTTCACAATCACAATCTAACAGATATTACAAATGAGATAATGAATCTAACAAATGGAACTGATCAATTCGATGATTCAAGAGATCCACGTTAGTTGCAAATCACAATTTAATGGATAATGCAAATGAGATAATACACATAACGAATCCAGCAAATGGTCCAAAAATGGAACTGATCAATTCGATTATTCAGGAGATCCACGTTAGTTGCAAATCACAATTTAATGAATAATGCAAATGAGATAATGCACATAATGAATCCAGCAAATGGTCAAAAAATCGAACTGATCAATTCGATTCTCGTTGTCTGTTCAAGAGATTCACGTTAGTTGTAAATCACAATCTAATGGATAATAAAAATGAGGTGATGCACATAATGAGGCTAACGAGTGGCCAAAAGGTGGAAGTGATCGGTTCAGCTTGCGAGAGATTCTCATCGAAATCGGTTAGAAATCAGAGATTCTCTATTGTACAATTTTCCTTCCCACGATTCACGAGGTCGAGAGGCTCGAGGTTTTTCCATCCGAGACTTTGGAGGAAAGATCGTTTCGCGCGAGCCCCGTAAGAAGGTTTTCCCAGTAAAATTCAATCAATCTGTGTCGGGAGTACTTGGCAACTGGGAAAGTACGTCGGCCAATAACGGCAGCATTTGCATGGACGGTGAATTAGGGTTGGAGAGTGCCCTGGGAATCTTCGCCGAGGCTTCTGGTCGCTTTGTGAATTGGGTCGAGGCAATTTCTATGCAAAGTATCGGCAAAGCGAATTCTCGAGCGGAGGCGAACAGAACCCGCGCTCTAATCAGAGTGCAAGGGTCGTCGTGACACCCCGGCGTGTACGTGCGCGTCGTCGGGGCTTTCTCATTTGCCACTCGACGAGGATTTTATTGCCAGTCAAAATTACGGACAGACACGTTCCGCCTTGATGAATCTCGTCCCCCGTACGAGATTACGTCGAAACGCGGAACGTTTCATCGCCATTGAAATGCAATTTCACGTAACGCATATATAACGTGTCGCTGGCGAAGCTGCTTGGCGCTGAGAACATTTGTGTTCGCGTTCTATGTGTCGTGCGGAACATATTGAAATCTCGTTACCCACCTACATGGATAATCTTGAAATTTACACAATTTCCACGCCTGCAGTAACCATCTATCTGGCAAAATATCGATGTAACATTCGTGTAATTGATTCATAATACGCGTACATTGTATAAATTATCATTCAATCGAGAATTCATCAGCAGTGTTACAGGTATTTCAATTTCATGAAAAGTTGAAAAGAAATTAACGATTTTTAAAAATTGAAAATTAGAAAGTTAAAGAAAAAAGAAAATTGAAATTCATAAAAAAAAAGTTACAAATGATAATGGTGAACTGTTTCAGTCTCGATGATAAAAAATAGAATCTGATAACGTGGAAAGAATCGCAAATAAATTGGTCCTTAATTCTAGCTTTTACAATATAAATACGATTTCATACGATTACTGAGATTTATAAACGTACTGGATAAATAACTGGCTAAATACTTTTACAGTCACATACGGTGAAATATCATGTAATTACTGTACTCCTTTTCAGATTTTGTTTCAAATTTTCCACGATAATAAACAGGCGTTGGAAGTAATGAAATTTCAAAATGTCTCATACACTTTCACGCACGTATTCCTGTGCGTATATTTCCTGTTGCGCACTGTTCTATCGATAGCGTGCAAATTGAAAATAAATACAAATAAATAAACAGGACGGAGAGAGAGAGAGAGAGAGAAAGAATGTGTGTGTGTGTAGGTAAACAAACTGAAAACACGATTGCTATCGATGAGATTTTCCCCGGATGAAAGTCTCTGAGCCGCTCAGATGGTTTCGGTTCGTCGAAACGCTTCAGCAATTCGACGATTTCCAGTTTGTTTGCTCTGTCAATAAGCTGTTTGATAACGAAAGTAATTTACAAGACTCGATATGGAAATGACTAGTAAATTATTAACGAGTCAATATTTATCGTGCGATGTTTTGTGAACACAGGCCGAAATTGATCGAGAATATTAATTTGGTCTAGTGGAAGATTTCTCGGAGTTAAAAATCAATAGATAATAAACATTTGGATTCCTACACATTAAAAATACGTTGAATGAAATATGAAAAGAATTTTATCAACCTAAACTAGCACAAATGGTAGTTTGATCGTTCTCGGAAAGGAGATTTTGTTCTCGATGATCAGACACGTTCCAAGCATTCATTTCACTGGACAAAGGTAATTTAATCTAATGAATAAACCATGGATTTTTATGCGAAATCAGATTTTTGAGAATATAGTTGAAAAAAAAATAGATAATTGTTTTACCTACAATTATTGTATAATTTCACGTTTTAAAATTTTAAAGTCTGCCAACGAATTCAGTGCGAACGAAACGAGAAATAATACATCAGTTCAGAAGATATTTAAAGTTCGAGATATTTCTAAATTAATTGCTGCATCTCATGGCAATTTAAACAAAATGAAAATAGCGTTGAAATTTGAAGTAGGCATAATGTAATTATATCGAATTTCCGGCAAGCTGATGCATTAATTCGAATTCCAATGACTTGATACAATTACTAGACTGCAGCTTCCTGTTCCATAATACGAATAAATGTGTATTAATAAACTGTGATATTATACGAACAAATATATTAAATTTCCGGCGCTCTAATATAATTACTCCGATTTTAAATGATTTTTATATTATAATTAGCATATAGTAATATAATTATACTACTACATCGACTTCAGTTTCTTCTATAGAACATGCACGAATGGATAAGTAAAACTATTAATCGATTGCAATATGTGAATGAACGTGTGAAATATTAACAGATTGTATTATAATATCAAATACGTAATATATCACATACTAGCTGTAATATTTAATAAATTGACAGGTAAGATGTATATTCAGGGAAATAATAAGATAATTACATACTACTATATTAAGTTCAGTTTCTTTTATAGAATGAGTGACTAAAATTATTAATCGATTGCAATATTATATGAATGAACGTGTAAAATATTAACAGATTGTAATATCAAATACACGATATATCACATACTAGCTGTAATATTTAATAAATTGACAGGTAAGATGTATATTCAGGGAAATAATAAGATAATTACATACTACTATATTAAGTTCAGTTTCTTTTATAGAATGAGTAACTAAAATTATTAATCGATTGCAATATTATATGAATGAACGTGTAAAATATTAACAGATTGTAATATCAAATACACGATATATCACATACTAGCTGTAATATTTAATAAAACAGGTAAGAATAGGACAACTGTTTCAGTTACGTTCAGAAAAATACCTCAAATTCCATCCGACAAATACCTGAGAGTACGCTTCGAAGCAGAACACGAGCATCTCCAAGTAGCATGTATCTGTAGCCCTGCGCAAAGTTCGCGGAGTTATACAATGGCGGAAATTCTGATAGCGGAAAACGAAGCGAAGTCGCGCGGGATAAAACACGTCATCGCGTGTTCCAGCGAGGTCGCGCGTATCGAAGCGACGATTTATCGTCCTCGGAGGACGACTCCCGTGCACGGACGGTGTGTGTGCACGCCAGGCAGGCAGGCTCGTAAGTTCTCGCCCGAAAGCTCGCTCTCGAAGCCAGATATATTTCCACCCGGGTTGATCCCGTGACACGGTCCCGCGATATACAGTTACGAAAGTTGCGTAACAGGGCCCCGAACATGGGGCCGTGGCCACGTTGTAAATATATAAAAAACTAACGGTACAGGCCGCGCACCGTGGACATTGTGCTGCGGCCACCCTGCCGCTCGTTATCGTCGCCTCTCAATCGTTCCCGAAGGTTAATTAGCCTTCTCGAATGCCTCCTTATCGCGCTTGTCAAATCGCGAATAATTGATTCGTGGAACGACGAATCCGCGCCGCGGATTTTCTGGCAATTTTGTGTCTCCACGTGTAATAAAAGTGGAAAAACAGAGATTCGCCTCCTCCTCCAAATATGTCACCACCTGCCAAGATTAATTTCGTCTTGAATATTTTGCACAGTTTCGTAGAACTTTCGCAGCAAATCGAATCAAACCCAAAGACGCGCAAATCGCGAGAAATTCTAGAAACAAGCCATTCTAACTTTCGGCGAATTGATAAATTTCGACGCAACGTTACGCAAAGGATTCACTTCGATTGGTTATCGAGTACACAAGTGACAGACACGAAAGACGCGAAAGGAAAAAACAAACGACGATTTCATGCAACGGTCCGACGATTTTCCTGGGAATTCCGGTGGATTTCACAAGAGGGAGTGGAATCGCACGAAATGCACGATCGAATCATTTGACACGAATTACATCGTAGGCTCAAGGTTGTCCAAGAAACCTAAATTTACTCAACTGTCGTCAGATTGGCTTTACGGCTGCCGGTCTCGAGAAAGTCCGCACGGCCTGGAAATCGGTCTCCATTAAGAAGGCAATTACTCGGGAATAACGAGTACGTATACGTCTGGAATCGCGTGCCGCCGCGATAAATAATTGCGGGATCGTTTCGGGGATCGGTGATGGATCGGATCGTTTCAGCAAAACCGTTTTCAACCGGGAACAACGAGCCGGGGCCTCTCTCTCGTCGAGAGAACGATCACCTGGCCACCTGGATACCTCATCTTCAAAAGTGAAAACGAACGACGCTGCAGCGCTCGTTCGTCGAGAGTCTTCACGCCGAATGAATAAAAATGTCGTTGCGTCGATTCGACGGGGATAGTGGGAAACATTAAGGGGGAAATAAGCGATTGTTGGTTGAACGAACGAGCGATAATATCTTTCTAACGTGGTGTTGTACGCGTCTGCTAATTTCAAGGCGTGTTCGACAGCCGAGGTCTTCGTTGTTTCGTGCCTCGTCGAGCCTCGTCCTCGTTTTCCCGCGCGGCTTTCGTGGTGCGCGAGGTTTAACAAAGAAAAAAAAAAAGAAAAACGCTAAGCTTCCTCTCTCTTGCTCCCTTTCTCTCTGTCTCTCTCTCTTTCTCTGTTTCTACGCTGGCGAGTATGGCAACATATTTTAAGACTGCCAAAGGAAAATAATGCGTTCCGCGCGACTTGCCACGCCGCACATGCCTCCAGAGACCGCCTCGTATATCCCGCGAACGTTGCGTACTTGCGAAAAAATATATTACACCGCTCTCGTGGATCTCGCGGTGAATTTTGGCCGTTGTACGCGTTTGTTTTTAAGGGGTCAGGACAGTTTGAAATTTTCAAAAAATCGATCTTTTGTCGTTTGTTTTAAATAGTGGTTTGAAGTGTTAGAAATAAGATACAAAAGGTCCTAGCCTTTAGAACGACTTATCTTGGGAGATAATATAATAATGTGATAATTGAATAATTGAATTTGTATCGCCGTTTACAACTTTAAGCAGTATCATAAAGTGTAAATCGTGCGATTCAAATATTACTTTTGGTGAATCGAATATTAGGGGACTTGGATTCAATTTAGTTGTGAATTGTAAGTACCGTGAGCCGCGATATATAAGTAGAAAAAAGTTAGTAAAGGGTACATGAAAAATGACGCACTAAAAAGAAAGAATACCGATCGATAACTTCCTCGAAACCTACTTATAGTTGGATGATTAATCTACGGGACGAGCGCGGTTTGGATACACTTGGACTTTTAGTTGTTCTTCGATAATTAAAGTTAATCTTCGCTCGTTGCAATTTCCTTCGCAGCTAAAGCTTTTTCGTCTCTGACCGTTGCTAATGACTACTAGCGAGGTAACACGTCTGGCTCGTAAAGATCGTTCGTAACGAGAGATTCATTTTTCAAACATTATTCGTCAGAAGAAAATGATTTAGAGGTAATAAGAAGGAAAATTTTTCTATAAAACGACCAAAAATTCAAATTTATTTAAAGAAAAAAATGGCGAAAAATAGTCTGTTCCAGAAGAAAGATGCAATCCAAAATATACACCGTGGAATTCAGAAAAAGATAGTCAACTCTAAGAAGTCTTCGAAGAAAGGGTAGAAACTCCCGAATACGATCAGACAATTTATTTATAAAAAAAAAAAAAAAAATGGTGAAAAATCATTCTGCGTAGAAAGAAGATGCAATATAAAACATATTCCCTAGGAAAGAATTACGTCTTCGAAGAAAGACATTAGAAAAACGTCCTGAAAGAGTCAAGAGAAAACTCCCGAATCAAACGATCTGGGTCAAGCAGATTCCTCCCCAACAATCTAATACCTAAGACGTTATTATACCCGGCATCGCCTACACGTCTCAATTATCTGACCCGTGAAAAAGCCCCGTTCGCTCTTCTCTCGAGGCGAAGCCCACTCGATCTCTCCGGCGAGAGAGCACCGGGACTTGATCTGGTTGCGTCTTCTGAATGTACACGTCTCGCTCGTTCACAATAGCGCCGAAAGGATCTGAGGAGGGCAAGTTTCCTCCTACGAGATTACATTAGCATGTTGAACGAGGGGCACGGCGCTCTCGACGATGATGCGTCGCATTCACCGTGGTGCCATTCACATAGTGATCGTGAACGCGTTCCAGTTCGAGCGGAGGCAGTTCGCGTGACGACGAGGCAGTTGGTTCACCCTCGACGAACAATCAATTATCACGGTGGCGTTCGCGCACGGCTGCCATACGCGTCTCCTTCGTTCACGTCGACGTGAACTCGGTCCCCTCTCCCTCCACCCCTCCGCGAATTTGATTTCGTGGACGTTCTCCGCCTCCATTAGCGATTAAACGGCCGCGCTTGCCGTTTGCCGAGACAATGCATTTCGCTAATAATAGGCGATCGACGTCTCGGATTAAAGGGCAAGCGCGTGTCGCTCTCCTAGATCGTGATCTTCGCCGATGTTGGCCGTAGGTTCGAGAGTAGGCTCGTTTCCAATCAGTACTGTACACTCGATAGACCAGCCAGCCTACTCCAAAATCGTGTACCACGGGAAATTAACTGATACTTCCAGCTCCGTATCAGGCCATGTCGACGGATTGGTATCTCCGACCGAGTGAAACATCGATGACTTACTAAGTTAACAACTGTCGAGTTGATTAATCTCGGTTGCTCGATTAAGATCAACAATAGATTTTCTTTCTTGTTCTACCGTTTTACTGTTGCCGTTACCGTTCGATTATTTTATTTCTCGGAGTAATGTACACGAAGTAGTAGACCACCGGTGATACTTAGGGTTTCTTTGTAATTATTTGGCTTTATTCTATTAAATATTCGTGGTATTTGTGCTAATTCTACTTGCTTGACAAATGTGTTTTATAAACAGAAGATAGTCGCAGATTTATCAGTGAAGTGATAAAAATAGTGAAATTGAATTTATTATAAATGTTGAATTCGTTGAATTAATTTGTTTAATATCGAACTAATTAAACATTGATAGATGTTGATGATCTCACGATGAAGCACGTGACAATGCATTGCAAATAATACAGTTGCTAATTGCAAATAGTACAGTTGTTGACCATCTGACGGAGTATTGAAAATAGAGTATTGAAAAATTTCTATACTTTTTAATGGTCACACAGTCACAATTTATTTTTCCCGAATGCAATCGATATCTCACTGGTCACTGGCATAATTGAAAATTGCAAATTTTCCGCCGCAACATTAAACGTGTCTACGGACGCGATTAAAATTCTATTGTCGGTGTGAATGGATATCTCGCAGAAGTGAAGTCAACTTTAATGAATTTGGCTTGTTTAGTTTTGATGTTGGAACGAACGAGGACGAGAGGTTCTACGTCTACGGAGAATTTTACAATTCCATTAACGGCGAACTCTCATCAATAGATATCTACATCAAAGAACCTTCTCCTATTTTTACTCGCCTTGTTACGGCTAGAGCGGTTAGAGTCCCGCTAACAATGGATAGATATCTTACAGGCGTAAACCGCCGATGTTAACAAGTGAGTTAATCCGATCTTGCTCGTTTTGCCGTAGAAATCAATTACGATCGACAACGGGCAGTGCAACATCTACGCCGCGGGATTTTTTCTAAATTTCCATTCCTTTTCGATCGTACACGCTCGATCACATTACCATTGAACGACGAACGCGGCTATCCAGCCTGAGTAGAACATCGATGACTTACAAAGTCAACGATCTTCAATTAAGTTTGATTTAATTAAGTTTCGTCGGAGAACTTTTCCTCCTCCTCGTTCTCTTGGGTCGCCTGGAATTTCTCTGCGAGGGCTCGCAAAGATTTCTTGAATTTTCATTCAACTTTGTTCGAACATGTTGAAAGATTTTTAACAACGACTCAAGGAAGGAGACAACATCGTCAAACTTTAATACACTGACAGCCTAGCTCCAAGAGAAGTATCATAATTTTCGCACTGGCTACTTTGTAAAAATTGAACGCTGTATTTATCTACAATAAATAAGTCGTGTCAACGTCGGATTTTTGTATGAAAAATTAATATTGGATCATTTAATTAAAATCGGCAGCATTTGCGTCAACGGAAGATTCTAATTAAAAAGGTACAAATTCTTTTTAGGAGAAATCTCGGTTTTTAGAAGCGATAACCTCTTCGATGGTCTCGTCTGAGCATTCCCTCGAGACGACTCCAAACTTCTAAAAAAAATCTGTTGAAAAGGCATCTGGGAAATAGTGAAGAACGCATCGCTAATTTAAATAGATACAAGGGAAGAGTGCAGGGAATTTGCAGAATAGTAAACATAGACATATTGAAGAAAGTAAAATTCAAAATTCGTTAAAAAAATTTTTTTAGAATTCCAAAAGCAAACAACCCCCAACTAAAGAACAAACCGACGCTCAAATGTTGAATGAACACAAATCTGTGACATTTGACCTGATATTCGTGCCACTTCCACTTTCCACTAAAAAATCTCGCGATCTCGGGACCTGATACATCAATTCACTTCCACTTTCCATTAAAGTCTGGCGATCACGGGACAGTGTGTGAGATGATCACGGTGGACAGCGATGATTAGCAAGAACGAAATAGGACGATGACGATGCAACGTGGCCTGGAACACGCGAGATCAGTCAAGATCCTCAAAGGTTGTTGCTTGTTCCAGCGTTGTTTCTTCCGCCGTCGCGTCTCTCGAAAACGCAACAAGGATCGTCGGTAAGTAGGTAAGTAGGCAGCCAGAGATATTGCCCGGTCGTTTTGTAATAATCAATAAGTTTTTTTTCTCTTTTTTTCTTCGGACTAATGCGCGCCGCTGCGGTTTCGCCTTCTCACGCCTAAGCCGAGCACCATACAAATTGGCTACGCGAGTGGAATTTTACGGCTAGATTGAATCAAGAGAACCGCCGCATCAAATCGTGACCCGACGTCTTCCTTAATCCTCTCTAGATCGAACCGAACGATCGCGGGGAACGATTTTCCATCTCCGGGGGGGATAATAACGGCGTGGTATTAATAAAACTGAAATTCCAGTCTGTTTATCTCGACGACTCGAGTTTCCCCCCGGATCCACCACGACGACTGGATCCACTTTGCTGAAAGTACTCGTAAACAGAGGTAGCCGGGCAATCGGGAATCCAATATCCAAAGTGCAAGCTAAAGGGATTGAAGGAGCTGACAGACAGTCGAGTGTGAGCTCGCGATAGAAACGATAGAACGAAGGGAAAACGCTTGATTTCACTTGACACCTTCTGCTCCCCTTCTTGGGACAAGAAGCTTGTGTGTTCTCCTCGTCGAGATTGAATCGAAGAATTCGAGTCGAAGGAAATTGCAAGTAATGTCACTTGAATTAAAAGCGCAGCTTAAGAGAACAGCTAAACAACGATACAGCGATGAAAAGTTATGAAAAGTCGATACTTCGAAGTGACTTTTTTAAAAATACGACGATCGACTTGGTACCATGATAAAGCGTGAAGCTTCTACTCTCGATCGTCTTGAGTTCGTCCTTTTCAAAGATATTTTTACATCGTGTAAAATAACGATGGCAACACGGTGGTAAAATTTTTTTTTAGAAAGTCGAAACATTCTACATAGTTTGTTTTTTCCTTCTTTCTGCATTTTGCGCGCAAAATTTACTCGATCAAATATTATTCACATTAAAATTCAGCTTTGCTCGTCGCTGTAAATCTCTATCAGTTAGTTTCCAAAGAATTATCGTTTATACTGTGAAAGATTGCAGAATGTAATTCTAAAATTCCCTCGTAATCGTCAGTTTGGATGAATGATATTCGTCGAAACGCGAAGACAGGAGAGGCAACAGTTACGTCAGCAATATTACTCGTAGATAAATGGATGCAAGTACCATATGCGTCAGTAAGTAGCAAGGGAATGCTAGACAGAGACAGCTGCACTATGTTACGTTTCCTTTCTAAATAGATAGCGTTTCTCTTCATTAAAGAACTTCCTTCGGAATAAAAGGCCCTCTCGAGCAAGAGAGAAAAATTTATAGACTTTTATAGCCGAATAATGAATTAAAGAACGAAACGCTCGAACAATGAAATTCCCTGAATTGAATACCTCATCTGGTTTCTCTCATAAGAAAAGAGAATAATTAGATTAATAATGTTGCACACTGTTCATTGATTTGCTTACTACCTTGTCGAAACGCGAAAACGAGAGACGCAACAATTTAAAACTCACTCATAAATACTCATAAATAAACGAACAAACGAACCATATGTTTCAGTAGGGAACGTGTTAATCAGACAACTTTACTTATTTTGGCATTTTGTTTCTAAATTGACGACACTTCTTTTCGTTAGATTACTTTTGAAGTGAACGGCAACAAGATTCGTGAACTAATGCTGTCACGGAGAAAAATGCGTGATTCGGAGCGTAACGAAACTTAAAACTGTTTTCTATTTGCTTAAAATTTGTTTATTACTTCGATGAAATGCAAGGATTGGAAAATTTTTAAGCGTTCGCTTAATGATTCATTTCGTGTTCATCTTTTGTGTTTAAAGTTACGTATTTCTTTTTCCACGTAATCGCCATCTTTGTGACGATGATCAATCAAATTTTTCTAATCTTCTTCGTAGAAAATATATCAATATATTTTCTGTTTTTGAAATCAAAGGCACACTCGAAGGGCTAACGTTTCAGCTGCGAAGTCTGTATCGAGATAAAGACGTCGACCTTCTCGCGAACTCTGAATTACAAAGATGATGACTACGTGAAAAGATAAGTTTCAAACAACTTTATGAAGATTCATTATATTTTTATTATTGTTTGACAAAGTCACCTCTTCCCGTTTAGTTTTCATTTGAATGGAGCAAAAACTTCTCAATGCAGAGAAAAATATAAAAGTGAACGCACTACATGCGATAAGAGAACGTGTTGTTAATCGGACGAGAACTCTGCCACTTCACAGTTTCGTTTCCTTTTCATTTGGGCCACTTCCCCCGAAAGAAAAGCCGGCGAAGTTCGTAGACTTTTACTGTCACAAAGGAATTAACAGTTGCTCGAAACAATGAAACCTGGTTTCGCCTGGTTTCCAACTGTTTCGTCGGTTTTCCCGGGTATCACCTGTTCCAGAAGCAACACGATGCGCCCGTTCCGCGAACAATGAATTATTCCCGCGGCCGTGAGGCTACGCTTTTAATCAAACTTTCCAGCGAATTCGATCGTTATCGCGGACGGAGCGGAACACGCGTCAGAATGTTCGGCTTTTAGAGGCGAAGAGAAGAAATGGGCCGGCAGCCGGTTAATGGTTAACATGTACAAATTTCTCCCATTAAAGTGAAATTCCAGGTAACCGATTGCGCACAACTGATTGCGCGTTTGTTCTTTAATCAGCGGAGAGAATTATCATTCGTACGCTTGTGTTCAATGACGTGATTGATTAGACACAAAAAAAAAAATGATAAAAATTTTTTCCTCTCGATTCGTGTGAAGATCAATCAGCCAAATTGAGAGGAGCTTGAACCGTGTATTATTGTTGTTAAAGAACCATTTTATAGCATAAATCGATGTAATGTTTCACAATTTCGATCATTGACACTACGTGTCGCAACTATAAAGTCACACTGAAGCTTTTAATTAATTGACGAAAGTCATTTGCAATTTTTACTTTCACTGTGTACAAACGATCATTTTTCTCCATATCGTATTATATATATACATATATATAGTTTTTTTTCTATATAGTTTATCTCTATTATAACGAAATATGTATTATTACGGTACTAATTTTGCGTTAAATCAAAACAGTTCTCAGCGACTGAATGAAATTCATTTCGCGCTTTCAGTTGCTACGTTCCTTCTGTAATTGGACAGAGAATACACGCTACGTTGCGAGCGTTTTTCCTCGTGATAAGCCGAGGCAAGTTATCGGGGTGTACGGGGGATTAATTCCAAAGAGAACGATGTCTCGGTAACGAAGGGTTGAGTGAGTAGAGAATAGGGAGAACCGGAGGGAACTTGAAACGAGGTGGCACAGTATGAAAGCGGTTTACTCCGCTCGAGACGAGAGCAACTCAAAGTTTTTCAGCCTTGGAACAATACTTTAACCACTTTGTGTACTTACGCTGTTCGAGCCTGGTGTTCCCGTCTCGGCCAGCCAATTTACGAATCGAGAATGGAAGCGTTGAGCGGCGTGTCTCGTAAATTAGCGTAACGCTAAGGCGGAGAAACGTAAAAAAAAAAAAAAAAAAAATCAACAAAAAAACGAGGAAAAATAAATAAACGAGACGAGAAAACAAGGGTGGAAAACAAGGAAAGCTGGGTTGTTCGGTGAAACTTATTGTGTTTGAACGAACAAAAAAAAAAAAGAAAAAAGAAAAAAAAGAAAAATGGCACAGCTTTCCTCGTCACCCAAGGGGTACTGTGCCGGAACGCGTTCCCGTTTTTTTACATGGCGGGGATCCCCAGGAGGCCTACACCATGCCACACGACATATCCGTGTGGAACAAATGGAAATTATAAAGTGAAAGAAACAAACGTACAGAGTATATTTGGACGAAATTATAAAGAGATCAAGAAGAGAAGTGTATAATCCTTAAGCCATCAGTCTCGTGGATGTATGCAAATCTCGTAAGAAGTTCATCTTTCTGATTTCGAAGTTCTTAATTAAATTAATTGGTAGTCAGACGGACGGTTTCGGGTGTTTGTGTGTGTGTGTAGGGTGGTATCGCGGTGTCCGACGAATACCGATTTGCCAAGCTCCATTTACGAGGTGAAAGTATCGCAACGCTAATGACTCGTCGCGTATATTTTTCCTGCTCGTCCGTTTCGTTCGATTACGTGCCTGCCACGTGCAGCTGCACTTTCTATCGCGTAGCGAACCGTCCCCGTCCAAATCGTCGAATGGATCAAACCGTTCGATCGTTTCTTACGTCGATACTTCTGCCTTTTGTCGGATTTTATTCGGATGAGACTGTCGTCGGTATTCGAAGAGGCCACGACGACGATGCGCTCTTCGAGGCGTCCGCGAGTTCTTCTTACATTTGTTTCCCGAAGAAAGAGGGGGGGGGGAGGGGGAAGGACAGCAAGAACAACAGTAAGAACAACTAAACAATTTCGTCGAATCGTGCATGCGTGTACACGTATATTGTCGTACGACGCCTCGATAGAGCCATCCGACAGGGTTACACCGAGATCGTCCGTGTGACCACAGGGGGGGGGGGGGTGAGAAACTTATTTACTAAACACCGGCATACCGAATGCCGGTGCGTGTGTGTGCCTTATACGCTAATTCACTTAATCGACTACCTGCTTGTATACCTCTTCGATGAAACAGATAAAATCGTAAACGAAGAAGGAGCCACTAAACACGTTCGAGGCCGAGGTGCGCGACACACCGATCACCGGAACTCAAAGAGGTGGCCACGTTACGGAAACAGGATCTTTTATACCCTGGAAATTATTGATTTCCATCGCTCCGCCAGGCCGGTGCACGTGCGCAGGTCCTTGGAGAACGGCGCACGAGCACCACCGCCGATCCCACCAGTGAAAGAAGAAGAACGCGATGAAAAAAGAAACTGTACCTCCTCTTTCTTCTTTTTTTTTTCCTTTTCCCTTTTTTTATTATTATTATTATTTTCTCTTTTTTTTTTTTTTTTTTTTAAGAAAGTCGACCCTCGACGGGATCGTTTTTACGCGCCAACGACGGTCTTCTGACGGGTGATGTTACGACGATAAACGGCCAACGAACAGCTTGTTTCCTCGGGAGGTAATTGCTGAGGGTTGTTATTACCGTTGGATAATGAATTAACAACGAGTTGCTTACGTTTGAACTTGTGAGATTTTATGACAGATTATGTATTGGAAAAATGTAAAGAGCGTATGAAATATGCATTGATAAACGAACGAGCATCGTTTAAGCCAAGTTTAAGCGCTTCCTGATGTTGCCGAATGAAAAACTTCGCTCGAACAATAAATCTGTCTCGAGACGCAATGAAAAAGAAATATCGGGAAGGGATTGATTTATAATGTAAAATGTGAACGATAAAATGATTCCATTAGGCTGGAAGATGGGTACAATTTGATTCTTTCGTTGGTATTCTCATTTGCAGATGGCGACGCATAAAATTTCCTACGGTCAACTGTACGTGCAGGGCATTTCGAATTGGCTGCGAGTTAATGAAGTCATTTTTTAGACGGGAAATTCTTTCGTGGAGAATTGGAACCTTTACAAAATTCAGAATATGCGTGGTGCTGTTTAATTAAAACTTATTAATTAAAACGAGGAGTTTAATTATCGCAGAATAAATCTTATAGCGTATGTGCGTAACGTTTATACGAATAATAAACTATATAAAATTCTGATTCCGAGTATATATTCCCTTTCTATTCCCTGTAGGAAAAATTTCGTTTGCAATTTTTGCAAAATCTTTGTAAAGATTTAACAAATCAAATAATGGTGCGCGACAGTGGTAACATCTAACGGAGAATCTTTAAAATTATCTCACTAGGAAGTAGGTCACCATGTCTACCAATTCTTGATATACCTAACTTCTCACTATACTTTACTTTAAAAGTAACAACAGATATTATTATATCATAAACCTAATAGTATCAATTTGTTTTTAGTAAAAAAAAGGGGTGAAAAATTATTTCCACGGTGCAGTACTAGCCACGTTACTGTATTGATATTATTTCTAATTTTGGAAATGTATATCTAGGGCTTTTGATCTAGCATCTTGAGAATAAATAGATTGCAATGATGTATAATTTTGTTTACATGTTCCTAGTGAGTGACGTATGTTTTGCGTAGTTCACGATCAGTCAAAAGCAACCATAATCGTAACAATTATGAGCTGTGTTCTTCACATAAATGGTAATTACGGAAATTGAACAAGTAATATAGAATGCAGAAGTCACAGATTGACAATTTGACGTGGTCGTTTGAGTAAGTATTGCTAAGTAACTATGATTTCGCAAGTATCTGGAAAGTTAAGTCATACATTTCTATATATTTCTTTTCAGTACAAATGGAAATGCTAGTTTTCGCAATCCGTGGCCAGAACTTTGCCAAAAGAATGAAGTCAAATATTCACCTTGTAAAAGAGATTTCATAAATATTAGCGAGGACAACAAATTTGTAAATTTGAATGATCTCGAGTATCCTGAACTAAATAGTACAGTTGTCAAGAATAAGAATCCAGTTATACAAAGAGAACATTGTTTGTCAAGACCCAGCAGTGTCATTTTATTACCCATGCAAACAAACATGGAACCAAAGAGATCAAAATCTTTAAAAAGGTACAAGAAATCAGATAGAATTTCCATTAATCTTCAAGAAGCTTTACAGGTAATTATTGTTAGTTTTATAATTAAATAATCATTCGATAATAATAAATATTAGATAATTTTTACAATCTCATTTATAGAACACTATACGTGCAACTAAAATGGGCAAGGAAGTTCCTAAATTAAGGATTAATTTGTACATGGGTAATCTTGGTTTTACACTGCCAAATACATTGGACAAAAACAAGTGTTCAGATCTAAGGAAAGTGAAAATATGTATCTCCAAGAATAAGAGACCGTCTAGATTGAAGAAAATAATTCTACTGAATCGCAACGTGAAAGCGCAGACTAATATCGAAAAAAGAGAAATCTTCGAGTGTAAGAAAATGGAAGCTATCTGCAAAGATGTTGATACTATAAATTTCAATGCCTTGAAAATCACAACAGATCCAGAAACAGATGTAGACTGTATTAAAAATATGTGGACAATGACACTCTATGGCAAAAACTACAGAAATATAAATGAAATAAATATCTCTGATAACACGCTCTCTCACAGACCGGATGTCATTGGAAGAATAAATGATCTTGGGATCCAAGGAAGGCAATTAACAAATAGATTAGTCGCAAGAAACAATAGGACACGTTTCTCCAACTTTATTAGTGATATGATTGAAAATGATATTGTTAAACAAACTCTCTCCCTTCATATTGAAGAGGACGTTAAGCCAGAAGTTCAAAACAATGCAGACATGATAGATGATAAAAGCTTTGTAAAATTTTCTCGTAACTTTAGAGAGTAAGTATTGTATGTGAGTAAGCACTTATCATAATAAGTAATAAATATTTTGTATAATAATTATATATATAATCGTGTGACACTGTAATACACATATTTGTACACATGCTCCATTAACTCTTGACGCAATAAATGATACATATAGACTATATTATCAAAGTATTTGTCAAAACCTATCCTGCTTTCTCATCCTATCTCCCTTCTACGATTGCAATATATATATATATATATATATATTATATATATATTATATACAATTACAATTATATAAAACACTTTGCTTTTGCCGTTGTCGAGTCATTTTGAATTGATTTTGCGAATTTAAATATCTTACAGATACTGCACTAATACGTTAACGGCGACTTTGAACGACAACCTTGAAAAATTTGTAGAGAAAATCACAATGCTTCAAAAGAGATATCACGAGAGAAATCCAAACAAATCCAAGTACAAACGTCGTTATTATTCTGGTTTGAAAGAAGTTCGTAAGCACGCCGAATTGAAGCAGCTCAAGTTCGTGATTGTCGCTCCTGATATCGAGAAAGTTGAACTCGAAGGTAAATATCGGATGTTTATTTTCAGACGAATGAAAAATGACAATTGATAAATTTTAGACGGTTTAGACGATCAAGTCAATCAATTACTCGATATATGCAGGAAAGAAAATGTCGTTTTCTGCTTTGGATTACGAAGGAGGAAGTTAGGGTATTATACTCACGGAAAAGGCTTTGTTGGTTGTATTGGCATTGCAAATTATGGCGGAACTGAGGTGAGTAGACGATAATCACTTCGAATCACACGAAACACAACACACGAGACATTTGAGAAACACCT